>PUQB01000564.1:0-136255 GCA_003024785.1 Selaginella tamariscina
TAATAAGCACCCTTAAACAAAAATGGGAATCTTTATTGTCCCAATTTTTTAATAATTAAATAATTTAGTTATGTAATTAGCATTTACTAATAAATAATTAATCTTTATTATAAAAAATTATAATTTATTTTTAACCTATTTACTTTTCTAATTTATTTCTATTTAATCATGCCTAATGCATATTTTCTTAATTTTATAAATTACTAATTATTCTCATTTTACCTATTTGTTTTGAGGGTGATTGATGAACAACATAGAAAAGTACATTTGTAAATAATACATATAACATACATTTTAGCACAAGTCTTCTGTCTATAACAAATTTAATGGTTAATATATAACATACACTAGTACAAAACACAACATACATAAGTATGCATGTTTACTAGAGTATCAAACCCCTCACCATTATCCCCGTAAGACAACCCAAAAGTGTGCTTTACAGTATATTAATTCACAACAAATAAATAATTACATAGTATGTGCTAAGAGAGAAGTTTAAGATTTAAGAGTTAAAGTTTAGGACTGGAATTAAATATATCTTATATAAAAGAGTTGCTTCTAATATGCAATGTTAGTGTTCTGAATATTATCCAAGCTTATTATTTAGTTTTATGTTTGTTAAACACATTATTAACCAGTTCATTTTAACAGGGTTTTATTATTTACAAGAAAATTTATATCAAAGTGCTCTTTTAAGTGTAAAATAATCGCTAGATATAAATATATAGAGAGAGAGTCTAACAATTGTTTGTCTATTTGATGTGAGTAATCCATGGTAAAAACATTTAAACACATTATTTACAACTATGAGAAGTAGATATTACATATATAGCATTGGTTCATATACAACATTAGTAAATAAAATTTAATTTTTAGATGATATGCTTTCTTATACCTAAGTTTCTGCTTCATGCCCTAGCCTATAGATACGAGTGCAGCATAACAGGAATCATAACCAATACATGTGTAGACAACTACAGTCCCATAAAGTTAATCATCAATATCAAATGTATGAGGCTCATGATCTTCGCCGTTGGGTTTCCTAGGCCTATAGACCTTTTCATATGTAAACTTGTTGTTGCATCGATGACAATTATACATGAGGGAGCTTTCTCCATTGAAATAATTCAACTTTGGTACAATGTCATACATACACACATATATAAATTGATCTCTAGTACGTGTTTATATGTGTTAGTAAATTAAAGTTTAGTTTCTAGTAGATTTGCTTTCTTGTTTAAGTTTTTGCTTCACGCCCTACCCTATAGATACAAGTGCAACATAACATGAATCTTGACCATATATGTGTAGACAACTAAATCCTAACCATTAGATGAGTACACAACTGTCTCATTAAAAATTAATCATGCCCATCAAATGTATGAATGAGGCTCATGATTTTGAGTTATTGTATTTCCTAATTAATGCATCACTATATAATATTTAGGCTAAATGTTTTAATTAAATAATATGAAGTACTGTAATTGTAGAGATGTACGTAATGATGAATAAAGATTTATACATGTTTGTATAAAGTTTATGTTGTATTTTGATATTATTTACAAAATGTAAGTTGTTCACACCCACGCACGCTTTGGTCTAGCATGGGTACGCTATGTTATAAACTCTCCTTTGTACACTTGAGTAACCAAACAATATGTTTTTATACAACTAATTGTTTACACGTAGTATAGCATATGTCCAAAATGTGTACATTTACCGTGAACCCGTATGGAATATGCTCGGACATGGTGAGGAAAAGTAGCTTCTAACTCTAGCATCCACATTCCTCACGTTGCAACACAACCAACTTCTGTGTCCAAACACACTTAAGCAACACCTTAATCATGCTTAGTGTATTTTGCCACATATCTTTATCCATGGTTGGGGCCACAATAATCGTAAAACCTCTTCTACAAAAGATTGCATTATAAATGATACTTATAGCATAATAATTATTCAATTTACTTCATCGAATATATTACCAACTTAATCACACTTGATTACTTGTTAGATTCTCATTAGTAAAACTTAAGCTTAATAATACCACTCATGAGCTTTAAGATGCTTATGAAGTCTTCAAATTCGTGCCTTGACTAGAAAAACATGCATAAGCTCCTTATTTTCTCCACCCTACCTTTATTATGAATAACAAGCTCACATTCATGTCGACTTACTCTAAAGTCATCAAGGCTATTGCACTTATGGTGGTATTGTAAGTCCAATAGCATATAACGTTTTTAATGTAAGAGCTTCAATCGAACGGATTGCTTCATGACTTCTTGACATGATGATACAAACCACTTCTAATCTATTGTTTTTAATCTTGAATGAGATAAAAGATCTACCGTCAAATTATAAACTGTGTATAATGAATAGCAACAATAACGAACATGAAATTACCACTCATTTTATCATGCCAATAGTGCCAGTCATCGTGTCTAGGGAAATTAACAATCGAATCGACCTATGGCACTTAGACAAGTGGCACCAAAGAGTAAAGCTTTCATTGATTCGACAAATCACTTTTGCATGTTTTAACCACTCTAAAGATAAGACAAATTCTTGTCCTTACAATTATTTTATTCTAATATCTTTTATGAGAAGCTTACCCTCCACCTTAATTAAATTAATTGGAGCAGCTTTTTTATTAAATGCTCATACCGCATTACATCACCACCAAACAAATAGAGATTTAAGCGACCCACATTCAAGCACAATTCCCTCTACTTCTTGTTCACTTTAGAGCAGTTGTAATGTCCATGTAATCATTAGCAACATACCATAGAATGCTAAGTAGTAAATCATCTGGTAATGACTTGATAGTCTGCTCCATTTGGTCCATGTCTACACCTAACTAAATATTTAGAGCTAAACTAAAATTCATCTTTTTATTTATTTATTAAAATAAACAATTAGAAGGCAATATGCTGACAATAAACAATGATATACTTACCAAACAACTCAAACCCTAATCTTAAAACTTGAATAAAACCTTATAATTAGGTTTTATGTAGGTGGAACCTATGAGATAGAAACCTTATTTTGTATATTGTTTATGTTATGTTTATGTAAAAGGTGACCAAAGAAATTCCTATCAGAAAATAAATATTTTAAAAATGAAAAATAAAGCATCTAAGGGGTTTGAATCTCACATTCAGCTCTATGTTTTACATCACTAGCCCACTCTCACAATGAAAAGAGGGGTAGGGGCCTCTGTCACAATGGATGTTGTAGTAGGAGTTTTTTAGTTCATAATTAAATTCGTTATTATTTTCTAATCTTGCACAACCCATATTGTGTTGCCTAACTTCAAGATGGTAAGGATACATCACACCCTAGTCTACCTTTATCATTGATAAATCTGTGCATAAGAAACTTATTTGAAATTTTGTAAATTTGACTTCTATATAATCAATGCAAACACTTTAAATTGAGTTTGTCTATTTGTCAACCTTTAAAGAGCATGAACAAGGTAGCCTTTGAACTTGAACATAGAACTTAGTCATTGTAAATCTTGAACTAGTATTAGTGCATAGAACACATATATGTATTGTTAAAATTCTTACTTGGTAAGAGTGGACCATTGGCAATTTTGATATGAATATTTTTATTTTATTCTTTTATAATTGGTAAATAATTACTATAATTAGCACATTCTTCTTCATATTTTGTATTGCCTTCAATGGACTAAAGAAACACCACAAGACATTTTCCTAAGCTTTCTCTAGTCTATGCAGGCTATGATTTCTGTAGTTATGATTTTTAATTAAAATATATCTTTAGAATATACTATATCATTATTTCAAACACCAAAAAACTAATGTTTGCAATCCAATCAGTGTTGAAACAGTTATATGTAATATATCGGAGTCAAATATTTTTTAGTTATATAAATTGGACTTTCAAAGATGTTATTTAACTGAAATATAAATACTATACAAGAAAACCATTGAGTTCATTAACATAACACAGTAAGAATTACAGACAGTTAAACCACCAACGCTCGTTCTCAGCTATAGATTTTTTAAGTAAAAATAAAAAAGAAAATGCTAAAATAAAGAACACAATAATGCTCAAAATTCACCTCGAATATCCAGCGCCGTATGGAAGCGGAGATGCAGCAGAGGCCATCATCTTCTGGGCCTTGACCCATTAGAATATCCCCGTGTGGATTGGAATATCCCGACTGTGCATTGGCTTGCGGAATAGAATATGCTCCTTGTGGAGTAGAATATCCACCTTGTTGGGCATATCCTCCCTGGGGATTGGGTATCCCCTTGTGGAGATTCGAAATTTTGTTGCCGAGGTGCGGTGGGTCTGACTGTGGAGTGTTGTTATTCTTTTGGTACCTTTGACGAAATGATGCCAGGTGCTGCTCGACAGGTGGCGGTGGTCCCGGTAACTTCTCGTGTCGGTAACGGCAATCTGGACCGTTGGGACAGAATCCAGATTTATACCTGTAATACATAATACACATGCATATATGCTCGTATATGAGTATGTACGCATCGGATACACATATATGCGTCACACACACACACATATGTATGTATTTAGATGTATGAGATACATACACAAAACAGAGAAAGGCACTTACATGTTACACTCTTTGATGTCTTCAGCGCTGTGCTTGTAAATGCAATCCGCTTCACGGCATTCACCAAACCTAGCAAAGAACCGACACAGAGGCATCCGGGACTTATCATACTGGTGAAGAACCCGCAATCTGCCCCCTTCATACACAATCCACGGAGCCAATGCCTGCAAACAGTCTGCCTGTAGCTCCTCTTTGTCGATCCCTGCCCCCTGGATGCCGATCCCGGTCCCGGGTCCCTGCCCACCTCCGCCTGATCCCATTCCTGCGCCGCCTTGTATAGCCGCAGCCGATCCAGCACCAGCCGTGACGGCATCTAATCCTCCCTCGAAGTCGAAGTTTAGTCCCACATCGTCGTCCATAGCTGCTCCCCAAGAACCCTAAATTTCTGAACCCTAATGCTCTGTTTTCTAAACCTCAAGATTTAACGTGTTTATACATCCGCACACGCACACGCACACGCAACACGCACGCACAATGTTCAAACCCAATACCCTATAGCTTATATATAGACGAGTAAACATATAATGATATATATACGCTTTGTTTCAGAAATATACACTAATAGAAATGAAGAAATAAATAAATATTTACATAGTTAAATCATATAGTCCATCATACATAATGTGAAATATATATATGTAAATCACCATTGTATCTCTCTTTTTTTATTTATAATTAATTAATCCAGACAGATACATGTACATATGTCTACATACATAAATATAGTGAAGATAAAACAACTTATCAATATTAAAATCTAAAATCATATATATGAAACCTAATTGTTTTATTATGCAATTATGGAACAATAATAAAGTTTATTGTTATAAGAAAAAGCTCGTGTATACTAATCGTGTGTGTGCGTGCGTGTGTGTGTGTGTGTGAGAGAGAGAGAGAGACTGCGGAAGATTGTTCATGTTGATTTTAATTTATTACATCCGTAGGTTAACGTTTCTATCTATATATGTGTGTGTGTGTGTGTGTGTGTGTGTATATATATATATATTATATATATATAAAGTATTAAAGTATAAATCTGCATTATGACGTGGAAATTAGGGTTTGATGGCGGGCATTTGAGGGATTTCAAAAATTTAGGGTTCATTGGAGGGAGCAATGGCGAGCGGCATTTCTGCCGCTGCCGCTGGATTTGAAGGTGTTCGATCGCTGTTGTGCTCACACAGGTGAATTTTTCAATTTGTTTCGTTTGTTTGATTTAAATCTTTTAGCCCTACTAGCAGGTCTCAATCGGATTGCGATCTGAAGATCTCAGCTACAACAAGTAAGTTTCTGCTAATCTCATTTTGTAGTATTAACTTTCAATGTATTGCATAAATATAAGTACATAGACACACACACACTGCACGCACAGATAGATAGATATGACATAGATATGTATGTATGTACGTATACATATGTGCGTGCGTGCGTGCGTGCTGCGTGTGCGTGTGTTACAAACAGTTGTTCAGGGAAGAAACTGGAGAAGGCATTTGTTGTCGGCACAAAATTGACTGTTGGGCAGCCTGTTCGTAGAAAACCTTGTTCACCAAACCGGTTTGTCTGTAGCTTTGAGGTACTTCTCTCACAGGCACAATCTCTCTCCCTCCCTCCTCCCTCCTCCCCCCCCTAAACAGCTGTAGGAAACATTAAAATACAGGTTGTATGTGTGCATCCATGTGAATAAGACTTCACCCACACACATACACACAAACACGCACACGCACCACACACACACACACACACAGGTGATTTAGTGTGTGTAGTATAAGTATATACATTAATGTAAGTTTGCGTGTAAATTAATTATATGAATATATACTTAATCTGTTGTTTTTTTTCAGACGATGATCGCGTCTTCCTTGAAGGATATACCAACAGGGATGTGATATGGTAAAAGCTCTCATTGCAGCAAGAAATATGGGAATATCCAAGCCGGATATTCTTATAGCTTCTAACTTTGCGAAAGTTGATTGGAGCACTTCACGCATTTCTTACATGTTGGACGTGATGCTTGAGAGACATCCCATGTCGTAAGTTATAATATTCGTTTGTTAATTAAATGTTAATATGTTAATTATCAATCTAAACACATTACTACAAGCATACACCGGTCTAATTTATTTAAATAATTTTAAATATTTATATTTGTTTAGTATAATACACCTTTAAACGTAAACTTACAATAAAAACATATTATTACTATTCTAGAAATGTGATTATATATGAAAGCTAAACACCTTACTATTTAAAATGGTCTTAGTGAATTTCTCTATGGTGATTTTTTAGGACGCTTTGTAGCATTGCAGGTACATGTGTCTCCTTGCCATGGGATGCGTTGGTTTGACTTTGGCTGGAGGCGTAATTTTCTATAAAAACAGGTTTGTGTGTTTGTGCATGTGCGTACGCGTGCGTGTGTCTCTCTCTCTCTCACACACACACACACACAGCATGCATACACAAACTTCCATCTATGCCATGCAGAACTTTCAACCAAAAGTTAGAAGATTCATTCTGGGATGCATGGGCTTGTGTTTGTGCATCAAGTATGCACCTCAAAGTGAGGTTTAGTAAAAGTTTAATTTTTAATAGAATGCAGTTATACATATTAATATAACATAGATATATATGATCATGTGTCACATTCTAACAGTTGTATTTGGCAGGAAACAACACGTGCTGAGCGAGCTATCGGTCTCTCTTTGGCGATGTGTGGGATCCTTGTTTACACACTTCTCATGGGGACAATAAATGCTCAGTTTAAGGTTCACACAATACATTCAATACACACACACACACACACACATGTGTTGTGTGTGTGGTGTTGTGTGTGCGCCATATTCTATATATTTTCAGGATACTTCAAAGACTGAGCTAATCTGCCAATAACACCGATTAGCTCACACACACACACACATACACACACGTACGTTACCAATAACTACTATCTACAGAGTCATATGGATAGACTGAGAGAAGGTGCTCATTCACAAGTATATGAGAATGGACATATTGTTATTTGTGGTGCCAATAATCATTTGGTGACTGTTCTTAAGCAAATAAACAAGCGTCAGGGGCTTCTATATCGTGCTGGAGGAACCAGATCAGGGTAACGTAATTTAAGTATTCTCTTGTAATAGAATACTTGTAAATATATTGATGGCAAAGATTATATAGTGAGTCAATATAGTTACACACACACAACGCACGCACGCACGCATATGAGATATGGTATATGTTATACATGTGCAGGAAACAGACTGTTTTACTTCTCTCTGAGCGTCCAAGAGCTTACACAGACCAACTCGTTCTGAGCGTAAAAGATCACCCTCATCTTAACATATTAACTAGAAGGTACGCGTGGGTGAGTTTGCAGATTTACATAATGCATGTATAGCATTATGTAATTATGCGTATACATATGTTGTACATCTATAAACGTACAGAAATGCACAATGTATCATACATACATATATGTATTGATAATCAATTGTTACTTATGCAGTGGGAGTCTAAGTTCTACTCTATCCTTTCTTCGTGTTGCTGCAGACAAAGCTCGTACTGTCTTTTTCTATCTAACAAAGATGACACGTAAGTCATCAGAACTTATTAACGGAGTAGATAATCCTTTAGTATACCAATACATACGCACACGCACACACACATTTATTTATATGTGTGTATATGATATATACATGATATAGGTACGAGGCAGATGCTGAAGTTGTTCTTTCTGTCTTGGCTCTTCGGCCATTGCTTGAAGGTTTTATTGGAAACGTGATTGCTGAGGTAATTTCATACACAGATGATGACATGTATCATACATATAATATGTGCCTTTGTGTGTGGATATATATATTGGCATATATATGACTCTCTCTGTATTTATAGAACTTTTCCATCTTTATTAACTTATTTAACACCTACCTGGGAATACTTGTATAATATACTGCAATCTGTTTGTGTGTGTCTGTGTGTGCTAACTTTGATAATATAATGCAGGTTTCAAAGGCAAGCTCTGCCAATCTACTAATGTCATTATCGGGTACAACCAAGGTGCATACCGTACAAAATCTGTCTGCGAAGCTGTTCGTACAATGTTCAAGGCAACCAGGACTACGTGATGTATACAGACAAGTTCTGAGCTACGGGAGTAAAGTCTAAACAACATATAATCAATACAAAAGTAATTAAGTTTTATTGAATTAATCTTTCAATTTGTATTAATTATTTTTCTGTTTTTGTTTAATATTTTCAGAACACGTGATTAACCTGTATAAATTCCCTGGTTTATCGGGTTTACACTACCAACAAGTCGTCGTGGCTTTCCAGAGGTTATTATATTATTAACAAATACATATATATACTGATGTTGTTACTTTTCTTTCTTCTTCTTCTTTTTTTTTGTTAATAAAGGCTGTACTTTGCGGAATTTTACGGGAAGGCAAGCTTGATTTCCATCCTAATGAAGAGCTGGTTGTGAGAAGCAATGATAAGGTAAATCACTGTAATTATGTGATAAGTATACTTTTATGTTATAGAGAAGTATAAAAAAGTACACACACACACACACACACACACACACACACACAACTTATGTTTGATCTTGTTTTTGCATAGTTCCTTGTTATAGCTCCAAAAGGAACACAGAATGAAGCTCCACACAGTCTTCTGAAAATTGCAGAGAGGTATTGCATAAACAACAACAACAGTGCTTAAATACTGATTAAGTATTATTCTTGGTTTAATATTTAATTAGCCTTAATACTTATTGCAGGTACCGTAAAACTCTAAACACAATAGACAAGATTCTTTGCGATTGTAGAGGCGGGCAAAAGTGCAAATTCTAACGGAACATACACCAAGGCCACAACCGAAGGTATATATACAGTCTTTATTTTAAGTTAATTTATGTGATAAGTTGATATTATTAATTTTTGTTACAGGCCGCTGAGAAAGTTATAGCAAGAAAAGAAAGGATTGTTATACTGGGTTGGAGGCCGGATGTTTGTGACATGGTTCTTGAATATGATGACTATGTTGGCCCTGGAAGTGAACTAGTAAGTGTTTATATGAATATGCATGTGTATATATATACATACACACATATGTATATTTACAAAATTTTACATATAACGTTACATGTTTATAATATATACCTGCAGGTTATATTGGCAGAAGCATCATTGGAGGAAAGAAAGCAAGTTATGGATAGGAGATTTGCAAGGCCACTTCGCAACATAACTTTAAATCACAAGGTATAGTTGATTAAATATAATACTATAATCATCATAGTGATGTGATTAACCATTATTGATATTATACGCTATAAGATACATATGTGAATATATATGTATTTATTGTAGATTGGAAGCCCCATGAGCAGGACGGATTTGAAGCAAGCTATAACAAATATTGTACCAGAGATTGGAAACGATAAAGAGAAAGATACTCCACCATTATCTATTTGTGTAATTGCTGATGGCAAGTGGCACGTAGGAGGTAAAATAGTTATGTGGTGTTGTGTGTCCCAATGTGTGTGATAACTTAATTAATCTGATAATTAATAATATTAATTTTAGTTTAAACTAAGCAAACTTTCTTTTGGTTTTAGGGACGCCCAAAGCTGATAAACAGTCTGCTTTTGCACTTCTCTTGGCTGAAGCATTGTGTAAAGAGTTAGACATCAAGGTAACATCAACATATTGATGTTCGTCTTATAATATATAATACGCCCATAAAGAAATATAATATATATATTCACATTTTTAACAGGTAACAAGTCTGGTAGCAGAGTTCGTTGACAAGAAACTTGGCAAGCAGGTTTGTCTTAATTAATTAATTAAGTTATAACTTAGCTCTTAATTATTCACAGGTTGTTCAAAGTCACCCTTCTCTCAATTACATATGCACACATGAGTTATCGGGGCTAGTCACAACACAAGGTGTGCATTATACCTTGTTTAGTGATTTGTATTAATACTTTTTTCTAATTGTTTATGTTTATCAATGCATTTTCGCAACAGTCTCGGAGAACTCTGATTTGAATGCTGTGTGGACGGAGTTACTTAATTCATGGGGCAACGAGATTTATGTTCAGGTTTATACATAAGATTGTTGTGCGTGCGTGCGTGCGTGGCGTGTAATATGACTTCATATGCAGGATATTTCACTATATGCAACTAGTAACGAAGCACCATCATTTAATGAGCTTGCTGAGCGAGCTGTGCTACGTGAAGAAGTAGCAATTGGATATAGAAGAGGAAACAAAGTGGTAAGTTTAATTAAAAATATATTTGTTATTTCCATTTGTCTATGCGATGCTATACTACATTCATACTAAAATATCTCTCTTCTCTCTCTCTCTCTCTCTCTCTCTCACACACACACACACACAGTGCGTTTTGGTAATTATATTTATTTTTTAACGTAGGTTATAAATCCCAAGTCGAAAGAAATACCTCTAAAATTTAAACCCGGTGACGCCTTGGTTGTGATTGCTGAAGATCAATATGGACGCTCGTAAGTTTAATTAAGTATTTATATACTATTTCTATGCAATTGTATAATCTACTACTTTATTTATTCACCTAATGACGTATAAGATAATTTCAGCATACTTATATCCCCATACATTTGTGTACATAATAATGGTCACAAAATGATTATTAATTAATTACACAGCTATTAATAATATTACAGCAAAATATTTAAAAATTAATAATATTCTATTGCATTTTACAAATATGAATTATCAATATTTGTTTTCATTAAAATTAATATATTTGTATAATGTAAATAACACCTTTAATTGATGGCTTTGACAGGCCAGTTGAATGATCCAGTGGAGGAGGCTGTATGGTATGGTGATTGTTGAATTTAAATAGATAAATAAATAAACCGATTAATTAATTAATTACACATTAGTAATGCATTCATAACCAAGCATTATAATTATATGTTCTTCAACAGGGATTCCTACAAAGTTCGTACAACAAAAATGACATTTGAGATAGAGAGATGTATATGCAAAGAGTAATGCATCTGTCGATTTGTATGTATCACATACATGCAAGGAAGAGTTGTGTTGTGCGCGCGTGTGCGTGTGATGTATATATTTTTTGTACAAACTAGTAAGTTATATTTAAATATTAAGTATTAATAATGAGTAATTAAATATATAAACGATACGTTCTCAGGGGGTTTTAAGAAAAAATTAATTCTTTAATATGCATGTAAATTTAATAGATAGATAGATAGATGTATTCTTAATTAGTGTGTATAATTAAGTTCTCAAGTATCTATAATTAACTTATGAAGTTATTTATTATAATTTGTAATTATTATAATTTAATAATCCATATATGTATAATATAGTTCCTCTTTAAGTATAGTGATTATTTACAACAAATATTATGTATTATTAAATATAATTTGTATATTTTTTATACATATGCACATGTATATATAACATTTTCTTTCTAATTTAATTATCTATTATGGATTTACTAAATATTTAAGTTTTTGATTGTCCTTGTTAATTTATCTCAGCCATTCTCTACGACAATCAATTTAGAATAAATTCAGGATTTTATTAACATGTTCAAGTATATTTATTATTTACTATTATATCTATTTATAAACACACACATATATATAATAATATACTTATAGGACTTTTATTATTAATATTCTTTTGTATCATATAGTGTGCATATAAGACATGATATATTTATTTTTGCTCTAATTTATTAATATGCTATGGATTTATTAAATATATTTTTTAATTTATTTACCATTGAAAAAATCAAATCTTAAATTTAATATATAATTTAAAAAAGCATCGTAAAACTAAGAATGTACAATATACAGATCCATGCGGACACCTTCTATCTCTCGTATACATTATATACATATACGAATCAAGGAACAATGACTTAATACACAGCCAGCACACACATATTGCCTTGTTATTACTAATATGGTTATTTATCAAAGTGTCTATTAATATGGTTATATTTGTTTTCAAATAATTATGAATTATTATATTAAATTAACTAGAAATGTTAATTAAACTAATCATACAAGATTTATGATAGTATTTACTAATAAACAATTTGAATTTTATTACTTCATATAAATATATACACTACAGTAAAATGTACAACAATAATCGAATTAAAAGTTTGTGATTAATAATTTCAAAATAGTTAAAATAATAAAAACTAATTAAATTGCTTAGATAAATCATTAATCTAATACAACAAGAAAGTATTGCTTTATTTCTATAAGCAAAATTTTATGATTATTTGTAATTTGTTACACTACCAATTAAACGCATATAATATAAATTCAAAGCTTTGATTAATTATTGAAATATTATATATACATATGTGTGTGCGTGTGTGTGTTTTTTATAATTAAGATCTTAATTCATATTAGTTTGATTAAACAGTAAAATATGTAACATAAACAGTAAAATGTTTTAATGGAACATATAAGAAGCTAATATAAATATGAAAGAATGCGGACAGTAATATAATATTTGAAGTGCATGAAAAGTATTATAAATTAACTTTAAAACTAAAGATACTGAAAATAAAAATGAAATAATAATAATAATAGAAGACACGCACATAATCTACATATACATGTCTGTATAAGTGTGTTCTTCATGTGTGTGTGTGTTTTAGCTCAAACATACGCAAATATATTAATAATGTCTGTAACTTTTAACTTACTAAAACTAAAGCATGTCACACACACTACTGGGAGGTTTAATAAACAATAATTATAATTTAAATATTAGTAAAAATTAATATATTTTACTAAACAAAACTCGTTAAAGCAGTATAAATTAAACCTCGTTAAAGCACGGATTTGTCCTTAAGAATGAGTCTAGCAAGATGCAGATCAAATAGTTCGCACCTGATTGGCATCTCTACCTCATAAAACGATTCTTCAATACGTAGTCCGTATACAGATCGTACATGGTCTTCAGCAGGGATTCGATTCCCACAGATCCCGGCTCCACCACCACAAAGAACTTGGTCTCTGCAACAAAAATACGTCTGTGTGGTGTGTGTGTGTGAAAAGAAAGGAACATATATGTGCATGCGTGTATCTATATACTTTACATGTGATGTGTTCATACAGCAGCACAAAATGCGGTTAAATTATATACGTATAAATAGAGCTCTGTAAGAAAAGAACATGGGATTGTGTAAACAGTTGTGTGTGTGAGAGAGAGAGAGGAGAGAGAGATGCATCATATACATATACACAGAGGAAAGATAGGCTCACATTCTGAATAGTCCTGAATATATAGATTTGAATATGTGTGTGTGTGTGTGTCTATATATATATATATATATATATATATATATATATATATATAAACAATACTAATATTGGACGTAATAACTTAACATTAGTATTTAAATCTACGTATACTTTCATACATACATGTGTGTGTGTGTGTGTGTGTGCGCGCGCATACACATACCTGTAAGAGATTGGAAGCAATATAAATCAAACGCATCTGCTTCGAGGTGTTCAATTCCGGTACATCCCGGCGTGGGAGAAAGCTCCTTAGAGACTGCGTGCATTGAATGCCATACACTTGCAAGCCTGAGAGAATCATTTGTGTCCAATTTTACCCTAGATCCATAATCCTGAAATGAAATATTGAATCAAATTAAATTGTTTCAAAGATCTCACCTTGTAATAGATCAAACCACCGGATTTGTTGATGATGAACAGACTGTATACTGTAGTCATTTTTAATATAGAAGTATAAACCCTAAAACCAGTGTTTAGGTATAATGAATATAACAACTTCAAAATAATAATTATTTATACTTTCTAAATAAATTTATACACGACATATACACACACCTTATAATTTAAAGGTGTGTTTATATAGGGATTTTCCTAAATATTTCCAATACAAATTTTATCATTCTTTTTTAATTTTGATGATCTTTTAACTTTCTCTTGAATTAATTTTTTTTTAATATAATAAATTTTATATGTAAATTCAATTTCATTGTATTAAAGCAATAAAATAATTAAACATTTTATTAGGGTCTATACTTCAAAGTAATAAAATACAAATACCGAAAACAACCGTAAGTAATTAACTTATCTCCCGTAAGATATTATTAAAATATGCTAAAATATCATTTCTTTAATGAAGATTACTAAACGATCCAATTATATACTTCATCATTGGCATACAATATTGCTATAATATTCTAATTTTGTTTTTTTCTAAATTATCACCTTCAACATAAATATTAATGATATGTTACTATTTATTATCAAAAATACAATTTAAACTATTTAATTAGAGTATATTCTTAAAACATACTATATCGATTTTAAACTCCTTTCAAAAACTAAGTTCCACCTGTGAAATAGTATCATTTTTAAATTCTTATTAGAAGTGTTTAAAAATCAAATAAACAGGATATATATTTCACTGTGGCACTGGTGATTCCGTGCATACAAAGATGTTTATAAAACATACATATACATATATGTGAATAATTATGGACCTCCCATCAATGTGCAGATACAAATATTTATACTTTAAATAAAATTCATTTATACTTTAAATAAATTCATTAACGAGAAAGCTAAAGAAGCACATATGTGCAAACATGTGTTAATAGAGGTACCTTTAAATATATTTTTACACTCAAAAATAGCATTTCTAACCATGTTATTAAGAAGTACACTTAATTAAACAATCTAAATAAAAGTCTGTGTTCCTGTGATATACTATGCAACCGTGCAAGTGCAAATGAAGAGAACTGCAGCATGAAAATACGAATACATGGAGTCATGGAAGTACACTTATATACATACTGAGATTAAGGGTGATTAAGTGCAGTTTATAGGGGCAGGCCAGGAGTCCAAGTTGCATCTTCAACAGCTGGGAAAGATGGATTTTTCAGCATGACATCCACAATTTGTTGCGTTGTTGTATAGTATCTCCCTGGGGGACCTCTCCTTAGGCACTCTCATAAGAAGCTCAGCCTCAAAGCCGTCCTCCAGCTCTTGGTACTCTCCCCCACTCACAACGGAAGTGCAAGGTATATAGCTTTGTGGGAGATTTACTGTTGTGACATGCGGTTTGCGGACTACAGTGACTTATGCCATTGCTCACCAGGTACGATTTCAGGTTGTGTGGCAATTATTTTGTATATATGATGTTATGTTATATACAGCATACATAGATCAAAACACACACACACATGCACATGTTTTTGAACTGGATATGAGGCCACATATTCCTAGTGTTTGCCCACATGCACTAGCCAACGTAATAGGATGCAAATCCTAACAAGAGCGAAGATGCATAAGATTAAGCCGTTGACACAAAGAAGGGAAGTAGTACGACTGCCTACTGATGACCAACGTGGTTGCTTTTGCTTCCGAATGTAAATAAGCTCAGTTAGTCGGATTTTGTTTCTGGTCAATTTTATAGATCCGACGGTAGAACTGCAGCTTTATAGATCTGATGGCTTACCGGTGAGGATCGACGGTCCAGCTGTCAAAGCCGTTTACTTTTTTTGACCACAACCCAAGGCGGCATGTCTTCAAGCGGACAAAGAAGAACGACCAACCAATGCTGAACTACAATGTTAATGTTATTAATTCGTCAAATTATGCTGCAAATAGTTTATATAGTTTAGATTATGGTGCAAATAATCCACCAGTGTATATGGGTTGGATCCCTTTCTTAACAGTCTGAAGCATAAATCTGCCTCCCAGTCTGCACATATTACTGATAGTACAAAGTCCAGGTCTGCACCCGATGGGAACCACCAGGTTTCGTCAAGTTCAGAAAACTTACACTTGTTAAGGAACATTGAATTTATGATTATTAGCATTGTAATTGGATGGGATCGCTGCTGCTTACAGCAAATGGTTGGGATTTACAATTTCAAAATGAGGTTTGTCATGTGTGGTGAGAGTTTAGGGTACGAGAAATAGTAATTTGAAGCAGCTTTTTTAAGGATTGAAGAGGAGTTTTTGAATAGTTCACATCTGAATTTGAATGTTAATCAAGATGATAACAAGTTTTTCAATAAAATCATATTGTATAAGGAAGGTCTATTGACAAAGGCAATCAAGGGAGATATTATAGAAGGGTGGTGATTCAATATAATCTCGATGAAAGTGACGGCACAAACTTATAAAGACTTCTTTAAAATTATAAATGGCAAGGCGTTATGGCATGTGGGGATCGTTAGTTGATCTTTCTATGGCTTGTTATTAATGAATTCGATGTATAGGTGCTTTTTTTTATTTTAATTACCTTTTTTTATTATTATATCCAAAAAGAAGACATGAGAAAAAGATGTGATAAATTTCACAATGTTGAACGAAGATTCATCAAAATAAAGAAGAATCTTAATCAATACTCATGCATATTTAATTTTTGTATTTTAATATTATAAATACATAAATACATTATGCATATATGTATTTATGTAACTCAACTCATACATAAAATATTTTAATATTCAAACTTTCCTCTTTATAATCCAAAAATGAATATGATCAAAGTATTAACATGTCATGTGTGTGTGTCTATGTATGTTTTTTTATGTATTAAATAGGTATAATGGTGATATCTTAATTGTTAAATACTACTATATGCTTATATAAAGTCACATTCTTATATTAAAAAGAGATAATACAAATCTAATATACACTTAGTCTTGTAGGTATCAATTTGGTATATTTAAGTAATTATTTAATTTTTATATACACACCTTACTAAATAATATATGTAGAAGGGTATAAATAAATTACTTTATAGTATTGAAAAGTTTAACATTACCTGTGGATTTCTTTATTAACTTATGTACTTTGGTGAATTGAGCTCTCTAAAAAGAGCATTCCTAAAGGGAGTTTGTTTAGCAAATCTTGATAATATGTGTTTATATAACATTGTATACATATACATTATATATATATATAATAATATATATATTTGTGTGTGTGTGTTGTGTTTTGATATTTTATGTATACAGATGCATTTGTTTAATATGTACACACAAGTTTTGAAAACAAAAACAAAAATATTATAGGAGTGGAAAACATCCAATGGCAATTAGAGATATCTGAAAAATATATAATTTTTTATATATATATGAGTAATTCAAAATTATAATTTATATTTATAAACTAAATATTTAATATACACAGGAATCACTATACCATTTGATATAATTAGTACATGCATATACTTTTGTATCGTATATATAAACACAACTTATATATTAACAAAGGTTACTCATTAATATATATATATATATATATATATATTTATTTTTCTCATGTAATTTACTCTCAAGTCTTTATAATAGATTGAATATAAAGAAACATGCATAGATAGTTGCACATAGTTGTTATACACACAATATACACTATGCATTATTTTGATATGTATATATTTGATTTTATTCATGGTCTTTTATATATATATATACATATGAATCTTAATTTAATTATCCTACACTTTTATGTAGGTACTATATAGTAGTACAGCATGCCACACACACATGAACATAAAAGTTCATATATATAAATATATAGATATAGATATATAATATATGAACATAAATGAACTTAGTGCACACATACTCTTGTACAAGCAAACGTGTTATATAATACTCATATAGAATATATATATTCAAGCCAAAACTTTAATTTAAAAAAATTTCATTAACCATGGTTAAATAGAAACTATTCATTAGTAATTTAACAATTAATCACTTTAGTGTAAATCACGGTGATAATTATATTAATAATGTGGCAATTTTTCCGGTAGTGGAAAGTGGGCCTAATAATAGAAACTTTTATTATTATTGCAATGAATAGTATATGTGTGTGTGGGGTTTAAATAAAGAGAGTGACACATGGAATTTTCATTTATATTGTAATAAGTTAGCATTTTATACTCCTTTTGAAATGGAGATTGGCAAAACGCTCCTGACTGCAATAGCGCTCATCTCAAGCTTGTTGCTATGGCGATTTGTTGAGGTGTTCTGGTGGAAGCCTCGGTCGATCGCTGCAAAGATTGGAGCACAAGGAATTCATGGACCTCCTTACAAATTGATGACAGGGAACCTTGTTGACATAACTTTGATGAGGCGGGCTGGCAAGAACCACGACATGGATGGAATTAACCACGACATCCTGCAGCGCCTTCTGCCAGATTACTCCATGTGGTCTAAGCAATACGGTATGCATGTTTAATATCACGTTTAAACACGTAATAACGTGCTGATTTGTCTAGGAAAGAGATACGTTTACTGGTGGGGTCCCGAGCCTAGAATCATGGTTTCGGAACCAGAGCTCATTAGAGAGATACTGTCAAAGAAGGTGTCACAGTTTCAGAAATCAGAAAGCATGGTAAGTTAAGGAGATTATATTATGCTCTTGTGTTGGGTTTTGAGTGGTGGTACAGGTGAGGGGAATTGCTGCTTTCCTTGGCCGTGGTTTAGCTGCTGTGAATGGTGAAGAATGGAGCCACCACCGCCGAGTTGTTTCACCGGCTTTTCATCTCGAGAAGTTGAAGAAGATGATAGACAGCATGGCAAAGTGCAGCGATGACATGTTAGATAGCTGGGAAGCTAAACTCCAGAACCAACCGGAATTGGAGGTTGCTAAAGACTTTCATAAATTAACTGCGGATGTTATTTCCCACGCAGCATTTGGAAGTAACTATGCTCAAGGCCAGAGAGTTTTTGAGATTTTCTCAGCTTTTCCGGAGCACTTCTCCTTGTTTCCACGCATTAACTGGATTCCAGGTTTCAGGTTGTGTGTGCGTGTAACAATTTAATACGTTTGTGTGTTTACGTGTTAATTTTACAGGCACATTCCACTGCCCGTGAACGTTCGAATCAAGCGTATGCAGCGGGAGCTAAACAGTTTGCTACTTGGAATAATCAATGAGCGTCGGCAGCGTGTAAAAACGGGAGCGAGTGATTCTTACGGTAACGATCTTCTGGGATTAATGTTAACAGAGAGCGAAAACGACAACTTCAACGACAACATGCTCGTTGACGAGGTAAGCTAGTCTTTTCTACAAGCGTGCAGAAGAGGGTTTTAAGAACCTGTTCATAGTGTAAAACTTTTCTACTTTGCTGGCCATGAAGCTACGGCTACTCTACTGTCTTGGAGCGTGATGCTGCTAGCGGCATATCCAACATGGCAGGAGCGTGCTCGTGCAGAGGTTGTGGATGTGTGCAAGGGGGTGTTCCTGATGGTGACATGATTAACAAACTCAAAGTGGTATGCGTATACACTTACATACATACATACAACGCTTAATAAACTCTTTGTGCAGATAGGAATGATTCTAAATGAGTCGTTGAGATTATATCCGCCTGCTATACTATTCGATAGAGGATGCTTTGAGGACAGTAAGCTAGAGGATGGCTTCTACGTACCAAAGGGTGCAGCAGTATCGTTCCCAATGCTGGCAATTCACCATGATAAGGAGCTGTGGGGAGAAGATGCAAATGAGTTCAATCCCGACCGCTTCAAAGACGGGATTTCACGGGCATCTAAGCATCCCAATGCCTTCTTCCCTTTCTCTCTCGGCCCCGTGTCTGTGTTGGGCAGTCATTTGCATTGATCGAGGCCAAGGTGGTATTGTGTGCCATTCTGCAGCGCTACACGTTTCAATTATCACCGCACTATCGCCATAACCCCTGGACTCAACCAACTCTTAAGCCTCTCCACGGCTTACCTCTCATCATCAACAAGTACCAAAGCAGCTCATACTAGAGAAATCCTGTTAATTAGGGTTAATAAAAATACACTTTTAAAGACATAAGTTCACATAGAACAGTAATTATAAAATAAACTTATAAAGAATACATATATTTCTAAATTTATAATATAAAATGGTTCAGCCTATACAACACACAGAGCTTTAATAAATAAAGGAGTATAATATTAAAAAATACTATGGTCATTTACATAGTAACATATCATTGACTGTGCAATGCAAATGTGTTACAAGGTTCAAGAACAATGCCCCATGTGTGGTCGTGGTACAATTGAAGGCACCATGGATATTCAATGCCTGAACCACAGTTTGTTCCAGTTACTTAAGATTAGCAAAGTCTTAAGTGCTAGTCTCAATGTAAATGTAAATGAATATTTATGTCAAACAAAAGCTTTCTCCATAAATAGTATATATATTTTATAAAGGTCTTAGATATTCCTATAATAAACATATTTGTGCTTGATGTTTATGGGGTCCAATATGTAGATCAGTACGTGCAAGTAACATGTATCTTTTTAAGGAAACGCTAATATTAAATTTAGACTTGTTTTTCTCAAATGAATAATAATTCTTCAAATAGTTGATAACATAATTACAAAAAAATAAAATGAACAAGCTCCTTTGTAATTCTACAGTTTGTGTACGGGTGTACGTGTGTGCCATTTACATGTCATTGGTGCATGCATTATTCTCGGTGCCAAAGATGATACATCCCTAGTGAATGGAAAATCAATTTTGTTAAGTTTAAAATTGAAATAAATGAAGTGTAACTTGGGTGCCGATGGTGTGACATGCACTTTATTTGTGTTAATTTTGAAATTTAATACTTGTTTTGAATAAAAATATGAAAACACATAGAATAAAAATTATTTTTAACTTATCTTATATTTTGAAAATAAAATTAAACAAATATTACAAGGTTTTGTTCACAATACACTTTGACAAGGAGGATTGTTCTTTTTTTCATACCAATACAAATTATAAGGAAGTGCGTAGTAGTGCATAGTATGCACTAACATTCACATTAGACACACTCTTCATATATATATATATATATATATATGGTTGACGGTGGGGTTGACCACAGAACGGAGTGGCCAAGTAGGAAAGGTACAAAGGTATGACTGACAACGATAATTATTAGGCCAATGCTTAACTCATGTATAAATTCCGATCGTCTGATCAACTACTAAGGCACTCGGGACAACATGCTTGAGGGGGCGCTTAAATACCATAGGCATGATGTTGTCATAGAGAGGCAAACTAGTGAGAGAGTGCCACCTAGAACTAGGGTTTAGCACTGGCCAACCCACTATATAAGAGGAAGGCTAGTAGTGGGTCGGGGTCCTTCTAGTTAGTATTCTTCTTTGTATCTTGCTCCACCTTCTTTGGGGCCACACTGTATCCGGTCAAGCAATATATGTATATCTCTAGATTCCTTTTGTCCCCCATCTCTCCTGATTACTCTCCTCTTACTCCGCTCCTAGCCCAACGCAACACCATCAAGGGGGCACAACTCTGCACATAGTGGAACTCCTGTACACCTATACACGGGCCCTCCCAACGTCTAGGCAAAGGCCATCACAACCTCCAGTGCTCCTGAGGCAAAGGCCAGCTCATTGGTGCGGACTCATGGGACTTGAGGCTAGTAACAGTGTCTTGGCAACCACCAAGGCTTTGTAAGTTGGCCTATAGAGTCCCCGTCGACCATTTGTGACGACCACGGAGGGATATTAATTACACATGGATGGAGTTCATTGTAGCAAGCAGAGTTGTGGCCCGAAGGAGAAACGGAGAGCCGAAATTAACTCGTTTGAATAATTAGAGATCAACGAGTACTAGGATGTGTCGGGTGGGCCGAGAGAGGTTAATGGAGTGCAGAGAGGCACTCCGGTTGCCACAACTAGCTCCTACCTTGCCAATCCAAGAAAACGACGTAAACATCACATAGCCAAACTTCTAACAAACAGTAAACTCAGCACAGCAACATCAGAAACAGTCGCAAGCCACATATGACGAAGAAAGGTTTAAAGAACCCATAGCACGTCCAAATGTCATTCCAGTGTAGGGGCATGCAGGGATGAGCAGCACATGGACGAGCAACCCCGCTTGGCAATGACCTACGATGCAGAGTGGGACGGATGGTAGGATGATGGAAGCCTTTTACCTCCTCTTGACGTAGGTGAAAGTGACGGCTACGACGAGCCCCCACATCGGAGAGCCGAACCCGTGTATGATGAGTACCCCGAGGGAGGAGACCTCACGCAAGAGAATCCCAGGAGAGGGAAGGCCTGCACTAGAGGTAGGAATCTCGAGGCGGCAAAATCAGCACGGATAACGACATGGGACGAGAGTCGGAGGTCCTACATGGCCAACGCCATGAAGGATGCAAGGTAGGAAACCCAGGGCCACCGTCACCCACCAGGGTGAGGCAAGTGGACTGTGGATGCCCAAAAAGAGAGGAGGAAGAGCCTCATTTGGAAGGTCCCCGTAGTGAGGGGCATCGATTACTGCCAAAATAACCTCTACACCATGAGTTCAACTGATTGGATAATGTAGTAGGCCAGGGTGAGTGCCAGAATGAAAGCTGAGGCTCTGGAAGGTTAGGTTACACATGGGACAACCACCCGCATGAAGGCGACTAGACATCAACGAGTTGACGGACTGGGAAGAGGCACCAATAAGGGGGGCCTCACTTTGAGCGTCCCATGGCGAGGGAAAATCTACTCGAGCAAGCAAGACCATATCTGCAAGGGTGCACGGCATAGCCGCAACCATCCCGGGATGAGAGGATACTGTCTCAAGGCGAGGAGAATCCACCCCGATAGCCACAGCCATTCCGACACCGCAAGGGGATTTCGCAGGGTCGCACGGTCCTATCAAGCCACCCGCTAGATGAGGGAGTTCCGTTCAATTGAGGTATGCCGCGCCACCAGTCGTCAGGTTGGTCTCGCAAAGGGGGCCCTTAAGGGACAGCCATGAGGAGCCCGTCCTCGTCACCTAACCTCAACTGAAGGGCAGGGGTGTGAGGGAGGAAATAGGTACCCGTAGGATATCAGGACTTGGACTACAGCACATTCAAAGTGGAGGGCCTAGATCAAAGCACCTCTCAGGTTCAATGGGATGCCATGGGAATCGATCCAATGACGCACGCTCAATCAGATGTAGAAGAGCACAATAATAATGCCCTTACCCAACAAAGGGTGAAGAGCAAACCAGCATGGACACAAGTTCGAGCATGTATGCGAGTTGAGGAGCGTAAGTGACAACCACTAGAAGCTGAGTGTATTCGCCTGCACTCTGAATAAAAAGTCATACGTCTTGTGGATGTGATTCCACGAGGCAAACAAGGGAGCTTGCTGAGAAACTGCACGGAGGGTGTTTCAGGATACCTTCCGGAGGAAAATAGCAAGAAGAGTAATTCATAATTTAACTAACTTGAAACAAAAGCGGGAGAGTCGGTCAACGAATACATGGTCCGCATGTTAGGATACATTGCCTGGCTAAGGGATGCTCCAGTCGACCTAACCAAGAAAATGTAGCACCGAAAGGGCTTGCGGCTAAAGATTCACGGGCTGGATGATAATCAGACATTCAACAAGTTACTCCGATACGCCAAGAAGGCTAAGAGGAGAAGCCGAGAGACGCCAGAAGAAAAAGAGATAAATTAGATGCGAGAGGGCAAACGACACCACCATGAACAAGGAAAACCTCTCAAACGACCCAAAGCATGCCAGAAAGGAGAGACGGTCGGGAGTCAAAGGGCACATGCAGCTATAGCGAGGGGAAACCACCAGAGGGTAGCACGGAAGGAAAGACTTAACCCCAACATTGGCTTAACTGGGAATACACCGCACATGGGGATAAGTATTGTTAGGTATGTAACGTTCATGGGTCCCATAACAGAGATGATTGCTATTGACTGGCTGAACTCCTGAGTGGAAGGCAATTGGAAGTAGCGGTATTGACAATGGAATGGAAGGTAGAGGGGAACACAGACAGTTGAAGAAGTTATGGGCGTAGAATGCAAGGGAACAACCAACCTCATAGGAGGTCATGGTCAAGGAGATCGGAGTTGAAGGTCCCATTCTTAGGAGCGGTAGCCCTACCGACCTAGGTACAATGACATGGAGATGATGTGCGTGCAATGCGGTGGCCAGCACCCACTTTATTGGTGCTCCTTGATATCATTAATCAAACCCATGCTGAAAGTGCAAGCATCCGACATCACAAGGGAGGCGAACGGACAAACCCCCACCAGCCCGACATCAATCCCTACACCGCATGCAAACTAGGTAATGGTAGTATTGCCAGGACGGGACAATAGGGCGAACATGACACCGCATGCCTCTCTAACATAAGAAACAAGGTGACTGCACGTGCGTAGAACTAGGGGAACATGAAGGCACCACGAGAAAGAATGAGCAGCAAAACCCTCAGTGTTGAGGTAGTCGATGAGGAAGCAAACCAATGTACTAACCACTCCAGGACGGAAAAGCCCAACCAGAGCCAAGGGTCGAGGGGAACATAAAGGAAGCGAAGACGCTACAACTTTTGTAGAGGAGAGGCCAAGACATCAATGGGATAAGAAGCGCCACTTCTTTCAACCGCGCTATGCGGGGCTCGGCCACAAGGATCAGCTAAGCCCCGGCCAAGAGTCACTACAACCATAGTGGACTTTGTGGATGATGTACCAACCATTCTGATTAGAATGGCGGGTTGCACAATTAGCTATGTGATTATAGACGGTGGGTCGGCAGTGAACATCATGTCAACAAAATTCCATCGTGAGCTAAGTATGCCAACCCTGGAGCCCACTCCCTTCCAAGTACACATGGTAAATTAAGCTAAGGTAAAACCCAAAAGTATCCTAAGGGTAGTGGAAGTCGAAATCAAATCTATTAAATTTTGATAAACATCATTGTCCTCAACATGCACATCATAGGGGGATTTGACATGCTTTTTGGTCGCCTTTGGCTCAGGGGCACAAAGGTGCAGCATGACTTGGAGCACCAACAAATAAGATTTCACACTAGGAAGGGACTAAGGTCCATGTCCGCAAGACAAGTCCGGGCACCCACGTAGCGAGTCAGAGCACTACAACACTATGCACTAGACAAGCATGGAGGATTGGACAATGGTGAAACGGTAGCCTCTTGCACCCATCCATCAGGTTTCGAGCTCGGTAAAGGAGGTGGACTCCCACCAAGGTAGACACTACACGGGCAAAATGAGGGTTGCAGGGGGGCACTCAAAGCTCAAAACAATACAAACACAGTGCGGGAGCTTAAGGACCAAATAACCGACCACCTTCACAATTCTGGAGGAGCCACCTGGATGCACCATGGCCTGACGACAATGCCACCTAACCGAGCTCGATCTAAATTTGGTAGTGGACTCAATCGACAATCCCGTACCAGTGCCGACCTTAATTGAGAATACCCACAGCCACGGCTGATCAGAGATCAGCTCTAAAAGCCGGGGGGAGAAGAGCCCCGACAGGGACATCCCCTGTTAGTATAAGGCATGAAGTTTCAAAAGTGGGACGCGCAGGACTAGCGGCAAAAGGCCTTGGTAGGGAGGGACCAATTGGTAAGGCTTTATAGTTGGGCTATACCAGACGTCATTAGCAGCAATGGCGGACAGGCACTACAACAAACAACCGACAATAACCACGTTGGGTCGGATACCCACCCAAATGGAGCTCAAACCAAGGCACCTCGGGGCAAGGCAGCCGCTGTGACAGGGAACCCCCATATGGATACTGTGTTGTGAGCCCTAACCAGAAAGACATCTTCATCGGTATTACGGGTCCCCCTACTGGTACTGGTTGTCCTTCTGAGAGAAGTGGCTTTTCATCCTCTCCACTTTTGAAGAGCATTAAGCCCTCTTTTGGTAACATCAGGAAGGACGGTGCGGCCGAGAGGAAGACCTCCAAATACACATGTGGCCAGCTAATAGGGTCACATGGTCCATGAGGATGGACTGCACGCATGAGGCACGTACTACAAGGCAATGATGGTAGACAGCGCCATCATTGCAAATCTGGGCACATGGATAGTCACGTTAGTCACCTTAAAAGACATTATGGGGCCACCATGTTGGCAGTACCCGAGAGGAGACGTACAATGCAATACCTCAACCACCATGACGAAGGATTGGATAGAGCAGACTAGGCCAATGGTCATCTAAGAGATTCGTGTGACCCAAGAGAGGACGAAGAAACTCATGTCACCTAGGTATTCAAGGTTTAAGGAGTTGATCGGCCAACCCGACGTTTAGTGGGTCAGGAAACAAATGCGCATGGACGAGTTCTTTAGCCTTTCATGAGAAGAAGTGGAGAATCCAGGATTCACCAAAAGGGCCATGCAATTCATCCAATTTGTGGAAATGGTAGCCAACCAAACCGGACAAAGAAGGATCTAGTTCCGCTTGGGAGGTAGCACAACCTTCCACATAATGTTCAACGAACTAGCAACAATATTTCAACTATCGAACGATGGTCTCACAATAGAAGAATTATCAAAGATGGAGCCACATAGGTCTACCACTGGAGGCAACGAGGCATTACAAGGCATACAAGAATGGGAGGAAGCGGCCGAGTTCATGGCATTGGTGGCCTTCATACTCATAAGAAGAATGGAGAGACAAATCACTAGGCAGACTCTACAAGGCTTGGGAATGAATTGCGGTGAACTAGGTAGACTGCCTTAAGCAGTACTTGGTTCAAGCACTAAACCATGGGATTTATGGAGTTTGGACTAGGTTCGAGCGGAGACTATCCACGGCCAGCCATATCAGTATCATGACTGCCGGCCTGATTGGCTGAACTATAACTACAATACCAACACAGCTTCGAAAAGAGCGGATCAGAACAAGTTAGGGCAACCCAAGTAAACAATTAGAACCCCGGAGTCATCAAGGAAGCAAGTGAGAGACAAGCTTTCCCCTGACCAAGAGCCACCCAGGTGTTGGACGACAAAACCCATACAAGTGATCCCCCTGGCAATGAAACCCGGAATTTCCGTTAGAGATACCCAGACGATCCACTGGACCAGACCATGAGAGTACAAAGGGAGATTCCAAGGAAGAGCTAAAGGACACCTACCATCATTTCCATGCCAACGATCGATGGGCCTCATTGGCTTACTGCAAGCTCGCAAACGCCTTCAACCAACTAAAGGAAGCAATGGTGTTGTACAACAACCTCAACCTCCTAGCCATGGCAAAGGAACACAATGACATAATAGCTACTCTTACAGAACAACGGCAAGCCACATAGGAGCACACCAGAGAATCTAAGGAACTGCTCCTCCAAGAAGCCCTACTGATTAAGATAGAAGAAAAGAAGAGGAAGGACGTCGGGGAACTCTGGAGAAAGCTGGCAACGGATCTTGGTAAGTTATAGGGTAAGTATGATACCCTCCAAAGGCTCTTGGACCACCACAAGCACGCCCGAAGCCAGATCCTAACAGAAAAAGAATGGCAAACTCACAAACTTAGGACTAAGATTGAGCAAAGGAGTAGGGAGTTCAAAGAAGCTCGAGCAAAGTTGTGCAGCGGTTAGGGAGGAGCTTCATCAACACACCACTCAACACACAATAATAAGAACCACACTTGGGGCAACCGAGAGGAACCCCCACCCGAAGGACTGGATGCAAGCATCGCATCATAGCCAAGTGCATGGAGGGAGCACAACTCACCCAAAAGTTAGGACCCACCCCAAACCAATATCACAAAGTTAGCGGAGCACACCCATCAACAAGCCCCAACTCCTCGCAACAAGGGAACAAAAGCTGCAACGCTCGCGCGAGCGAATTCAGGAGCTGGAGGTTTAAGTAAAACAAGTTCAGGAATAGTAGGAGGCTGAGTTCCAGGTGGAGCTACGAAAGGCTATTAGCTATAGAATGTGACGATCGTCGCCCTGAAGCTGAAACTAGCTGCAACGGAGAGTGAAGCCACCACCTACCATGACCACTTTGGCATGACCTAGGATCAGGGAGCACATGACCCAAGGACCTGCTAACAAATAAGTCCGAGCATCTAGTTGACGGTGGGTTGACCATCGTCAAACTGCCAATTAGCACAAACGAGCGATGAGATGGAGCGGTCAAGTGGGGAAGGTACAACAAGTACTGACCGACAATAACAACTGTCAGGCGGCACTTAACCCATGCATATATTCGATCATCTGAATTAACTACTAAGGTACTTGGGATAGCACGCATGAGGGAGGCACTTAAATGGTACAAGCATGACGTTGTCATAGGGTGGCAGAGTAGTGAGAGAGTGCCACTTGAAACTAGGGTCTAGCATTGGCCAACCCACTATATAAGCAGAAAGGTTGGTAATGGGTCGGGGTCCTTCTAGTCAGTATTCTTCTTTATATCTTGCTCCACCTTCTCTAGGCCACACTGTATCTGGCCAACAATATATGTATATCTTTAGATTTCTTATGTCTTCCATCTCTCCCCATTACTCTCCTCTTGCTCTGCTCCTAGCCCAACGCAATACCGATACCATCAAGGGGGCACAACCCTGACACAGGCCCTAATGGCGTCCGGATAGTGGCCATCACAACACCTCCAATGCTCTTGAGGCAAAGGCCGGCTCACCAACGCAGACCCCCGAGACTAGACGCTGGTAACAATGTCCTGACGACCACTAAAACTTTATAAGTCACCCCACATCTGGCCAGGGAGCCCCCAACGACCAATATATTATATTATATATATATATATATATTGTATATCTAGAACTTTTATTGGAGAGAATCAGGTCAACAACCAGGCCAGTAGTATACATGTGTATGTGTGTATATATAAATATGTGCATTATGAAATAACATTGTTTAGTACATGTATTTCTAAATTTAAAAGAAACCATTATATCCTTCCAGTTGTTCTGAATTCGTATCTACTTAGTAAAATCTTAAATATGTTTGATATGTATATGCAGTGTGTAAACAGTGGATTTGAAATATTCCTTTTATAATGTACTTTGGATTAGCAATGATGAGTCATTGTCAAAAGTCTTATAGGCTAATTATAGTTATTTAATATACATAATGTCTATAAATACGCGACCACTAACTGTAAAGTAGACTCCACTGAAAGCACGTGGTGAAAAAATAATTCTATTATATTATGTAAAGGAATTGTTTGTAGTTATACGTACTATCTTCATCATTTACGACTTAAACCTAACCCTGATAAACACTTGATAAATGCTATACACACACGTTGTGTATATGTTGTGCTAAATATGATTGAACAAGATTCAACATAACCGACACTTCTTTCTTATTTTTAATTAAGTTGCGGTTATGAAGTCATAAGTGACATAAGAGAGTCAATGTGGAGTGAATATGTGGTCCAAAACTATGGAATATATAAAATATTAGAATATTACAAAGGTTGAAGCATTATCTACTACTGTTTCGAAACTTCACTTGATGTATCCCACAATGTTATTAGCTTAAGGCTAATCTTGTTAAAAAATAAATGATAACTATACTTATAATTAACATAGTAGCCAAGAAAAAGACCACGTTGACATATCACTTCAGTATAAAATGACATCTCTATCAGAAGTTTTTTCAAATAGAACATTTCCCCATAGACCATCCGAGTCATAAGGGTTTCTTAAAAGTTAGTGATTAAGCATTTTATCAATTTATAGTGGTGTAATTTTATAATACTTTCTTTTCCAGGAAACATGGAGTTTGTTCAAGACGAATCTGTAGATAACAAAGGCTGTGTCGCAGATAAAGGAACCACTGGAGGATGGAAAGCGTGCTCTTTCGTTGTTGGAATAACTTATAATTTTATTTACATAATTCTTGAGTTTATATGAGCATATTGAGTGTTTGATTTAAGTCTGCCTCATGGTTAACAGCACTGCTGTGATACATCAAACAAAATTCAAGTTCTACAAGTGTAAATCTTAGTAATGCAATGCACATTTTACTGCAAATTATTAAACAGTTAACTATTCTGATATGTTTTTCCTTAAAAAGGTATGTTTTAAAGTCCCTATACTTTCTTTTCTTTTTTATACTGAAAATGAAAGCGTTACCTCTGTACTTCTTTTTCATTTTAAACATTTGTCACAAAAAATACTGTTTTCAAATGTTTAATTAGATTAAGTTTAATAGATAGCTATATCTAGTAATGAAAACTGTTTTGTGTAGGAAATGAAATTCTGGACCGAGTGGCACTCTTTGGAATATTATCAAACCTTGTCACTTACACAACCACTATTCTCCACGAAGGCACTGCTGAAGCAGCGAAAAGCATAAACAACTGGATTGGAACTCTATACATGGTCACTATGTTGGGAGGCTTCCTTGCCGATGCTGCATGGGGACGCTATCGAACAATCATCATAATGTCTGCATTTTACATAGTGGTAACTCAAATTATATGCATTTCTTTGTATGTATATATCACGTGCACATATCTACATACGTACTCATACATATCAATGTGTCCGTCTGTCTATTTGTACGCTATAGAGAGAGAGAGGTCTTTATATGAATATACTCACTCGGTTCGTTTCAACAGGGTCTCACGCTAATGACGTTATCTGCATCAGTAAAAACACTTAAACCACCACCTTGCAGCGAAGAAATCTGCCCAGCAGCTTCTAAACAGCAACTTGCATTCTTCAACGTAGGATTATACTTACTAGCAATCGGCTGTGGCAGCATGAAACCATGCGTTTCTTCATTTGGGGCAGATCAGTTTGATGAGAACGATCCAGTTGAAGTTAAGAAAAAGGCATCTTTCTTTAACTGGTGGTTTTGGGGCGTTCATGCTGCACAGTTAATTGCAGTGACGGCGTTGGTTTATGTCCAAGATAACGTTGGGTGGTCGTGGGGTTTGGTATACCTACGGTGTTTGTTACACTCTCTGTGATTGTATTTCTGTGTGGGACTCCCAAGTTCAGGTTTCAGAAACCCCGAGGAAGCCCTATAACTACGATTGTTACGGTTTTGGCTTCTGCAGTCTCTAAGTGGAGCAAAGAAATGCCAAGCTCAAAGACACGGTTAACGTACGCGTGTGTGTGTGTGCGTGCGTGCGTGTGTGAGAGATAGAAGACACAGTGCCTTAATAGTTTACACATAAACATACAGTTCACATACACGTTTGTGATCAGGTTTCTGGATAGAGCTGCAGTTGAAGAGATAAACGGAGAGTCTCGCACAGACGCAACAAAGAAGCCATGGAATGTTTGTACACGGGCACAAGTTGAAGACACTAAGTTTTTTAAGGATTCTACCAATGTGGTTTAGCACTCTCCTTTTCTCAACTGTTGTTGCCCAAAACCCAACACTCTTCGTGAGGTAGGGTGCGTGTGTGCGCGTGCGTATACATGTATACATATAAATATGTTCTATATTACAGGCAAGGCAGCACATTACACAACAAAATATTCAATGGCAAGTTAAAAATACCACCAGCTTCGATGCTGTTATTCACAAACTTAACAGTTCTGATATGCATACCACTGTACGACCGAAAATTCGTGCCGTTTGTACGGAAGTACACAGGTCAACGCCGGGGAATTACTTTGCTTCAACGGATGGGATTTGGGGTGTTTGTTACTGTAGCAACCATGGTTAGTGCTGCACTTGTGGAATCGAGAAGGTTAAAGATTGCAAAGGAAGATCCAACGGTGAAGATTCTGCCGATGTCCATATTCTGGTTGCTACCTCAGTATTTACTCCTTGGAATTGCACAGGTTCGTTTTGAAATTATTATTAACAATGATTAATGTAATAATAATAATTAAAGTAACTAATAATTATAACTATACATGTACAAGTGTCCTATGGATCACACACACACAGACACAAATTAACATGCATAGTAAGGAAAATTGTGTGTTAATCTACAGGTTTTCACATACAGTGGGCAAATAGAGTTTTTCTACGACCAAGCACCGAACTCGATGAGAAGCCTAGGAGCAGCATTACAGTTAACAAACTTGGGGGCAGGGAGTTTCTTAAGCAGTATATTGATTACAATAATTAACAAACTGACGTCCCCCAGTTCATGGATTCACACAGTATAAACAAGGGACACCTTAACTATTCTATTGGCTGCTTGCTGGACTTAACGTGGTTAAACATCGGTGTGTTTATCCCCTTAGCCATGTGGTTTAAGTATAAACATATTCACATGGCTACTGAGGAGGCTGATTCTAAACTCTAGTATTTAAGTAAGTACTGTAGTTTTCTCTGTATCTTTACCAGAAACTTTAATGCAGTCTACACTGTGTACCAGAAAGGTCAAAAGGTATTAAGGTTTGCAATTCTATCTAAAATGTAGTACATAGTTATTATACTATAATACCGTACTGACCTGTTACAAGCAAGACCTTCTCTAGCACCTCGATTGCATAACCTCTTTAGACTCTGGCTGTAACACTAATCATTACTTAATTTATACATAATATGTTATATATTGTTAGCACATACATGTTAAGAATCCTAGAAGAGATGCGCTTTCGCGAGAATATGTACAAATATCAATATATAATTATATACTACATGCATTTATAAGATTATATATCGTATATAGTATTCAGATATTATATTTGTATGTGCATTCATGGCTGCTAACGATATCATAGACTATAAGTCTAAAAATATATTCATAGCATAATGTACTGTCAATGGTAGCATATGCACAATAAGTATGAATACATACTACATAACCATGTATTTATGAGAGTTGTGAAAATGGACACACACCACTAACCTGGAGTATCACCACCATCTATAATGAGCAAGTGTTCTATTGGCCTCAGCAAGCCTGTGAAGATCATCACGCTTCTTACGAGCACCACCAGTCTTCTTTCGAAGCATCAAATATCTCATCCGCTAGCGCTTTTGGCATTCCATCTTCTTCCTCGCTGCAAACCTCTTTCGAGCAGCTTCTATTATCCATCTCATAGATAAGCTCTGTTGCCTGTGTAATGGGATTGCTGCCGGTACGTTGTGTGTTGTTCCTGCGACTCGAACCCTCCTTACCTCACATATTGGTTTCACATTCTCCACAGCTAATGAAAAACAATATATGCATATATTAGTTAAACATTACTAACTGATATTGAATTAAAGCTTTCAAATGTACTATGTTCATGAACTAGCATATAATCTACTATGTATATGCATTATGCACTTACCACGCATACCATATGCACTACATAATATGAAATTCACTACATAAGTAAGATAAACTAATCTTCATCTTAAGTAGCAATGGTATTAACCATATTAAAGATTCATTTGTACATTTATTAAGCATGTCCCTACATCCTTACTAATGATAATTCAACTACTCAACTCACTATATAATATTCAATACTCTTATACGCCTTACACTATACAGTATGCTCTTGCGTATACTTAAACGTATTCATATGTATGAATTAGGTGTAAATAGTTGATTACTTAAGCTTAATGCATCAGCAAAGCCAACGAATGTAATTATAAGATATACTGATAGTGATGACTTACCGTACGCAACACTATACCTCTTAAATTTAATTAAGTTTTAGACTGTATGCAACAGGACTACTTTGTTTGTTTTGCTTCACACATTAATGCATACATAAATAAGATAGCCAGATAGATAATACAGTAAAACATGTATGCAAGAATTACATTATACGTATATTTATCAAACGTAAAACGTGTACCTTGTTCAAGGATCTTAAGAACATCCCCGTGATTAGCAAGACGTTCAAACGCCTGAAAGCATAGAGCACGCGCCTTACTCTTCTTCCCATCGTGCATACAAAGATTCATAAACTTCTTAACCATGAGCTTCTGCTTCACATTGAGATTCTTCACATAGCTGAGGGTATCTGCTGATCTCTCCATGTAGGCCCTAGATATGATTGTCACGTTTATTTGCTTAGTATATCTGTGTGTTGTTTCATCATAGATATATGTAGTGTACATTTCGTATTTGATACACAGTAATGGTATATAATAGCGCCTGGGACATACCTGGGATTCTTTGGGAGGCGATCGGGATCTGTAGGAGTGGAGTGGCAGAGGCTTGCTGCTGCTGTTGAACCCGCCTCCCAAATCGGAAGAGATTGTTGAGCAGGAAATTGTTTCTGTGGATTGAACTTACATGGATCAGGCGCACTCTTTCTGGCGGCGTCTTACATTTAACATGGCCGCGCGCATTCATGACTCGCAGCAAAACCCGATCACCCGCTGCATAGATTTAGGGCTCTTGGCTAAACCCTAAACCCTAAAACAGAGATAATCGGTGGTATTTACGAAATGTATAGTTGCTGTGCGCGCTGTGAATAATAATAATTATTAATATAAGACATCCATGCAAGCATAGCAAGATTATGTAATCATATTTATTGCTAGTAATAAACGCATATCTTGTGTAAGCATAAATTAACCTTCAGAAATCATTGTTTAAAGACGTAATTTTCTCGCGCTGTCGGTCAACGTTTTTTTTTTCTCGATCCTCTCCAATCTTTGACTTTAAACATTAGTTGTATTTTATTTTCTGTTTAATTAATAAATCGCTGTATTTCCTGACAAATAGTCACTAAAAGTCAAGCTTCTCAAGCCCAATCGACAAAACGTTATACAAATATTTAATATCAAATACACACACACATTCTATATGTTTATTATTCAACAACTTCGTCGTTATCACATTTAATGTATCTGTTAAAGCATTTTCACTAATATAATCCAGCCTTGGAATTTCCTCCGAGTTTTCTTCGTTATAAAATACACAGATTTACAGGAGTTCTGAGAAGAAAATGTCCTCTTTTCTCCCCGAGGAATCGTTCCAGAGCTGGAGGAACTATGGGAAAGCTCTCTCAGAGACTCCAATTCGATTCGTAGATCGGCTGAAACGAGGTAAATGGAAACAAAATGAAATTCATCATATTGTTTGTGTTCTTCTAATAAGTTATTTTGAAGATCGAATGCATCGAAGAGATAAATGAGGTAAAAATGAGGAGCAAATGAGATGGCAAGACACTCAATTGGTGGGATCTCATGTGGTTCGGCATCGGAGCAGTGATTGGTGCTGGTGTGTTCGTTTTAACCGGACAAGAGGCCAAGGAGCATGCGGACCGGCTGTCATTCTTCATATGCGGTTGCAGGGTTTTCTGCTATCTCTCTGTCTTTTGCTACACAGAATTTGCTGTGGAAATCCCAGTTGCAGTGTGTTGTGTGTGTGTGGTTGTGTTGAGAGAGATCTTTGAAACTCAGTCCACGTTGCATTTACATAATGGACTGTCGATTTATATGTATATATATCCACACACATACACACGCACACATCACGCATAAATACAAATACAAGACATCCTTCACGTCAAGCAGCAGGTTCCAGTTGTATGGACTAGAAAATTCCTCCTTCGCACGCACATGCATATAAATATAGATTATAGTAACGCGTGTAGTGATGATGTTGATATGTGACACCTTAGTTATATTGACTGGATTTGACTATGATTGACTCGATTGGACCAGGTGGATCATTTGCATACCTCAGAGTCGAGCTTGGGGATTTTGCAGCCTTTGTTGCGGCAGGAAATATAATCCTCGAGTATATTATTGGAAATGCAGCAGTTGCAAGATCTTGGACTGGTTACTTTGCCACTCTCTGTAACCATATGGTAACGACTTCCGTATACACGTCCCTGCTCTAGCAAAGGACTATGAATACCTCGACCTGATTGCAGTTGCAGTCCTCATCGTTGTTGGTTTGATCGCTTGCTACAGGTTAGTCCTCTGCGTGTGTGCGCGTGCGACTCGGTTCCTAACAATGGTGCTACAGTACACGTCATACCTCGACACTCAACTGGATAGCTTCAATAGTGAACATGGTCGTGATAGTTTTCATAATTGTTGCCGGACTAACGAAGGCAAACACCGCAAATTACAAACCGTTTCTACCGGGCGGTGTACGAGGCTTGTTCACTGCTTCTTCGGTGCTCTTTTTTGCATACTTGGGTTTTGATGCAGTTTCAACCATGGCAGAGGAAACTAAGAACCCAGGTCGGGATATACCATTAGGGCTTCTCAGTTCTATGATCATTGCAACGGTTACTTACTGTCTCATGGCAATGACTCTTAGCTTGATGACCCCGAACTCTTCTATCGATGTTGATGCACCATTTTCAGTTGCTTTTCGTCAGCATGGTATGAAATGGGCACAGTACATTGTTGCTCTTTGCTCTCAAGGGTATGACTACAGTTCTTCTCGTTGGTGCAGTTGGACAAGCAAGGTGAGACTGCTCTGTGTTCATGATCTGCGATGTGTATATTTTACGCTTTCTATAGGTACCTCACTCACATTGCAAGAACCCACATGATCCCACCATGGTTTGCTGCAGTCGACGCTCGGACTGCTACCCCGGTTAATGCCACAATAGTCATGGTCGTAGCCAGTGCCATAGTTGCACTCTTCTCAAGCCTGGGAGTGCTTGCAAATCTTCTCTCGATCAGCACGCTCTTCATATTCACCATGGTAGCTATTGCACTCCTGGCTCGCCGGTACTGTGTCCACGAGGTCACTGAGCGTTCAAATGTTTTAAGGTTCGTTGTTTATTTGTCTTTCATACTGGCTGCCTCAGTAGCTACAGCAGTTTACTGGGCGGTAAGCAATGGTTGGCTTGGGTATATTGTAACTGGTTCTGTCTGGTTACTAGCTACATTGGGAATGGCCACGGTACCCATGTCAAGAAAACCTAAGATATGGGGTGTTCCATTAGTCCCATGGATACCGTCTATCTATAGCCACAAATATCTTTCTTCTTGGGTCTATGGACAAGGCCTCTTTTATTAGATTTGCAGTTTGGTCAGGGCTCATGCTTGTTTACTACGTGTTCTTTGGCCTGCATGCCTCTTACGATGTCTCACGGGAAAAGCTGACGAATAAGCTCCATAACGATGCTGAAAATGGGCAGAATGTGGAAAGCTGATTGTGTATAAGTATGATCTATATATACACTTCATGTATTTATGTCCATGCAATAACGGATAAACCGTAACAGTACAAGTTCTCTCTCTCACGCACACATCACCAGAGAATTTTAGTCAACGTAATTGGTATTATCTAGCAAGAAACTTCACTCTCTCTGATTCTTCTGCGAGCAGTTTATATATGAGACGACTGCAAAACTTACTTGATGAGAGGAAACTTATTTGTCCACTTGAGCTGCATATATCAGCAAAATGAGTCAAATAATAACGACGATAATAGTAATAATGTTAAGAATATTATAACATGAGCTGACCAAGCTTTCCAAGCCCTTTGCAACGGGGACAGACAATCTGGTCCAGGTCTTTCCTAGCAGCATTTGCAGTCAGCCGGGACCCGGTCTTTCTCACGAATCCCGCTCCATCACATTCTGGACACCTTTGACATGAATGACACGCACACACACACATTATATATGTGTGTGTGTGTGTGTGATAAGGGCGGACTTACAGATCTTTTCTTGAGAAGAGGATCGGAAATGCAGAGCCAATGATTGCAATGCCAACAGCACCTGCAATTAAATAATTGGTACTACCGAGGAGAGGTCACCAACTGCACAAACCACCTTGGGACCGCGACCCAATGTTCTTGGTGTTAATATTTGAAATTTTTGCACCATTACAAGAGTGAGAAATCCTGCAGAGAGAAAGAGAGGATGTTGCCATGACTCAAATGAAAATGGATAGGCTTATCCAAGTGCTATGTTTATGACATTTGGCACAAAGTTGCTTTCGTATCTGTATGACATGTCATTGATATTTGATTAACATCTTACCACATTAATGTACTTTATGAAATTTCCAAAGTTATCGCCAACAGAACAGACCTTATTTAAATTAATACTATAAATTAATATACTCTATTAGTTAATAATCCCAATTCTACAAAATACATATAAATATATATTATACAAATTTATATAATGCTACTGAACAACGGACCATGACATGAAGACCATTTTAAATAACAACGATTTAAACATAAAGTGTATATGAAGGATTACAATTGAATGCTCTTAATACTTGTTAACGTATGTCATTGAGATAATGTAACTTTGTTAAAACTTAATAATAATGGTTAACTTAGTTATTGTATTTTAACCACACTCACATTGATTAACTACATAAAATTAAATATTCTTCCAAATGATTAAGGTAGTTAAAGTTAACAACATGAGTTAATCGTGAATGACAATCACTAAAAGATATTTTATATTTCAAATTTAAATAAAGAATATTCTATATTTAAATTAATTCTGTCCTTAAAAGACTGAAAGTCTTCCATACACGTCTTCGGCTTGAACATGTCCTCGTTTATAATATTCTACTCGCATTATCTGTAAGTTCTTCAAAAGAAAAATGAAAATTATCCCCGCGATATACTGATCTTTGGCGAAAACCACATGCATATAAACATATAGTATGGTGTTCAAAGTGATTTTAGAAAGTCCCAATGTTAACTTGCAATCCATAGACACGCATGCACGCCCGCGAGCATGATGCGTGCGCACACACATAAAGTTTCATGTATTACACTCTTCATTAAGTTTAAATTAGATAAATATTTATATAGGGCCTATATGGATTGCTATATACATGGCTATATAATCTGAAATATTTATGAATAGCAAATATAAACTAATACGAAATCTAATATATACAGGCAGGGACATGGACTGTTGTATACAGGGTTAGTTATATATATATATATATATGATTTAATGTGAATAGCAAATTTAATTAGAGATTGATATCATAGCAGTCCACGGTGGAATGTTAACTTATGAATTGCCATACATGGAGTGTTGCATGCCTATATACATGGACTACTTTATACACTTGGGCTATATATACAAGGATTGGTATACACTTGAATGAGCTATACACACTTGGTAATAATACATGGGGCCGCTAAATTCAGGGAATATAGTATGGTAGATATACATAGAGTGTTTTACATAGATGTGTTTACCTTTTCAACTGCATATGGTTGTAAACGCGACCTTTGAGCAAGTGAAAAAGTTTCTTGAGAAGTCCAAAGCAATGATCAACATGGACTCTCCCTCGATAATGTGTAGCATCGAAGGTCTTTTCCACAACTCTCTTGCCTCCCAAAATGTAAGGAACTATAAATTTTGGTGGGGAATCGTGAACAGAACTTACACAGTCCATTAGCAATGTGTCTTTATATATATGCATAAATGTATATGTATCTTTACATATCTCTAAAATCCGATAGAATTATTGTAAATGTGTTATATGTGTAGTAATAGTAGTCATATTGTTATGTAAATGCCTGGCTCTTACATGTGTACATATTTTAATATTTATATATATACATATACCTGGTGCACCCAATAATAGATAGAACTGTCTTGTTGGAATCACAGACCACTTGAAGTGCAATCAAATAACACTTCTTTCCGTTATAATAATCAACACCAACTAGCCCTGCAGGCTTAAATATCTCTATATGTGTGTAGTCTATGTCTCCAGCTACATTTGGAAGTCCACATACATCCTTAAAGCCAAGTGCAATTCTCTCTACCTCAACAGGAGTGTTAGTGAATCCAATAACCTATCCCAAATAGCTTTGCAAGTCTCCACAAATACCTCATGAACAATTGTCACCCTATCCTGAACATTTCAGAGACTGTTAGCACCTCGGCCCCTTGAGCTAGATGTACAAAGTTGCTACCACTCTAACACACACTGGATCATCACAAATGTAGTGTGTGTCTTGTCTTCGAATTCAAGCACTTAACTTAGTCACCAAAACCTCGATCTTATGTACTTATCTGCATATGAAAGCGCTGGAGCCAATGATCATCATTGTAATAATCTAAGAGGAACTTGTCAAACCAAGACTATGATCTTGGCTTAACCCACCATTCTCCCTCAATTGTAGAAAGTAAGCCACTTTCAAACAAAGCAACCAATCGGCCATGGTTTAAATCTTCATCATTTTTAGTAGCTTGCATAACTCCTAAAGTTGCTTAAACAACTATAAATACTAGCCAAGAAGGATGTTTAGGATCCACTCTAATCTATTAATCCAACACACTAAGTAAAATGTGTACATGTTTTATATTGTACTGTAGCGTATCATAATATATTATTATCAGAATTTTATTAGTTAGGTAAATTTTTTGCTTTACAATACTCAAATCTACAACCTAGAACTGTAACCAAGACCATGACCATGACCATCACCATCAACATCATTATCACTCTAACTGCCATTAATACTGTCATTATTATTATTATCATCACCATTAGTATTACCATCAATGTCACTACCAATTCCACCACTAATGTCAATGCCAATTCCACCACTAGTATCACTTTTAGTTTCAACTTTTAGTTCCATTCTTAGTTTCAACTTAAGTTACAACTCCTAGTTCCACTCAAATGTGTTATTATATAAAGAAGCTTTTATTTAAGTTTTCCTTTTTATTTCATATTTTTATGTTTATAATTCTTTATTAGATATAATTTTATTTTATTTTTTACTTTTACTATTCTATTTTTAATCACCCTTGACAGAGTTGTGATAATTTGAACATTCTAAAGAATATGATCTTCTTTGAAACAATAAACACTTTAAAGAATATGATTTCTTTAAAACAATGCCTAAATGCCTAAGTCACATGCAATCAACTCTTAATCATTTCAACAACCATTATTCATTACAAAGTTCCTCCATTTTGATTTGATTTTATGACAATTTTTTATTACAGAATTACACACACACACCACCAGGGTTAACACAGTTGCGGACTTCCGTCCTCTAGAGCCAAGGATCGGCAATGTCAATTCGATAGGACTTGTTCAAAGTTCTGTTGCGTTCTTGAACCATGTAAACTTTAGGTCCTCATACAACCAGTATGCTGCGATTGATTAGTTCACTCCTTTTTGAAACTGCTTTTTTATGGTTTGTTGTCTCTTTTAAATCATGACCTAAATCTTTTAGAATTTTGCAAAGTTTGAGCAGTATTTTGTGAACATATTTAGTGACACATATATGGCTTTGCTAATGATCAAAGTCAACAACGGCATACGCAATTGAGTTCCAGATGATTGCTGTTGACATTCCTTAGGATGATGTAACATTGCAGGAACATTTCCGTATTGGTTTGTGGGACGACATCAAAGACTTGCTACTCCCAACCAGATCCCCACATCTCTCATATTGCCCATCAATCTGGTTGTTTGTTGCATCAACTTCTCTAGAAGCATTGATCAAAGCATAAGCATGTGAAGTTTCCCACAACATTATTCTTGCCATTGCTCATGAAGGAGGAAGAAATGCACCTAAATCAGTATCATCGTTGACAACTTTTAATTGTTAAGTGACAATAGTGAATCAATAACAATTTGTGTCGATATTGTAGAGATCCGAACGACGATTTGGAGTATTGTCATCGCCGTCCAAATCGTGTTCATGGTCATCAAGTCCATGTTTGAATCGAGTTGTACAACCAGGAAACAATGGGAACCAATCATAGTAAAAAAAAAATTGACTAATAAATAAAAGTGTTTCAACTTTTGAACACCATCATTTAATACTACTAAAGCATTTCAAATATATGTTCAAGTCAAGGCTTCATAATATATTTCTTTTGCAATGGACTCATGAATAGTGGAGCAAATGTAAATTTCATTTATCAAGAATTTGTTGTCTCCATGGTATCATCTTGAAACTAACTCATCAACTTATTTAGGTCAAGGTGGTGGACACATGATCAATCAAATCTGATCATTGTATGATGGAGTTTGAACCATTAAGGTCATCTTTTTCAATATGATTTCATTTTGAAGTGTTCAATCATCCTTTGACTTATGTAGTTGCAACTGACAAACCTTGTTATTAATTTAAAGTCATATGATTATATAATTCTAAGGTATCATTGATGCATTCACATCCTCCTCTTCCAATTCATGATCCACTGATCACATTTCACACATAACATTAAAGTAGTTTCATAATGTTAATTAACTCAATCTCATTTTTGTGTTTGTTGTTGATCTTCATCCGTTTAACACATCTATGGAGAAGGTTTCAATGGTGCTTCCTAGCAAATACTAACACTTCGTAAATGTATTTAATAAAAAGAAGGCAACCAAGTTACCACCCACCACCCGTACAACTGCCCATTAATAATTAAATGATTTTATAAATCATATCACTCATTTGTTAAGTTAAACATCTTAAAATAACATTAAGTTTATTATTTATTTATCCCAAATTACATAATGTACATAAATTTTCCTTTATCAATACAACATTAACATGTTCAATCTTTATTTATAATAAGTAAAAACTTATATATAATAATAATAATGTCTTTATTATTATTTTGAAGTTTCTGAATATTCTTATAATAATTTATTTTATTTCTAAGTTCACTTTATATTTTCATCAAATTACTTTTGAATATAAATAGAGGTAAACACTTTAACTTTAAATATGTTTTAAGCTTTACTTTTCAATAATATATTCACCATACATCTTATTTTAAGTATTCATTATATATTAATTTTAACAATTTTTTCAAAGCAACAACAAGATAATCTAGTTTAAAAGTACTAATTTTATCATGATATATAATAAATTTCATATATTCTCAGTTTGTAAAAGGTTTAATTCAAATTTCTTACAATAGCACATGATATTTAAAACAATTATAAAAGTGCAAGCCTATTAATGGCTTTAAATAATTTGATTTCTATTTATTAATGATATAAATAATTTGATCTCCCTCATTAAATTTACTTAAATTTAGAATTTAAGATTATCTATGTTAAATCTCAAAATACTTATACATAGAACAGTTATAAATAATTTAATCTTCACCATCAAACTTAAATTAGATTTAAGGTTGAATGTTATGTTAAGTACATATCGTTCTAAAACTTTAAAAGTAGTAAGTCTCACAAATAAACTATGGATAGACATAACATATTAATAAATAGTGTAAGGTAATTACGAAGGTTAACCATGGTATATTCTAGAAGTTACTAGAGATATTTATGGTCTGGCTAAATCCTTTATAGGATAGTCCAAATATAGCTAGAATATACTTTTTCTTTTGTATATATAAACCCTAACTTTGAATACAAAGGATATGAGTTTTCCGTCTTTTCGTATAATTATTGTGTTGTGTCTCAGGGTTCTCACACTGGTGGAGAAGTCAGGCAATTTGTGAGAGAAGTTTCTTTTGATCTCTTTTTTTTTAATTTCTTTTCAATCTTTCCTTTGTTTTCTTTCCTTTTTTCTTTGTTTCTTTCATATGATTCTTATGGAGCAACAACTTTTGGAACAACTAATTCGCATTACACACCAGCATGAACAGCTCCTTCAACGCTTGCAAGTTCTAGTTCTAGCTCCTACTCCTCAATCAAACCCACGTGTATGACTTCAACCTTTCGAGGTGCACCGGGTGCAGATGTTCACCATTGGTTGGCTCACTTCATTAATATTGTCAAATATCATGGGTGGACAGCTATGCATTGCCTTCGCGAGTTTCCAACGTGTCTTTTAGATGTTGCTCTCCAATGGTATAATAGTCGTCCACCACCAACAAGTTTACTCATGGATGAGCAATGCTGGTTCACCCTTCAAGCGGAATTTAAATTAACTTTTGGGAAAGCAGAAGATTCTGATGATGCATTTCAACAACTCCATAGTTGAAGCAAGCACCAAATGAATCTGTCATGCAGTATGCTATAAAGTTTCGTGATCTCTTGATGCGAGCAGATCCCACCATGTCCGACGTAGCAAATTAGGAATGTTATGGCCTGCTCTTCTACCGGATCTTGTTGGTTATGTTTGGGCATTGGGTCTTGTCACTTTGGAAGAGGCTTTCACTCGTGCACAATGTTTTGAAGCAGCTCCAAGAGTACAGTTACCTATTCCAGAGGCTATCACTCCTCCAGCTTTCAATGCTCCTGCTGGTTGTGCCTATGGAGGTAGAAGCTGCTCGCATTAATGGTGCTAGTCATGGTCAAGGACAAGGACGATGACGATTGTCTTGTTGGGCTTGGTGTACTTGGTCACACTTACCAACATTGTCGGCGGTTTCCCGATTGGCGACCACCATATCCAGGTTGGCGTCCAGGTCAGAATCAAAGTTAAACGAGTCTTTGAACTACCGCAGATAAGACGAACCAATGAGATCCTTCCCTATCCTACATTTGTCTGCTCTTAGAAGACACACCAGCATGGATTCCTCACGCTCCTCTGTCTGCAACCTGAACAACGGGCCCTTTGCCGAGCACAATGTGTAAAAGACAAACTGGTTTGATGCATTGCCTTCTGGTAACAACTCCACATCTTCTCCAGAACTCACAGAAACTGAGATCAATTGAACCACATGTATACTGAACCAACAAGGAATGTTGAAAGCAAAGTGAAGATCATGTTCAAACATAAAAGCATTTCCATCTTCATCGACTGGGAAATCTTTGTCAATGTCTTCATAGGTAACTCTGGCCATGACAACGTAAGGAGAAAGCTCGGTGGTTTAGGAAAGCAAAACAAAAGATTAAACACACTCTCGTTCGCCAAAAGAAATTATAATCGTTGATAATAAACATGAATACACTTTTGTATATAATTAATTTTACGCTGCCCAGCTCACAGTGTTCTTAATGCTGTCCTCTCTAGTATCACCGATTTAATTTAATTACTACCTTTTATGATTAAAATATCTTCACCTTTACTAATTATTCACATATTTTAAAATAAACCCTAAATATTAATGTCACATTTATTCTGTAGGGTTCACTGTTTTCATTGTGGCTAGGGTTTTTAGTAGATAGGGTTTACTGTTTCCACTGCGGCTAGGGTTTTTTCAATCTCAGATCTGTTTCCACTGCGGTAGATCTTGAGGGTTTTTTCAATCTCAGATCTTAGAGTTACTGTTTCCACTGCGGTGCCATCCATTTCGACTCGATTCGTGTAGCGCCCAAGTAAATCAATCGAGATTTCTATGCCAATTTAGATTGTCGGCACCATCCTGCTCAGTCGGCGGCCACAAGGTATGTGCAATTTCTGTATTTTATGATTTGCGGCTCAAATAATTTATTTTTCATAGATAAAGGGTTCCCATTTGTGTCAACTGAGAGTGACGGCACCATCCTGGTTCAGTCGGCAACCACAAGGGATTTTTGATTTGTTTATTTTTTGCTTTGCGGCTCAAGTATCCGTATCACAATGTTTTTTTTTCAAAGTTAATGTGTCTTCCCATTTGTGCCGACTGAGAGTGACGGCACCATCCTGGTTCAGTCGGCAACCACAAGGTATTTTGAATTTGTTTATTTTTTGCTTTGCGGCTCAAGTATTTCTTTTTTCAGAGTTAATGAGTCTTCCCATTTGTGCCGTCTGAGAGGGTCGGCACCAACTATCTCAATCGGCAGGATTTGTTCTTCTACATCTCTGTGCCGACTGAGAGGGTCGGTGTCAGAGTTTTTACCTGGTGCCACAAAGGCGGCTTGCCAGGTGCCAACCCTGGAATCCCCTCTCTGGAAACCCCACGGAATCTGGTAAAGTAACCCGTATTAGGAACCCAACCCTTAGGAACTAAACCCTAACTGACCAAGTCCACGAACGAGACTCACCTTGTGAATCAGGATGCACGGACTAGCCGAGTTATAGGTGTTGTTCCTAGCTTGGCGTGGTTGAGGCGGCCGGAGCAAGGCCTCAACCACTAGTTCTGCGGAACGTGAACTCGGGCAATACCTTTGAGCTTGCGAGCAGGTTTTCGGACCAAGGAATCTGGCTAACTCCTTGGAAGTGACGTGCCCTTGTCTCAAAGGCAAGATCCTGCCAACGATAAGGATAGTCTAACCCTAGGGTGGGTTGTACCCCTGTCGTGTGGAAGTTTGGGCGGCACAACAGAGGGTTGCACCTTGACGACACAAGCTTAGCTTGCACCGGTAGGAGGTTAACGAGCTCTCTTTTGAACCCAGGAAGCCTCACTACATATACTCTACCTTATTTATGTGACGGACCCCCCCCCCCCTGTTTACCTAAATGAGTAAGTGGGCTGGCACGGAAATGCCAGCCCTTAGAGAAAATGGTTGTCCTAACCTAACCCTAAACCTAACCCCTAGGGGGGGGTATTAGGGCGTGGGGTTAGGGCAACCCTAGGGTTAGGTCAACCCTGGGGTGTCCCTAACCCTTTTGACAAGCTATACTTTAAAACCTAACCTGGAACGTCAAACCGGGGGAGATTTCTAGAAGGTAAGTTCTAGCTTCACCTAGAGTTTCCTGCAAATACCTAATGACACCCGGCCGGACCATCACCAGATACCCAAGTGCACTAAGTGGGCCTGTTTCCTACTACATCTAGGGTTCGTCACACAACTCGGTAGGTCAAACCCCAAAGTAAAGGGTTGAGTCATAGTAAAAACTATGACACACTCCCCGCCTTTGAAAATGTCAACGTCCTCGTTGACGTCTAACTCCAAGACTAGATAATGTTAGAGAAAACTAACCAAAACTAACATATCACTCTATGCGGAGTCAGCCAAAAGTTCACAAGTTTTATTACCCCCCTTGCATTACGCGAAGCCAAGTACTTCAGAACCGTCGTTCACCGAGTCGTAGACCCAGCTGCCGGAGGCACCACCTGCGACATGAAGTCACCTGGAGACCTTTTGCACGTCTGCAAAGTCTGTCACCCGACGCACACAACACAGTGGTTAATTTCTTTACGTAACTAGAATTTATATTGGAGGCCTCTAGTTAGTGTTGTTGCCGGCCCCTTGGTTAATAAGAAATAAAGGTTCACTTTATTTCTGATCATCATTACCAACAGTTTGAGACCTCGCCTCAAACTCATTCACTACCTCCATCGCGTTCTGCAGATTCTCCAATGGTTCCCATGTCGACTCGCATGCCGGGTAACCTCCACTTAACCGATATTCACGTTTACGTTTTCGCGTCCATGAATGTTCCTCCCCTTTAATATCGCCTCAACTTCGAATTCTTTCCTCACCAACTAATTGGCGGCGGACGTAAACTACGATATCTATCGGATGTTTCTCATCCTTGTGGAATGGCTCGAGTAAATGACATGAAACACATTGTGTATTGTTCCAACTCTGGAGGAAGATCTAACCCATAAGCCACTTTCCCTACTTGCTTCACCACCTTGTATGGACCTATGTAGTGCGATAGAAACTTCCTCGAAAGAGTCGTTGGAACCTTCAGGTTTTTGGTACTCAACAATACCATATCCCCAACCTGATACTCTACATCCCGTCGATGTTTATCGTACTGCTGACGATACCTTTCCTGTGCTGCAGCCATCGCTTGACGAGCAGCTTCCCATGTTCGATACAATTGTCCCGTGAACTCTGCTACAGATGGAACTCGATTGCTATCGTCTTTCGGTAACACCATACTCTGAGGAATACCACCCTTATTCCCAGTTAACACTTCCATCGGGCTACATCCGATCAGTGTGTGTCGAGTTATTGTAACATATCTCAGCCATATCTAAGTGTTCAGCCCAATCAAGTTGATCACCTTGAACATAGCATCTGAGATAGTCCTCGACTTGTCGGTTTACCCTCTCCGTCTGACCATCCGTTTGTGGATGATAAGCCGTACTAAACCTCAGCATCGTCCCAAATTGCTTGAACAACGTTCCCCAAAACTTGCCAGTAAATCGAGGATCCCGATCTGAGATCATCGTTTCCGGTAGCCCTCGCACTCTTACGACTTCGTGGAAGAACAACTTTGCTGCTTGTTTTGCATTCACTGTCTCTACAGTTGGAATGAAATGAGCAACCTTTGAAAATCGATCGACCACCACCATAAGAGCATTGAAACCACAAGATTTTGGCAATCCCATGATAAAGTCCAAAGTAACACTTTGAAATGGCCGCTCTGGAATCGGTATACATTGTAACTTCCCAGCTCGTTTTTGCGAACGACTTTTCACTTGTTGACATGTGGGGCATGTCTTGACATACTTGGCAACATCGTCTATCATACCCGGCCAATAGAATCCCTGTTTCAACAAAGCCAACGTCTTGTGCCTTCCACCATGCCCTGCCAAAGGAACGTCGTGATGCTCTCTTAATAGCCTCTCCCTCCATGTCCCTTCTGGAACATAGAGTCTCTTTTCTTTATAATAAAGAACTCCATCTCGTACTGCAAAATGGGCCTGTTTGAGTGCATCCATTCGACTTTCTATTCCTGCTGGAATATTACCATCTCTTCGTAATTGATGAACTTGTTTCCTCTTTGCCACCAGGCTCAAAGCTTCCTTGGCAAACTTGTCCTGAGGATACGCCGTCACAAATTCATCCACCAAAGTTGACACGGGTGCTGACATAATACGAAGATGACCCTTTCTACTGAGTGCATCAGCTACCACATTGTCCTTTCCCGCCTTATGTCTGATTTCAGGCTGAAATCGTGCCAACTTCTGCTGCCATCTAGCATACTTTGGTGATAGCTTCGGCTGCGTTTCAAAATACCTTAGAGTTACACTATCTGTCCAAACCACAGTGCCATGACTTGGAAGATAATGACGCCAATACTCCAAGGAAGCAACAATAGCATACATCTCCTTTTCGTGAGTAGGCCATCGAGTTTGCGCGGCATCTAACTTTTCGAGAAAAAGGACACTGGATGTCCTTTCTGTTGCAATACACCACCAATTGCAAAGTCGGAAGCGTCACATTCTACTTCAAAGGGATCTTCAAAGATGGGCAACTGCAAAACTGGCTCAGAAGAGATAGCCTCTTTGAGTTTGACGAATGCACGTTGGCACTCTGGAGTCCAATGCCATGGAATGTTTTTCGTAAGATCTGTCAATGGGGCCGCTATTGAGTAACCCTTTATGAATCTTCGGTAATACCCTGTCAGACCAAGAAATGATCTAACTTCATGCACGTCTTTTAAAGGTCCACTCAGTAATAGCTTGAATTTTCTTTGGGTCCATGGCAACCTCCCCACCTGAGATCAAGTGTCCCAAGAAATCTATCTTGGTTTGACCAAATGCGCACTTGCTTTCTTTAGCATACAACTGGTTCTCTCTCAACCTCTGAAACACTTTTTCTAAGTGTTCCACATGTTCTTCAATTGTCGAACTGAAAACCAGAATGTCATCAATATACACCACCACGAACTCGTCTAGATAGTCTCTAAACACATCATCCATCATTGTGCAAAAAGTTGCTGGAGCATTGCACAACCCGAATGGCAAGACTAGAAACTCAAATGATCCATAACGCGTTCGAAAAGCGGTCTTCTCAATGTCATTCTCTGCTACCCGAATCTGATGGTACCCAGACCTCAAGTCTATTCTTGAAAAGTACTTTGCTTTTGATAGCCTATCAAACAAGTCGTCCACTCGCGGAAGAGGATACTTGTTTTTGATAGTTATCGCGTTCAGTGCTCGATAGTCCACACACATTCGCATCGTACCATCCTTTTTCATTACAAACAAGATCGGTGCACCATATGGTGATCGACTAGGTCGAATGTGTCCTCGACCAACCAATTCCGTCAGCTGTCTCTTCAATTCAATCAACTCTTGAGGATTTAACCGATATGGGGCTCTTGCCGGTGGAGACGAACCCGGCAAAACCTCTATTCTGTGGTCCACAGCTCGACGTGGAGGTAACTCAGGCGGCAAATCTTCCGGTAACACATCCTAAACATGTTCAAGACTTCCAAAATAGGTTCGGAACAGTTCTTGACCATCTCCTATTTTGACTTCACCAGTATCCAAAACCATTGCAAGAAACACACGTTCCCGATGTCTAACTGCTTACGCAACTGAGTCAAGGTAAGGAACATAGGATTCCAATCCTTATCAGTTAGCGTTTCCATTCTGAGCGTCGTTTTTCTAATGGCTTCTTTATCTGCTGCAAGCGTGATTCGATTATCTCCGGAACCCCTCATTTCGATTACATGTTTATGGAACCATTCCATACCCAGAACAAAGTCAAACCCCGTCATATTCAAGACAACTAAGTCTAGCTTAGCCTTCCAATCTTTGATTTGGACAGGAACTGCCCTTGCTATATTATTAGTATTTTGAGAACCTTTGCCAAAATTGATCTTTATTTCACACATCTTTATTACATCCAAATTCAATCGACGAGCTAGACTAGTCGATATGAAGTTGTATGTTGCTCCAGTAGATCATCGGACTCGGTCCCCTCGTATCCTTCCTGTCAAATATAGCAAAGGGTCAGTTTTGTCTTGAATAGCGAATAAGGCAGGTTGTGTCTGGCACAACATTACCTCTTCTGACTCATCTTCCGGATCTTCAAGCGTTTCTGGTTCAGCAACTTCCTCTTCTACCATCGCCTTGAAATGTCCTGATTGTTGTGAGGGTGCCGGACACTCTTTAGCAAAATGACCAGGCTTGTTACAATTATAACACATTGACCCCGCCTGCGGAACGCGGGGGAGCAGACTTTGGAGCCGATCCTTTGGCTGCTGAGGAGGGGTAACGCCAATGGTTTCCGAAATCCGGTGGGTCTTGATGTGTCCGAAAACTTGGAACTGCCGACAAAGGGACTTGCACTTCGTTGATGGTGATGATTGGTCTTCCATCAAACCTTCTGAACCCAGACTTTGGAGGAAACCTCCTTGGTTTAGGTTTTGCTTCCTCCCCTTTGTACAAGTCTTCTAACGACATGCCATAAGCAACCTTTTGAGCTGCCTCTTGACATTCCCGATAGCTTGTGGGCTTGTACCTTAAGATCTCCCTTCGCGTTTTCTCATTCAAGCTAGCCATGAAGCAACTTCGAGCTTCATCATCGCTCATATTTGGCACCAATCGCCGTACACTTTCGAATCGATAAACGTGGTCCATAGGACTTCCCCGAACTCCCTGTTGACAAAGTGCCAGGTCAGCACGCAATCGCAAACCGAGATCATCCGGCATATACTGCTTTTTGATCTCCTTTTTCATGTGCTTCCAGCTGTTTCGGTATCCACGTTCACCTTCAACAATTCGCCACCAAGTCTTAGCTTCTTCTTTAAGAAACTGCTTGGCACATGCAACCTTTTCTGTCTTTCTCACGGAAGCAGCCTCGAAATAGCTTTCCATATCATACAACCAGTCATCCAAAACCTTGTAATCCTTTGAACCCATGAAATTCGAAGGCTTTACCGGTTTGAATTTACTGGGACCTCCACCACTACTTCCGTCGAAGAATCTGATTCAGAGGAACCTGACTCTGAGTCATGCTTCTTCTTCTTTTTCCGTGTGTCTGGTTGCGGAACATCTGGCACTGCCGTATTCGTTGGAATCCGAACGGCAACATTATCGATTCTGTCATTCAATCCCAAGACATCCCCTCGAAGTTCGTTTAGGGCATCCATCATTATTTCACGCCAACCAGGTCGCTGCCTAGCCCTAGGGGGTCGACCTGGATCAGCTTCATCCATCTCCTCATTTTGAGCCTCTGCGACAGCCCTCTCTGCCTCAGGCTCCGGTTGCTTTCTTTTGCTCATCGTATTGAACCCTAGTTTCAACACTCGGAGAATATGCTCGGAATATTCCCAATGTTAAGTTGGAAACACCCTGCACAGGTTGTACACCCACACACATCAGCTTGAACTAGCATAAGACTTTCGGACATACCTAGAATCTCACGCCGACTCACTGAGCAAGTGTTCTCCGAAGTTTGACAACTCACAGGATCAAACTCTCTGCGCAGAATACAGACATGTTAACCAAAGCGATAGAGTAGATCAAGAATTTAGAGTTATCTAAACATTGAAACACTCTATGACTTAAGGTAGTCCTACTGACCGCAGAGAACTTGCTCCGATACCAATTGTCAGAGTTTTTACCTGGTGCCACAAAGGCGGCTTGCCAGGTGCCAACCCTGGCACCGGAAAATGTAAACCCCTAGTTTTTGGCATTTTTTAAGGTAAAAAAACAACACTAGAAAACAAGCCTTTGTTTTTGTAAAAAGTAGTTAACATACTAGGGGTTGAACATTGGTTTATTTTTTAACAATAGTTAATATACATTGTATTATTATTTGTTACCCTTGTTTTTACCCTTGTTTATACAGTAATAATTTCTATTTATTTTCTATATAATTTATTTTATTTAATTTTTAGATTGATTTATTGATTTTAATTGTACTTAATAAAAACTCTTTAACTTTCATTAATTAAATTTAAAATAAAAAAATATAAACATTATTAATTCTGGTGATCTCTCTGTGAATTTCTGGTGATCTCTCTGTGAATCCCCTCTCTCTCTCTCACACCACCAGTCAACCTTTCGGGAAGCGTTTCTCATGCGTGAGGTTCTGCATCAACGAGGCCTCTGCAAGAAAGAAACTAATGTAACCAGGATTCACCAGTTATACTGTGTGTGTGTATAGATATGCTATTATAATATTATTGCAGTAAGTGAAACATCATCCGAGAAGATGTTAACCAAAGCCTATGTGTAAGTATTGCATTTCTTATTTCATTATGTATTTATTCTTAAGTATGTATATGCAACACTTGGATTGAAATTATCCTTTAGGGCTCTATTGGGCTTCTGTTATTACCTAATTCAATGTCAAAATACGCTCACCGGCAGGAGCAAGCCCTCCGCGTACCTATCCCTAGGAACAACCTAACATTAATGAAACGTATATAATAATTTTATACTATAAGTATTCTCTCTATATATAACAAACAAGCACGCACGCACAATGATCCGATGGGAAAAAGATAAAGCCGGCTTACCGGAAAAAGCTTGAAATGGAGAAGAATCTGAACAATATCAATTTAGCAGTCTGGATATGTAAAAGCACATCCCAATCTTGAAATGGAGAGGAATCTGCACAATATCAATTTAGCAACACATCCCACATACAGACACAAACACGTTCTAATTTATATTTATGTGAACCCAGTTCTGTCTTTATAAACGAAAGTCAACACATACACACGCACAGAGACACACAGATAGAAGCTCAAATGCTCCTTGTAACGAAAAAAAAACTTAAAGCAGAATATTTATTATCACATGCACGCACGCACAAAAATTCATATTATGTTAATCTTTGACGCATCACATACACACACAAACACAATGTATATGCATATATGACAATAGAAAGAGGCTTCAATAAGGTAGCAAAAAAAAATCATATTATATATATACTTTATGTCCTAAACACACGAAATTCTATCACGTCCACATCATACACACAATGCACGCTCACAACACAATGTATATTTATATTATTGATTGCATTGAGTGATTCTTCATACCGAAAAAGTTCAGATGCCTTGTAGCGAGATAATCCAGAGGAATCTGCAAAATATTAATATCACACACACACACACTTATTTTGCATACTTAAATATACAACAGCTTATCTCACAATGCAGAGAACACAATGTATCTGTATATGTATAGATCAGAGAGAGAAAGCAGTGTGATTTGAAGCTTGGGGATAGCAAGGTAGTGCAAAGGAATCTGCTGTATAATAATTTAGCAATCTTCACAACATACACACATACAAATTTCTTAAACACATACGAAATTCGAAATACACACGCATGCACACAGAATGCATATATACCGTACGAGCTTAGGAAGCTAAATAAGAAAAAAACATGAATGCAACCTGACTAAAGCACCTGATCCGACAAGCATTTTATAATATTATATATATTAGACACACACACAAATTATATAGACACAAATTTTTTTCTAATTTTTTAGACTTATAAACGTGTATGTCTGTCTGTGTCTGCGTGTATAAATGCATATATAGACTTAGATGATAATTTGCTTATATGTATAGACAGGAATTATAACTGTCTGAACTGTCCATACATACAGTGTGTGTGGGTGTGTGTGTGAAGAACAAAAAACTTACGACTGCATCTGTTTGTCCATCGATGAACCAGAGCCCTATATCCCCTTTCCAGATAACAAGAGTGCTGGACTCGGACAGCTTGTACTTGACCGCTCCAGTGAGTGGCTCCGGAGGCGGAGGTGGGGAGGGGTCGGTTTCTCCCCACTGGGACGATCGAAATTGGGTCTTCTCCGGGGCCTGTCCATGGACCTTGGACCACCCATTGCACAGCTTATCCTTGTTGGCATTGCCACATTGAGCCCGGAGTGTGAATGGAACTTCCTCGGAAAGCCCAAAATCCCCTGACTCTGGGACAGATTTGTGCCTATGAACTGGGATACCTGAATAGCGGTCGACATTCCTGATCTTGGAGAGCTAAACCCATACCGCCGGATCTGCGGAGCACGCTCCGCCGCTTCACAGAAAGAACCCTAAAGCATATTCTAGGATCCCCTGTTTAGGTTAGCTTACGTGTATTACATGTAATATTTTATAAATAAGTAGCGAAGAACAATAACTGTATAATGTATATATAACTAAGAGTTTCATAAATATCTATTATATATTTAAATATGTGAGTCTATACATCTTACAGACATTATTTATATATATGTGTAGAAAGGGACAAAGAGAGATGAATTTATGCATGCACACATGCTTGTATATATATACACACACGTGTTTACCTTCAACACATGCTAGTGTCCATGCACATAGTCACAAATTTTCAATTAAAATATTAAACCACTAAACCCAGAGAAAAAACCAACATGCGCACATCATATAAACATCCACAGACACACACACATCCACATATACAGAATTAAACATTCATAGGCACACCATTTCAATATATTGCAGAATTTATAATGCATCTCTCCTCTTTTGTCTCTCTCTCTCTCACACACACATATCATATAAGTTAAACATTATGTAATTCAAAATGAAATATCTTTTCTTAAGCCATAATTATTGAGTTTGCATGGAGGATGTATGTGTGTGTGTATAATATAATATATAGGTGTGCATTCTTGATATAATTCAAAACTAAAATAAATTTTATTATGATATATTAAACTAAATAAATCTTTTCTTTTTATCCTTATTTACAAAGTAAAAATTATTTTTAATTTAGTTACAAAGTATAACTTACTATCAAACTACATATGCCATGGTGAAAAAAAACATAATTTAAATAAGAAAGTAAATAAAATATTTTTTCACTATATTTTAATTAATTATAACATATTTTTATACATGTTACAAACCCAAAAACCAACCCTTGTTCTTGGACCCTTAGTACTTCCCCTAGTATGTTAGTCAAAAAAATTTTACCCTAGTATTTATAAAATTAGGCATAGTTTTTTTGCTTTGTTTATTTTACATTTTCCGGTGTGGAATCCCTCTCTGGAAACCCCACGGAATCTGGTTAAAGTAACCGTATTAGGAACCCAACCCTTATGAACTAAAACCCTAACTGACCAAGTCCACGAATGAGACTCACCTTGTGAATCAGGATGCACGGACTAGCCAAGTTATAGGTGTTGTTCTTAGCTTGGCGTGGTTGAGGCGGCCGGAGCAAGGCCTCAACCACTAGTTCTGCGGAACGTGAACTCGGGCAATACCTTTGAGCTTGCAAGCAGGTTTTTGAACCAAGGAATCTGGCTAACTCCTTGGAAGTGACGTGCCCTTGTCTCAAAGGCAAGATCCTGCCAACGATAAGGATAGTCTAACCCTAGGGTGGGTTGTACCCCTGTCGTGTGGAAGTTTGGCGGCACAACAGAGGGTTGCACCTTGACGACACAAGCTTAGCTTGCACTGGTAGGAGGTTAACGAGCTCTCTTTTGAACCCAGGAAGCCTCACTACATATACTCTACCTTATTTATGTGACGGACCCCCCCCCCCCTGTTTACCTAATTGAGTAAGTGGGCTGGCAGGGAAATGCCAGCCCTTAGAGAAAATGGTTGTCCTAACCTAACCCTAAACCTAACCCCTAGGGGGGGGTATTAGGGCGTGGGGTTAGGGCAACCCTAGGGTTAGGTCAACCCTTGGGGTGTCCCTAACCCTTTTGACAAGCTATACTTTATGGAAAACCCTAACCTGGAACGTCAAAAATGCGGGCAAAACGGGGGAGAGTTTTCTAGACGGTAAGTTCTAGCTTCACCTAGAGTTTCCTGCAAAATACCTAATGACACCCGGCCGGACCATCACCAGATACCCAAGTGCACTAAGTGGGCATGTTTCCTACTACATCTAGGGTTCGTCACCACAACTCGGTAGGTAACAACAGTCAAACCCCAAAGTAAAGGGTTGAGTCATAGTAAAACTATGACAGCCGGCACCATCTAGCTTGAGTCGGTAGCCACAAGGTTAGTCATCTTTGTTTGTTTTTTTATTTTGTCTCCTAATCAATTGACTTGTGTGTTTGCTTTCCAGAGTTTACAAAATGGTGAAAGCTTCAAAACGTCTACTAGAGACTGCGCCTGATGAAGAGCCACGGGAAGAGAAGAGGATATCGAAGCAGAAGCGAGGCAAGAGAGGAGAACCATCTAATGTAGCAAAGGAGGATCTCTAGTGACTCAATCTGGAGTAGTACCAATTGAGCAGGAGCAGCCTCCATCAACCATCACAGATTTCCCGGAGAGCTCGTCGCCGTTGCCTTCTTCATCCGCTGAGGTTGCAGTCTTGAACAAGCAAGTGCAGATGACAGAGGCAGTTGAAGCTAGCGAGGACGACTTGGAGGAGGCAAGTCAGCAAAAAGAGAGGCCGCGGGAAAGCTGATCCAAAAGGCAAGAAGGCGAAGAGCAATAAGGAGCCGAAGGAGTTATATAGCATACCGGCTAGCTTGCATTTGGAGAGCTCAGCGAACCTGCTCGACAAAATTACTGTCAAGGGACTTGGTGATCCTCTTGATGTGCCCATCTGTAGAATGCATTCGAACGAGGTGGTTCGACGAGTGAACCCAGGGACTTGGACATGTTGGTGTCATCGTTGAAGAAGGCTGGTTATCTACGCAACACGGCCTTGTTCATTCTGTCCATCGAAGATCGACTCACTGCTGAGGAGCTATCGGAGCTGTCGAAGGACACGGTTCAGTACAAGCAGCACCAATCTTTCGAGCAAGCTCTTACTCAGCCTAAGTACAAACAGTGGGCTTCAAGGCTCTCAAACCGGAAGTTCAGCTGTGGGACGGGAACCATAGGCTACAGGCTTTGCAGAAGCTGTACCGGGAGGATGCAAAGGACAACCAGCGATGGGCTATTCGCATTCGATCGAGTTTCATCTCCACGGAGAACCTTCGACAATCTTCAACTGGTTTCGATGTTCCAATCGATTAACATGTGAGTATTTTCTTTTCTTTTTGTTAAGAGTCTAGACTTATAGTTTCATTGAACAGATCTTCAGCAACATCTGTGGAAACAACGCTACCACATATTCTCCTCGCTGTAAAGGCGGTCTGCACTAGTACCGAAGGAATTCAGAAAATCCTCGAGTCACTCATGGAGGTTGATCGTCTTGAGGTGCGGAAGTGGAAGGAGAGTTCAACAAGAAGATGGCTTGGCATCCTCTTCCGAAACCTGATCTGCGCAAAGATCCTTTTCAAGGTAACCTCTGATTTGATTGATAGGAAAGAAGTTTTTAACTTATTCTATGTGCAGAACGAGATCGACAATGATCTCGACAGAGCAGTCACCAGTGCTAAGGGCAATCCACATGTTGAGCTGAACCTGAAGCAGCTAGTGTACAAGAAGCATAACAAGCGTATGCACAAGTTCCTCTCCATCATAGACCCAGACTTGGGGGAGGAGTGGTTCCAGAAGGTGACGAACATTTCTCATAAACAGTGTCGTTGGATGGGCATTGAGAAGTTGTACGCGATGTGAAAGGCGAAGATTCCAAACATGCTGCGACTTCGATACTTGAACAAGCTCACTCGTCTCGAATCCAAGGCAGAACAAAGACACTTGGGCTACCAGGCATGCAGGACAAAGAGTGGATCAAGTGGTTCACCTTGGACTTATATTGGAAGGCTGTGCGCGAGGAAAGCCATTCAGATCCTTAAGGGGTTGCGAGAGGATGGTGAAGAAGTTGGAACGGATGTCGACTTCATGAGCTGGTTTGACGAGATGCAAACTCGGAGCAAGTGCCTGGTCTTTCAGCCCTTCCATGACTGCATACAGTTCACTTATTCGATGGAGCCGAATGAGTTTCTGGAGCATGAGGAGTCTGCACGTCGGATGATATGGAGGTAAGCTTTCATTCCAGCATTGCTTACTGTTTGACTTTGTGTTACAGATTCATACTGGCAAAGAAAATGGCACCATCTCAGACGATGAAGCTGTGGACAGATCATACAAGCGAGCCTCACATGTGGTCGAAGAGCAGAGGAGCTCTAACACCGTTCGAACGGGAGCATGTTCCATTCTGGCTCGACTGTTCCTCACAACAGCCACCAGCTTGGGAGAGCTCACTATTTGACGTGCACGGCAATGATCTACCAGCGATTGTTTGGGAGCCGAACGAAGTAGAGGCTATCAAGAAGAGCAAGATGAAGAAGACGGTGCGGAAGACAACTACACCTGCAAAGGGATCGGGAGTGGGACCAAGCTCTTCTACAGCACCTCTGCCGGCAATCGACTTTACAATCAATGAGGTGCAGCCACTTGTAGCTAGTTTGGACATCAAGGACGACCTGATGACCTTCATCCCGACCCTAGCTGCATCCCGTGGATCCTACGACCTGGATGTGTGCGATAAGGAGATGAGCAGGTCTTTCTTCGAGCCGGGTGCTTCCCAGACAGAGGTGTACACCAAGCTCCGACAACAGGTTGACAGACTACATACGGGTGAGTCACAAACGGTGTTCCAGGAAGTGGTAGGTGAATACGGCTTCAACCTCATCATCCTCGACTTGCCCAATGAGCTTGTATATGGAGGTGCTAGCATCAACAAGGACATTGTGCAGCTAGATCCGGTGAAGTTTGAGGAGGCCTTGCAGTTCAGTGGAATGCACTTGGCAGCGAGTGGTTTCATGGTCGTCTTCGCGAGTTCTCCTTCTGTTTCGGCGGTGATTCAGGCGGCTGCGGTAATCAACTTGGAGGTTGCAGGGACTTACAGCGTCTACCGTGCACGAGGCTGGGGATACCGTGACAAAATTAAGGTAAGCTAGCTATTCAAGTTCAAGTTTAACTTGGTCTATGTGGCAGGATAACTTGTTAGTTCTCTTGGTGCTGCAAAGCTCTGAGAAGAAGTCGAAGAGGCCAAACCCTCTGGCGTTGACGAACACGATCCTCGTCGACACTGCGCGACTTTTCAGGAGGCTTGGTAAGGAAGTACTTTGCTTTGTTTATCCTAATGGAAGTTTGTGCAGGATGATGATTCAACCGAAGAGTGTTCGACTCATGCAGCTTTTGATCGAGCCTCTCAGTAGACCTGGCGACCTAGTCTGGGATATTGGTTCCGAACCGGGTCATCGTTGTTAGCTGCCGTCGAGCTGGGGAATATTATAGGAACCAAGAAGAGTTTCGAACTCTCTAGGTTGGCAACAAACAAGCTCGCAGAGAACATTAGAGGAATTACCTACTCAAACACCTCCACGTCCAAGCGTAGCTGGTGGTTCGAGAACTAGCTTTACTTAAGATGAAGAAGAAACTTTAGCTAATGTATATTGAGTAATAAATTAAGTTAATATAAAAAAGAATAATATAAATAAACAGTTTTACTAGAATTCTTTTTTGCCGATTGAGGCCAATACTGCCGACCAAAAAGAATATTCTAAAATATTCTAGAATATTCTAGAATTTCGAGCCCAGGCCTCCTGGGCCCAAGCCTCCAAAATGGCGCCACTCAAGTGCAGTAGATGCCATTGCCTTTTCCAGAGAATTCATATATATGTTTTATGCATATGTAATATGTATTTGTATAACTGGTTTTTTCTTTTCGTATAACTGGTTTTTTCTTTTCAAGACTAATAGCAGATGATTCTTGCGTTTCTGAAGGTTTTCAATGGCAAAAATCGCTTAGAAAGAGCAATAAAGATATCAGAAAGCTTCAAATTTCCAAAGATCAGAAAGCATTCTTCCGCTAAAGAAAAAGAGAATTGCTATGCTGGATTCGAATGCGGCAGCCGCATACTGCAATCTTTCTAAGACTAGGAACAGGAGACTTCGCGCGGCTCATAAACCGTAGCCAAATAGTAGACGGCTTAGATGACGTGTATAATAATATACTTTCAGTCTCTCAATTGATGTGATATATTCCTTACGATTGTGAATTCGAATTCATCAGTGATATATTTTGTGCATACTTACACAAGTATAAGTTTTTATAATATATCTTATTTTTCACTGTCTCTTATATTGGACGTCCACGTGCGTCTCTCCTCTTTTGTGTACACCCCACAGTGGACGGTCTCACACACACAAATATGTTAAAAATTATGTAATAATATATTTTGTTAATATTTAATAATATACTCAGTACATTATGTAATCTAAAAATAAAATATATTTTATTAAACATTATATAATCTGAAAATGAAATATATTCTATTATAAAAGAGTAAAATATTTTTTCTTTTTAAAATTCCCCTTAATTTAATTATAAAGTACGACCTATCATTAAACTACAATAACATGGTGCAAAAAAAAAAAATTTAGATTAAAAAAATAAAAAAATCTTATTTAATATATTTATGATGAATTATACATATTTTATACACATAAAAGAACCCTGGTCTAATTATTTCTCTTAGGCCCACTTTTCATTAGCAAGTGGTTAATTACCTCAACCAATTAAAATAAAAGAAATTATTTATTCTATTATGGATTTAGTTTTCCACTTGCTGATTATTTATAATTTATAATCTACATGGCACTTGCATGGCACCTATGTGGTGCCTACATGGTTTTTTCGGTGGTAGCCAAATAACCAGGCAATTTTGCCCGGTTGTATGGCTACCGGGCATAATTGAATGACACGTGTATCAAGATTAATGAAATTAGGTTTTATTTTTTTTAGCTTTAAAAAAATAAATGAAAAACAGATAAATTAGAACTTTAAAATAAAGAGCGAACATGAGATTCAGCAAAATATCACTCATTTACATGTAAGAATATTATATATATATAAACACATTAGTTAATATACTTATTTTGCAGAAAGAACATAAATTATTACAGATAATATGCAGATCTCTGAAGAGTCTTTTTTATATGAGTAAGTGCATATTTATTACATATGTATGTGTAATATATATATGTAAAAACCCTCTTTATAATAACCGGTTAAATAAAAATTATGCACTACTAATTTATTTTTAATTCAATTAACCACTTTAATGGAAAACCATAGTGATAGTAATAATGAATGACATATCATTATTTTAATTTACCACCGGTTAAATAACCACCCGCTAGTGGAAAGTGGGCCTAATATTTTTGTCAAAAGATTTGTATTTTAATATTTACAAAATTAGACATTTGTTTTTTGTTGTATTTTTTAGTGATCTATGGCCTTTCATCTACGTAACTAGAGACCAGTAAATTCAGTTGAAAGCAAATTTGTTGCCGTACAGTGGTACAAAAGCAAATTTAATTTCATATTATAAAAACAAATTTAATTTCAAATCACTGTACGATAACAAATTTACTTACAACCGAATTCGCTGCTAGAGACACTACATTTATATGTTAAAGAAACTCTTTTCACTTATTTTATTTGCCACTCATGTTCACAAGCTGATGCCCTAGTTTTCTTTGTCTCCAACAAATACAAGAGTTTTTGACTTGGTTGTTAATTATCACATATTGAACAAGCTATTGATCTCAAAGATATTAGAACGACTTTTCAAAAGGCATACTTTTTTATCAAAATAACTTATGTAAAACATATAACCTTATCAAGATCTACAAAGAAGACAAGTGGAAAATCACTTTTCATACTCGTTAGAACATGATTAACATGTATGACATGTATTATAAAGACTTCAAGAGCAGGGGTTATTTATTAAACTGGAGAAGTGCTTTTTAACCGATTAGGTATGCAAGTTGGACAGCGGTGGATACTTCATTGGAACCATTCAACAGGGACTTTTTCATCAATGTCACCGATTTCTCTCCAGGGATACGACCATGCGTGTAGATAGACATACTTATAAGAATATGTACAATTTTTAAGTCAACTTCGCCTGTATATACAATCGTATTTACATAATAGTATTATAAGTAACCTTGCCTATGGCGCCTCGTCAAGACAGAAATCGTCTGAGCTTCTCTTCCTGCATGCCATAGTAATAGTAGCTTGCATTATAAATCATAACGTAGGTGTGTGTGAGAGAGATATATTTAAAACATATGGATAGTTGGAGAGGAAAGTTAAAAAGGAAAGACAATTTCTCATATGCATCCTACATATTTTTATGGTTTAATCTAGCATTTAAACTATTATTTTGCACATCATTGTGTGATTAAATATAAGCATGTATCTACATTGTGTGTGCATACACTTACGCATTGATAAGTATATTTTCTTATATATCGTAAAAGTCAAGTATTAGATGTGTGTGTGTGCGCGCGACTGTTGTACATTTTTATATATAACGGCTGCCAAGTATTAACTATGTTCCGCCGGATGTAAATGTACCGTATCGGATCTGCTACAGGGCACCAGGCAAACTTGAGTATACATTCATCCACAGATAAGAACCTTGTAACATTGATGCATATATTTGTGCATACATTATGTATTCGGTATTAAATGGTGTTTCATCCAATCTTTGCGTGTGTGTCATAGCTTCAAGACACAAACACGGACATGAATATTGCATTCAAATTTTTGAACACAAACACAAAACACATAAATGAACATGGATAAACACAAATCAAAACGTGAATATTCTCTAGAGTATTTTATTCATTATTGGTTTTGTTTATAAGCTCCTTGTTAGCATCATAATTATCTTCATATTCTTCAATAACCTCAATATCAATGTTGTCAAACACGAGGAATACTTCTTGTTGGCTTAATCTGCGAACTAGTGGGTTATTAATTTGATATTACTGGCCATAAATACTAAGTTTGCAGTCTAGCTCATTGCTAAACAATTCCTCTTCTTTAAAGCGACATGCTCAAACATGTTGAACAATCACTCCATAGGTGAGGAAAAACTTGCATGATTAAGCACTCGAATTACCAACCTTAGACAAGAGTAGCCATTGTCCTCCCATTGCACAAAACCGTTAGTTGTATGATCCATTTGGGAGTCGTCGATGCCATAACTGCCCTCAAAATTCCTATACTAGAAAAACTGATTTTTTATAGTCAACCTTTGCTGATAATCAAGAACTGCATCTCTAAATATGTATTTAAATCCTTCGAAACCTCCCTTCCTCGCCCTTGAAACTCTAGATCAAGCACATATGCTATAGAGTTAAAGGTGCTATGATAATCTCATCACTTATTTGAAATCAATTGGTTCAACTCGTCATACCTAAGATCGTCTTCCTTTAGTTGATAGATGTTCTCGCTCATCTGGTCCATCCCCTCGTAGACCTTTCCAACCATAGGCACGTCTCTATAGCAAATACATCACCCTCCTCGAAACAACAAGCATGTGTTCAACCTTATCTGAGTATTTATCGTTGGACACAATTCCTCAGCATCCTTTCTCGGCATCTGTCCTCGACTTTAGCCTTGCGTTGTAAGCGTCGCTCACAAACATCTCATATAGCTTCGGCCTCGGCTCCACCAATCTCTTTATTATAAGAAAGCTGTTGTTGAATTGTGTTTCAATGAAATTCAACACTCATCATGAAGAAAGGATGCTAAAATTGCCACTACATATGAATAGTTCTAGAGGAAGCCAACAAGAGCCTTCCCCTTATCTAAAAGCGCAACCATCCATGGTAGTTTTGTTCAAATAATGAGGAAAGTAAGGAGCCCACACAATCTTTGGCCTCTTCGCCTCTAGAATCTTGGCAGTAGCCCTATTTGAAGCCTCGCCATCCGTGACAACAAGAAGAACATTTTTCTCTCTAACAATCTCGATACCTTAAAGACATTATCGACAATCTTCTCGTTAAAAGATATATCAATTGCCTCAAGAAAAGTTGATTGTCCTCTACTATATGCAACAAGCCCCGTGATATGACAATTCCTTGTGTTGTTCCATACATCAACGACAAGAGTAACCCCACAATTCTTCCAGTGTGCCTTCACCTTGGCAAGTTGAACTTCAAAATTAACTTTATCTTACAATGCCATCTCCATTGGAGGGTTGTAAGGAATCCCATGCCTCGCAATCTGTTGCACCATTTCCTTAAAATGATGAGAACGAGCTTTCACAAAAGGCATGTGCTTGTTCTAAAAAAATTGTCCTATGGTTATATCCACTACTTCCTTCCTTTTCAGATCAAGGGAATCCTTAATTCCCTGTCGTTGTTGCGAAAAACCTTATAAATCCCTTCTGTATAATTGTTGCCTAGTGTAGAACTTTGAGAAGCAACGAAAATTCTCACCCTCGTTGCTTTGGACACCTTCAACACATGTAGAAACTACTTGTTTTTTGCTCTTCTGTCTTCCAGCCGAAACCTAATCATCAATGGTTTTAACCATCTCCTTGAGCTGTTGTCTCTTCTCTACTGAAATGACATTGCAACTTAAGATGTCATAACCAGCTTCCCTTGTGAGATGACCCCTAACAAATTCTACACCTAAAACCTTGTTTCTCAATCGAACACCACTTACAAGACTAGCATTGATGCCCACTATAGCAATTTGTTTGATTGCTAAGGATCACCTCTTCCCATACGGGATGATGGATGTCGCCTTGTTAATGCAGTCCTTCAGCTTCGACTCATAGTTTCCAGCCCTACCTCCCAAATCCGACGCATGATTGCTGGGGGACAACGACGCAATTGCCATGTTGTTGCTGCTCTAAAATAATAATGTGTTAACAAAATAATATAAACATTATTAGTTGATATTATGTAAATTTACAATAGCTTTACCTACATTATAATGTACTTTAAATTATATCATAATAATGCCCACATTACATGTAAAATGACTCACATTATAACATAATTTAAATTATATCATATGTAATTATAAATATTAAAAAAAAACATGTTAATTAAGTAGAACTTACCAGTATTAATATCAGTAGAATTGTAGCTTATACTTGAATAGTTTGAAAAAGCTGCAAAATAATGAAAAATAAATATAGCATACCTACAATTTCCAAAACATACCCTGCCTTTGTTTCAAATTTCTTGGAACACAAATCTAGAACAAGGTGCTCTTACAAAACTGTAGTCAAAGCAATTAACTTCCATATGACAGCCAAAAAAATACTTGTTTAAATCTGTCGATACAATAAGATCATCTCAACCATCCAGTTGCCCCTAAATCCAATGGTTGCATCAAATAAACTTCATATGGAAGAACACAAGCTGCCCAAGGCTTTGATGACATGCACTTGGCAAGATAAGGCTCTCTAAGCAAAAGATTTCGTGTTCTTTTGTATGGTGGAGGAAGAATAGGTTTGTCCATGCTATTATGACCTAGATTTAAGGAATTCTTCCGATCAATTTTTGAATGTTTTTTAATTCTAAGGCATTTTGTGAAAATCCAAAATTTTCCATGGCATTTTTTAAAAATCCAAACATTTCATTATGAATTTTTTTTTTCTTGATAAAACACAGTCAAACCAATCCATGGTAGCATGGTGTTTGACTGTGTTTCAAACTATGGTTTGAAGCATTGATTGGGTCAATGCACATGGTCCATGTTAACACAGCTCCCAACCACGTTTGTAGAACCACGGCAACACACCGTGGTTTATAGCGTGTTTTGGAGCTATGGTGTGTATGGTGTGTGAGAGTGAGAGAAAAGATACCCAATGCCCAACCACATGTCTGTGGATGAAAGTGGATCACTTTCTCAAATGACTGGAAAGTGTCATAGTTCTAACTTGGTGGGTTAACAAATGGATGAAGAGTGTCATAATTCTAACCTAGTGAGTTGACAAATGGGTGGAAAATGTCATAATCCTAACCTGGTGGGTTGACTCATTGGGTAAAGGTTATGGGATATGTGGAAAAAAGACTAAGCATAATTAGGTCATTAAAAGGAAATGAAAAAGGTTGTGACCAAAATCATCATGTTAAAATTAACAATTCAATCAAGTCATTAAATAAGTAAGCTTATGCATTTGGTAAACTAGTTCAAAATATCATTCAATAATTATTGTTTGGAGAACGTAAAGCACCAAAAAACCCAAGAATAAGAGGTTAATGATAAACTCACTAAGTTAATTAAGTTGATAAGAACTAAGTAAAGAGTCTAGACTCATCAAATTAAGAATAAAAATTAAATTAAGAATCCAGCTTAAAAGGCCAAAGATAATAACTAATTAATAATTGATTACTAAATTATTATTAAATAAATAAGCCCACCAACAATAGTATTATATGAAAAATTATTTTAAATTGTAAATTTAGGTATTATTCTATAAGACTTTATAATTTAAAATATAAATATACATTTTATTTTAGATTAGGTTGAATTAGAAGGTTCCGCTGGCCGGTGGCCGTCCGGTGCGCACCACCCCAAACCTTTCCGACCATGATAAGTAAACAATGCCACTTTTTAATCTAGTGAAAGTTATCTTATTTTATATTTTCACAACTTTGATATGTGATTTTAAAAAATTTTTTATTAAAAAATCATAAATTACACATAAAATTATATATAAACGGTAAAATAATAACCTCAGGGATAAGGGACGATCAGATCGCACCTACGATCTGATCATCTCCCAAAATACTATAAATTAGATTTTAAATCACAAAATAATAATAGTAATAATAATCTAAACGAAATTTAAAACTTATTCACTTTTAATTTATGTTTTTGGCATAGGTAGTATTAGTACTTGTTATCATTAAGAAAATCCCTCTCACACACACAGCAATGACATGTCTATGCAACTCTATCTATCCTGAATAAAAGTTCAATATATGATTCATACCTTTTAACTTTAAGAAACTGGCCTAACATTTTCAGGTGACCAAATTACAAACTGACATATTTGATTCGTTGCACTTCTTTTCTGTTGTATTGAACTACTTTAATATAAGAATAGTCTTTATTTCTCAGTGTATAATTAATTTCATTACTATCCATTATCAAATACGTAAACGTCTTGATGTTTCAACTTGTCTTTGGTCATCCACACGCATTGAAAAATAAAAGATGCTCCAACAAGTCGCATCACTGCCCAGTATAAAAACCGAACTACTCACAAGCATCTTTTGGAGGATCATGGCATCTCTTAAACTAGCTCCTACTCTTGTTTTCACCATCCTCCTTGCTTTTGCATGCTCCGTAGCATTTGCAACATTTACGCAGGTTACTTCATGTTTCATAGATAATATAAAGTTAACGTGTGTGTGTTCGGCGCGTGTTAATCTCAAAAGATTATTATATTTGAGTTGTAGCTGGTGACAATTCTAATTTCTCTTCCCCTCTTTTATTTCTTCTGTCTCAATAACAGTATATGTTTTTGGTGCAGAATCAAAAATGTTGTCAGTGCCAGAATTACAATATTGTTGGTAACTCTCAGTTCATCATTGGACAGAATGAGATTGACTTGGCTGGACCAAATCTGAGGTCCTTCAATGCTCCATTCCAGGTTACGAGCTCCAACATAAACCTGCCAAACTGCAACTACATCGGAATTATAGCAAGAACCCCCGGGCCGCCTCCAATGTTTCTTCCTAACATCTGAAATCGTGTGTGGAAACGATAGAGTGGAGTCCAAGGTGATGCAGGTCAAGACGCACCGGGATCTACAACCGTTTATGGAGTTACTGGTGGTACTGGAGGTTTGTTGGGGCTACAGGGACTGCAACGGAGGTTGGTCAAGGCAACAACAGGTACAGGTTACTTTGAATATCAAAGTTTGTGACAACGGTTGCTGCTCAGTGACCAATTGATGGTTTGCTGTCCAGTAAGCAAGTTATCTTTATACATGCAAGCACAAAGCATTAAGTGCTTAACCATGTAATAAGTGCGAATACAAATTATCAAATTATTTTGTGCTTTAGTTGGCCCTTGTTGTTATTTTAAAAATATAGGTATATTATGAGAAGACCGAGACATATATTCTGGAACGGAGGATTATTTATTGTCACCCAGAGCATCTCTCTCTCTCTCTCTCTCTCTATATATTATATATATAGAGAGAGAGAGAGAGAGAGAGAGAGAGAGAAGAACAATGACATGTTTATCTTTTCTGCCAAACTCTATATCCTGAATGAAAATTCATTGTAGACTTTAAAGATTGCATATCTTTGAGCTTTATGAACTGGCTTATCATTTTATATTGGACTTTGAAATCTAAGTCCCACAATTTCAGCTATAAAAACGTATATACGATGGCATTGTTATATGTGCCATTAATTGGATAATGAAACGTTACTTACTAAACATCACCCATTTTATTTTATATATGAATTTTAATTATTGTACCGCTAGTTCACATTGGTTTAGGTTATGCTACTCAAATATATTTATATTTATAATTTAAAAGTTTATCAAATATGTTTATTATTTTTAATTTTATTTGATTTATATATTAATTATTTAAAGGATTAGTTAATGTCAAAAGTGGTAATACTCATTTGAAAGGTAGTACAAAAGCATTAATAAAAATTTAGAAATCCCAAGAAACACTACATGTTATATACATACTTAGGCCGCTCTCAATAAGGATAATTTGTACCTTTATGGGATTGGTTTGAATACTATTCACAAATGCCATAGAACTCATGAATTTTACTTTTAATTGCATCAACTCACGAACATCAGTGGCAAATAAAATAGGTGAAAATATTTTCTTTAACATATACATGTAGCGTCTAGTTATGTAGCATAAATCACCGAAGAATCCAAAGAAAAAAGAGATAAATAATTATGTCTAATTTTGTAAATACTAAATTATAAATCGATGTTAGGAACGAAGGTTGTTCTATAATTCGTAATATGTATAAAATTATGTTATAATTTAATAAAGTATATTAATAAGACATTTATTTATTCTTTCATCTAATTTTTTTGTTATTTCACCATGTTATATATAGTTTAATGATAAGTCATAAACTAAAGGGAATTTTATACTTTGTAAATAAGTAAATTTTGTTTAATGGTGGCAAAAAAATATTTTACTTTTTCATAATAGAATATATTTTATTTTCAGATTATATAATGTTTAATAAAATATATATATGTTTTTTAGATTACATAATGTACTGGTATGTTATTAATATATTAACAAAACATATTATTACATAATTTTTAACATATTGTGAGACCGTCCACTGTGGGGTGTGTGGACGTCCAATATAAGAGACAGTGAAAAATAAGATATATTAAAAAACTTATACTTGTGTAAGTATGCACAAAATATACCACTGATGAACAATCGTAAGGAATAATATATCACGAAATATATTATCAATTGAGAGACTGAAAGTATATTATTATACACGTCATCTAAGCCGTCTACTATTTGGCTACGGTTTATGAGCCGCGCGAAGTCTCCTGTTCCTGCAATTCTCTTTTTCTTGAATGCTTTCTGATCTTTGGAAATTTGATATCTTTATTGCTCTTTCTTCAGAAACGCAAGAATCATCTGCTATTAGTCTTGAAAAGAAGAAGAAAAAAACCAGTTATACAAATACATATTACATATGCATAAAACATATATAAGAAGGCAATGGCATCTACTGCACTTCGGATACACCAACTGCGCTCGCTACACAAGCACAGGAAAACAATCCAGATGGACGGTTTCACCAATTGTATCCTCGCTTCACGGCCTCCAGCTAATGCACATGTCCGGTATGCAAGTTGGACAGCGGTGGATACTTCATTGGAACCATCAACAGGGACTTTTTCATCAATGTCACCGATTTCTCTCCAGGGATACGACCATGCGTGTAGATAGATCTCAACATGTGCATACTTATAAGAATATGTACATTTTTAAGTCAACTTCGCCTGTATATACAATCGTATTTACATAATAGTATTATAAGTAACCTTGCCTACGGCGCCTCGTCAAGACAGAAATCGTCTGAGCTTCTCTTCCTGCATGCCAATCCAGTAATAGTAGCTTGCATTATAAATCATAACGTAGGTGTGTGTGAGAGAGATATATTTAAAACATCTGGATAGTTGGAGAGGAAAGTTAAAAAGGAAAGACAATTTCTCATATGCATCCTACATATTTTTATGGTTTAATCTAGCATTTAAACTATTATTTTGCACATCATTGTGTGATTAAATATAAGCATGTATCTACATTGTGTGTGCATACACTTACATTGATAAGTATATTTTCTTATATATCGTAAAAGTCAAGTATTAGATAGTCCTGTTTCATATGTGTGTGTGTGTGTGTTGTGTGTGCGCGCGACTGTTGTACATTTTTATATATAACGGGTGCCAAGTATTAACTATGTTCCGCCGGATGTAAATGTACCGGTCTCGGATCTGCTACAGGGCACCAGGCAATCTTGAATATACATTCATCCAGAAATAAAAACCTTGTAACATTGATGCATATATTTGTGCATACATTATGTATTTCATCCAAGCTTTGTGTGTGTGTGGTGTGTGAGAGTGAGAGAAAAGAAACACACATACAATGCCCAACCACGGGTCATTTTTATACATCTCTTTTATATTGATTTATATTTAAAATCACTAGTTAAAATTTAAATTTGATATTTAATTTATAAATTTTAACTTAAGTTATAAAACTGTGTAAATTTTAAATTAAATTAAAATTAAAAAATTAAAAAGAACTATTATGAATAATAAATATTAATTTTATTACATAATAAATTTTAAATATATATAGTAATAAATAACACAGACACACATATATATATTGTAGTGAGAGCATCTCCGGTGGGTGGTGCTATATTAAATGTAACCCGTTAAGTATAAACTCAAAAATAACAACTTGATTAAGAGTCATTAAATAGGTAAGTTCATGCATTGGGTAAATCATGTTTAATTTAAAAATAAATTTATTAAATTAAGAATAACAATTTAATTAAATATTATTCAATAATTACTGTGTGAAAAAACGTAAAAGTTCAAGAATAAAAAGATGAAAGACTCACTAGATTAAAGATAATAATTAAATTAAAAATTTAATTTAAAAGGATAAAGATTATAACTAATTAATAATTAATTAATTAATTAATTATTAAATAATTAAGCCTACCGAAGGTAACATTATATAAAAAATTATTTAAAATTGTAAATTTAGGTATTATGCTTCTAGACTTTATATAATTTAAATATAAAATATACATTTGATTTTAGGTTCCAAACCTTTCCGACGACGTGATAATTAAACAATGCCGCTTTTTAATCTAGTGAAAGTTATCTTATTTTATATTTTCACAACTTTGATATGTGATTTTATAAATATTTTTATTAAAAAATTTGATAAATAAGGGACGATCAGATCGCACCTACGATCTGATCACCTCCCAAAATACTATAAACTAGATTTTAAATCACAAAATAATAATAATAATAGTAATAATAATCTAAACGTAAATTAAAACTACACACAGCAATGACATGTCTATGCAACTCTATCCAACTCTATATACCTGAATAAAAGTTACAAATTAAATTTTATTCTTGGGATAAGATTTCGTATGTTTTAACTTTAAGAAACTGGCCTAACATTTTCAGGTGACCAAATTGCAAACTGACATATTTGATTCGTTGCACTTCTTTTCTGTTGTATTGAACTACTTTAATATCTTTATTTCTCAGTGTATAATTAATTTCATTAATATCCATTATCAAATATATAAACGTCGTTATCTTTGGTCATCCACACGCATTGAAAAATAAAAGATGCTCCAACAAGTCGCATCACTGCCCAGTATAAAAACCATCTCAAAATGAACTACTCACAAGCATCTTTTGGAGGATCATGGCATCTCTTAAACTAGCTCCTACTCTTGTTTTCACCATCCTCCTTGCTTTTGCATGCTCCGTAGCATTTGCAACATTTCCCATAATATAATTTATATAAAGTTAACGTGTGTGTGCGCGGCGCGTGTTAATCTCAAAAGATTATTATATTTGAGTTGTAGCTGGTGACAATTCTAATTTCTCTTCCCCTCTTTTTAAATTCTTCTCTCTCAATAACAGTATATGTTTTTGGTGCAGAATCAAAAATGTTGTCAGTGCAAGAATTATAATATTGTTGGTAACTCTCAGTTCATCATTGGACAGAATGAGATTGACTTGGCTGGACCAAATCTGAGGTCCTTCAATGCTCCATTCCAGGTTACGAGCTCCAACATAAACCTGCCAAACTGCAACTACATCGGAATTATAGCAAGAACCCCCGGGCCGCCGCCTCCTAATGGTGCCTTCCAAACATCTGAAATCATGTGTGGAAACGATAGAGTGGAGTTCCAAGGTGATGCAGGTCAAGATGCACCGGGATCTACAACCGTTTATGGAGTTACTGGTGGTACTGGGAGGTTTGTTGGGGCTACAGGGACTGCAACGGAGGTTGGTCAAGGCAACAACAGGTACCAGGTTACTCTCAATATCAAAGTTTGTGACAACGGTTGCTGCTCAGTGACCAATTGATGGTTTATCTTTATACATGCAAGTACAAAGCATTAAGTGCTTAACCATGTAATAAGTGCGAATAAAAATTATGAAAATATTCTGCTTAGTTGGCCTTTGTTGTATATTTTTAAATATAGATATTTTATTGAGAAAGACCGAGGACATTATATTCTGGAACGGGGATTATTTATTGTCACCCAGAGTCTCTCTCTCTCTCTCTCTCTCTCTCTCTCTCTATATGTATATATATATATATATATATAGAGAGAGAGAGAGAGTCCGTCAAACTCTATATCCTGAATGAAAGTATATTCTGGAACGGGGATTATTTATTGTCACTCAGAGTCTCTTTCTTTCTCTTTCTCTCTCTCTCTCTATATATATATAGAGAGAGAGAGAGAATGTCAAACTCTATATCCTGAATGAAAGTTCATTGTAGACTTTAAAAATTGCATATCTTTGAGCTTTATGAACTGGCTTATCATTTAAAGGAATCGCTGGAAGAAGTGTATTGAACTTTGAAATCTAAGTCCCATAATTTCAGTTATAAAAACGTATATACGATTGCATTGTTATATGTGTCATTAATTGGATAATGAAACATTACTTACTAAACATTCACTATCACCCATCTTATTTTATATATGAATTTTAATTAATGTACCAATAATTCACATTGGTTTAGGTTATGTTACTAAAATATATTTATATTTATAATTTAAAAGTTTATCAAATATGTTTAATTTTATTTAATTTATATATTAATTATTTAGAGGATTAGTAAGTGGTAATACTCATTTGAAGGGTGACGAAGCATTCATAAAAATTTAGAAATCCCAACAAACACTGCATGTCATGTACATATTTATCAAAGATAAACTGCAATAAAAGAATTATGTCTAATTTTGTAAATATTAAAATAGACAAAAATATTAAGAGAAGTATTAAGGATTTAGGAACAAGGATCGTTCTATGTTTGGTAATATGTATAAAATTATGTTATAGTTTAATAAAATATGTTAATAAGACATTTTATTTATTTTTTCATTTAATTTTTTTTTTAATTTCACCATGTTATATGTAGTTTAATGATAAGTCATACTTTATAATTAAACTAAAGGTAATTTTATACTTTGTAAATAAGTAAATCTTGTTTGACGAGTGGTAAAAAAAAAAAAATATTTTACTTTTCATAATAGAATATATTTTATTTTCAGATTATATAATGCTTAATAAAAAATAAATTTTTTTTAGGATATGTTATTAATATATTAACAAAATATATTATTACATAATTTTTAACATATTGTGTGTGTGAGACCGTCCAGTGTGGGGTGTAGACAAAAGAGGAGAGACGCACGTGGACGTCCAATATATATATTATAAAACTTATACTTGTGTAAGCATGCACAAAAATGAATTCGAATTCCCAATCGTTAAGGAATATATCACGAAATATATTATCAATTGAGAGACTGAAAGTATATTATTATACACGTCATCTAAGCCGTGTACTATTTGGCTACGGTTCATTGTTCCTAGTCTTAGAAAGATTGCAGTATGTGGCTGCCGCATTCGAATCCAGCATAGCAATTCTCTTTTTCTTTTAACGGAAGAATGCTTTCTGATTTAAAGCTTTCTGATATCTTTATTGCTCTTTCTAAGCGATTTTTGCCATTGAAAACCTTCAGAAACGCAAGAATCATCTGCTATTAGTCTTGAAGAAAAAACCAGTTATACAAATACATATTACATATGCATAAAACATATATAAGAATTCTCTGGAAAAGGCAAGGGCATCTACTGCACTTCGGATACACCAACTGCGCTCCCTACACAAGCACAGGAAAACAATCCAGATGGACGGTTTCACCAATTATATCCTCGCTTGACGGCCTCCAGCTAATGCACATGTCCGGTATGCAAGTTGGACAGCGGGGGACTTTTTCATCAATGTGACCGATTTCTCTCCAGGGATACGACCATGCGTGTAGATAGATCTCAACATGTGCATACTTATAAGAATATGTACAATTTTTAAGTCGACTTCGCCTGTATATACAATTGTATTTACATAATAGTATTATAAAGTAACCTTGCCTATGGCGCCTCGTCAAGACAGAAATCGTCTGAGCTTCTCTTCCTGCATGCCAATCCAGTAATAGTAGCTTGCATTATAAAGGTGTGTGTGAGAGAGATATATTTAAAACATCTGGATAGTTGAGAGGAAAGTTAAAAAGGAAAGACAATTTCTCATATGCATCCTACATATTTTTAATCTAGCATTTAAGCTATTATTTTGCACATCATTGTGTGATTTATTATAAGCATGTATTTACATTGTGTGTGCATACACTTACGCATTGATACGTATATTTCTTATATATCGTAAAAGTCAAGTATTAGATAGTCCTGTTTCATATGTGTGTGTGTGTGTGTGTGTGCGCGCGCGACTGTTGTACATTTTTATATATAACGGGTGCCAAGTATTAACTATGTTCCGCCGGATGTAAATGTACGCGTCTCGGATCTGCTACAGGGCACCAGGCAAACTTGAATATACATTCATCCACAAATAAAAACCTTGTAACATTGATGCATATATTTGTGCATACATTATGTATTTGGGTATTAATTTAATACCCAAATACATAATGTGGATATTAAACGGTGGATATTTCATCCCAAGCTTTGTGTGTGTGTGGTGTATGAGAGTGAGAGAAGAGAAACACACATAGAATGCCCAACCACGGGTCATTTTTATACATCTCTTTTATATTGATTTATATTTAAAATCACTAGTTAAAATTTAAATTTGATATTTAATTTATAAATTTTAACTTAAATTATAAAACTTGTACTTCAAATTTTTAGTGTAAACTTTAAATTAAATTAAAATCAAAAAATTAAAAAGAACTATAATGAATAATAAATATTAATTTATTACATAATAAATTTTAATTATATATAGTAATAAATATCACACACACACACATTATAGTGAGAGCATCTCCGGTGGGATTAAACGTGGTGCTATATTAAATGTAACCCGTTAAGTATAAACTCAAAAATAACAACTTGATTACAAACAGGTAAGTTCATATATTTCGTGAAACGGTAAAATAATATTCCAACTACCCTGAGAAAGATCAACGACAACCTCAGGGATAAGGGACGATCAGATCGCACCTCTCAAAATACTATAAATTAGATTTTAAATCACAAATAATAATAATAATAGTAATAATAATATAAACGTAAATTAAAACTTATTCACTTATCATAGATAGTATTAGTACTTGTTATCATTAAGAAAATCCCTCTCACACACACAGCATGTCTATGCAACTCTATCCAACTCTATATACCTGAATAAAAGTTCAATAAGATTCTCGGCATAAGATTTCATACCTTATAACTGGCCTAACATTTTCAGGTGACCAAATTACAAACTGACATATTCGATTCGTTGCACTTCTTTTCTGTTGTATTGCACTACTTAAATATAAGAATAGTCTTTATTTCTTAGTGTATAATTAATTTCATTAATATCCATTATCAAATATGTAAACGTCGTACTTGTCTTTGGTCATCCACACACATTGAAAAATAAAAGATGCTCCAACAAGTCAGCAAACAGCACATCACTGCCCACTATAAAGACCATCTCAAAATGAACTACTCACAAGCATCTTTTAGAGGATCATGGCATCTCTTAAACTAGCTCCTACTCTTGTTTTCACCATCCTCCTTGCTTTTGCATGCTCCGTAGCATTTGCAACATTTACGCAGGTTACTTCATGTTTCATAGATAATATAAAGTTAACGTGTGTGTGTGCGGCGCGTGTTAATCTCAAAAGATTATTATATTTGAGTTGTAGCTGGTGCCAATTCTAATTTCTCTTCCCCTCTTTTTATGTCTTCTGTCTCAATAACAATATATGTTTTTGGTGCAGAATAAAAACTGTTGTCAGTGCAAGAATTACAATATTGTTGGTAACTCTCAGTTCATCATTGGACAGAATGCGATTGACTTGGCTGGACCAGATCTGAGGTCCTTCAACGCTCCATTCCAGGTTACGAGCTCCAACATAAACCTGCCAAACTGCATGTTCATCGGAATTGTAGCAAGAACCCCCGGGCCGCCGCCTCCTAATGGTCTCTTCCAAACATCTGAAATCGTGTGTGGAAACGATAGAGTGGAGTTGCAAGGTGATGCAGGTCAAGACGCACCGGGATCTACAACCGTTTATGGAGTTACTGGTGGTACTGGGAGGTTTGTTGGGGCTACAGGGACTGCAACGCAGGTTGGTCAAGGCAACCAGAGGTACCAGGTTACTCTCAATTTCAAAGTTTGTGACAACGGTTGCTGCTCAGTGACCAATTGAGGGATGCTGATGTGGCTGACTTGGATGTCTACTGGGATGCTGATGCAAACAATAATGATGGTTTGCTGTCCAGTAAGCAAGTTATCTTTATCCACGTAAGCACAAAGCATTAAGTGCTTAACCATGTAATAAACTTAATTATGAGAATATTCTGTGCTTTATTCCTTGTTGTATATTTTTAAATATATATATATTATTGAGAAAGACCGAGGACATTATGAGAAAGTCTGGAACGGGGATTATTTATTGTAACGAGAGAGAGAGAGAGAGAGACACACACTCTCGAAGAACAATGACATGTTTATCCACTCTGTATCCTGAATGAAAGTTCAATGTAGACTTTAAAGATTGCATATCTTTGAGCTTTATGAACTGGCTTAACTGAACTTTGAAATCTAAGTCCCACAATTTCAGTTATAAAACACCCATATATATGAATTTTAATTATTGTACCACTAGTTCACATGGTTTTAGGTTATGTTATTTATAATTTAAAAGTTTATCGAGTATGTTTATTATTTTGAATTTTATTTGATTTATATATTAATTAGTTAAAGGATTAGTTAATGTGAAGAGTGGTAATACTCATTTGAAGCAATATAAATATTATTATGTATATAATTTTGTTGTGAAACATTATAAATAAATTTACTATTGTGAGAACCCCGAAACACAACACAATAATTATACAAAAAAGACAAAAAAAACTCAAATATCCTTTGTATTCAAGGTCAGGGTTTATATATACAAAGGAAAAGGTATATTCTAACTATATTTGGACTATCCTATAAAGGACTTAACCAGACCATAAATATCTCTAGTAACTTCTAGAATATACCATGGTTAACCTTCGTAATTACCTTACATTATCCCCCTCATAAGAAAAACTTTTTCAGTTGTAAACGTGAGCAACCAAAGGTGCTTCTCGAGACTCAACATCTTGCACATGGTAAACTTGAGGGCTAACTTGACGAAGAATTTTATAAGGACCGAGCCATTTCCGCAAGAAACCTGGAGTGAGTCCTTTTTGATGAAGTTCCGGAAAATGTACGAGAACAAGGTCACCAATAGTAAACTGAGGAGGTCGATGATGAGAATTATAATCCTGTTGTTGTTGAACTTGTGCCCGACCTAAATGTTCTGCTAAGGTAGCATGCAGTAAAGGAATAGCTTGATCTAAGTAAGTCGCCCAATATCGAGCTTCAGCATACTTAGGTTTGTGAGAAGCCAAACCAACTTCTGGAGGCATTTGAGGGTCTCGCCCATACAATGCTTTGAATGGAGACATGCCAATGGAACTTTGAATGCCAGTGTTGTATGCAAATTTTAAGTATCGCAAATATCAATCCCAATCATTCTGAGTAGGATTTACATACTTAGAAATTATACCTTTAAAAGTCCGATTCAAACGCTCGACTAACCCATCTGTTTGTGGATGAAAGGGAGATGTGAAAAATTGTTGAATTCCCATCCGTGAAGTCAAAACTTTCAAAACTTTAGTAATAAAGGCAGGTTCATTATCTGATAAAATCCATTCTGGACATGAATGGCGTAAAATTACCCGAGTGAGTAGAAAATCAGCAACACTATGGGCCGTGGCCTCTTTGTTAAAGCTCCAACCTCCACCCAACGTGTCAAATAATCTATTAAAACCACAATATATCGGTTGCCTGTAGCTGAAGGTGGAAAAGGACCAATTAAATCCCATGCGACAAGTTTGAATGGCCTTTCCACCTGTATAGATTCTAAAGCACCAATTGATCGTGAGGAGTTCCAAGTCTGACACAATGAACAACTTCGTATGTACTGGATCACATCTAACATTGTAAGCTGTCCAAAGTTCTTCGATAACAAAAATGTACGCTAGAAAGTGGTGAATCATGATATGCTGCAAGATACCTAGGAACAAAAGTGGTTGGAATTGCCAAACGTAGTGAAGTCGTAACATCTGTGCAAATAAAATAAACCACACCGTCATGTATGCGAAATTGTGCCACAAATGAAGAAAAATGAGAGTTGGATGGTTAAGAAGGATTGGTTAGTGCCAAACGAATAGGTTGAATCCAAGCATCTGTTTCCTGAGCCCTGAAGACCTCTGCAAGAGATGGAATTGTAAGATCCAATTGATTATCCATAACTGTACAAGGAGCCCTAGAAAGAGCATCAGCATCCACCATACTATCCCCAGGACGATGTTTGACCTCAAAGTCATACATATGGAGCCGAAGTGCCCATCTGGTAAATCGTCCAAGCAACTTCTTATTCTTCAATAAGGCAGAAACAACTGCATGATCACACTCCAAAAGCGTATGAGATCCATGGAGATATACATGAAGACACTCAAAAGCCCACACTACAGCTAAGCACTCAAGATCTGAAGCACAATAGTTGTGTTCAGGGCCTTGCAATGCCCTACTCACATATGCAATGGGATGCCGAACGGACTCATCACATACCTCAGTTTGCATTAGGACTCCACCAATACCTACGGAAGAAGCATCCGTTCGTAATATAAAAGAACGAGAAAAATCCGGATAATGAAGCATCGGAGGGACGTCAAATACTTTCGTAGCTTACAAAAAGAATCTTCACAATTGTTAGTCCACACAAAAGGAACATCCTCATGCAACAAAGCTCGCAAAGGAGCATTGACATCAGCCAAACGAGGTATAAAACGTTCTAAATATGTGACCTTACCAAGAATCACCATAAAGACCGTACATCCGTTGGACGAGAAAATTTTGCCACAGCCTCCATCTTGGATGGATCCACACGTAACCCCTCATGAGAAACCATGTACCCCAAATACATAGTTTCAACTGTGCCAAAAACACACTTGGGCTTCTTCAACTTGAGCCCATACTCCTGTAAATGATCAAACACACGAGCTACTTCCTTGAGATGATTTTCCCAAGATCCCTGAGTATGAATCAGAATGTCATCCAAGCACTTTGCAACTGTCTCCAGAAACTCATCATTAAAAACTTCATCCATCATGCGCTGAAATGTAGTAGGAGCAGATACTAAACCAAAAGGCATAACAAGGAAACCAAAAGGAGTTCGGAATGCTGTTTTGGGAATGTCTTCGGGAGCCATAGGAATTTGCCAATAACCTGAAGCAAGATCCAATTTAGTAAACCAATGACTCTTACCCAATTGATCTAATAAATCCTGTGTGTTCGGCAAGGGATAGCTATCTGGTTTTGTAACAGCATTGACGGGACGGTAATCTACCATGAACCGCTTAGATCCATCAGGTTTATCCACCAAATGGGGCTCCGATGCCCATGGACTGAAAGAACGACAAGCTAGCTTCTTCTCCAGCAACTTTAACACACATTTTCGTATAATGGCCAATTCTTTTGGAGATCGCCTTCGAACAGCAGCTTTAGAAGGTAAAGCATCCCCTGTTCGAATGTGGTGTTGTGTTTGAACTTTAACAGTAGGGGTGATATCTGGAGAGAAAAGATCTAAATATTTCTTCAATAATTGTTGTATCTGAAACTCTTACTGAGAAGAAGTTGGTTCAGTTGCCACATGTACATTTCCAGAGTTCCTTGACACTAAGGACACCACTGTTGAAACATCTAGCTCATGCATGATGACACTTGACAAAATTGCTCCACATTGCTTGAGAGGGAGTTTATCCAAAAGAAGAGGTGAATGACCTGGAAGTGTTAACCGCCGAGGCCCAAATTGGCAACTTGCCTTACATGCATTCAACCAAGTACACCCAAGGATAATATCAAAAATCTGGTGTGAGAATACATGGAGTTGCAACTCGTCTTCATAAGTCTCAAACTGCAAAGGTACTTGAGCAAGTGTAGACGAAGCAGCTCGAGTACATCCATCGCCATACAACACATGTAAAGATTCCTTGCTTAGCACCGTTGTCAAAGCACAACGTGTAACCACATTAGCAGAAATCAAAGAAATACTAGAACCTGTATTAATAAGAATAGTTACAGGGGTACCATGTATGAAACCTTGGAGTGTAAATGGAAATAACCCTTTATGAGGAGTTCGTGAAGCTTGAGGTGAAAAAGAAAGAAAAGATGAAGAACTATGAGATGAAGGAAAGGTGTTAGGTGCCTTCGTACCCAACACACCTACTCGTTTCCCGCCTCCACGGGAGCAACATCCACAACAGCAACTAGTTTACAATGGAAATGTCATTTACGAACTTCCCCCAAAGAAAGAAAGTACTTGGGGATGAATCGCAAGGATGGCTGCTACCATTGGACACACCCGAGCACAACACACTGGCATGTTCCGGTGCGAGTCAGTCAAAGTTCATGTGTCGGACATCTCAAATGCATCAATCCTACCTACCCCTACTTGGCTTTTGAGTGTTGTGGAGAAGGCAAAGACAACTGAGACAGGCAAAGTAATAGGCATGAAATGTAAGCATTGTGGAGAGGAGCCATTGCTAGTGCACACTTGTCCGGCTTATGTGTACTACATTCTGCCAGACGACATTTCTTTTACAAGGTTGTTCATTCACAGAGGTGTTCATTAGCATCCAGTCAGCCCCTTAGTGTCAGCTTCAAACGTTCAGCGTGCCAGATCTAGTGTCAGCAACGTGGTAAAGAGTAGTCCGCAAACCAATCAATGAGTGATTGAGTTTCAAGTTGCACGTGAGCTCATCTTTGAAGAACTTTTCAAGGAAGAAGGAGAAGTCTCATACACTAGTTTACTCTCAAAACTTGAACCTCTTACAAACCATCGAAGGTATTTTTCTTTAGATCTCTACACACTGACGTGACCTTTCCTTTAGGACTCGGGACTGGATTACACAATCAAGACAGAAGGAGACACACTTTAGAGAGGGTTACGAGGGTCTTCTGGAGCTGAAGACAAAGTTGCCAATACCTTTCATTCACGTCATAAATCCAGCATGTAACAACTTGTCCACTTCTTCTCTAACTTTCGTTAAAAATGTTGGGTTCAGGAGTTGACTACATCAGAAGGTGTCAAAGTGGAGGAGACCTTCATGATCAATGGGTTGTTCTGAACCACACGCACCGCATACCAGACTGGGCGACAATTGGAATACACCTTTATGACCCATTGTAAGTTGTAAAACTCTTCATAACACTTTCTAATCTTCGTTATCTAATGCTTTCTTGCAGTGTCAAATCCATTGTGACTATAGCTTACGCAGATATGTGCCGCGAAGATAATGTTGTAGTGCTGAAGTTCTTGAACACAATGCTAGAGGTTTGTAAGAAGCAGGGTTTGGAGAATGTCAACTTTGCTGGTTTCATGTCGGATGAGGCTGGAGCGATATGGATAGCCTTGCGCCAAGTATTCAACAACGGAGCAAAGATGAAAGGGAGGGAAAGAAGCTGTCTGTTTCACTTTATGCAATCCGTGCGTCAGGTGACAAAGAAATGGATCGCAGATATGAAACGGTAAAATAATAACCTCAGGGATAAGGGACGATCAGATCGCACCTACGATCTGATCATCTCCCAAAATACTATAAATTAGATTTTAAATCACAAAATAATAATAGTAATAATAATCTAAACGAAATTTAAAACTTATTCACTTTTAATTTATGTTTTGGCATAGGTAGTATTAGTACTTGTTATCATTAAGAAAATCCCTCTCACACACACAGCAATGACATGTCTATGCAACTCTATCTATCCTGAATAAAAGTTCAATATATGATTCATACCTTTTAACTTTAAGAAACTGGCCTAACATTTTCAGGTGACCAAATTACAAACTGACATATTTGATTCGTTGCACTTCTTTTCTGTTGTATTGAACTACTTTAATATAAGAATAGTCTTTATTTCTCAGTGTATAATTAATTTCATTACTATCCATTATCAAATACGTAAACGTCTTGATGTTTCAACTTGTCTTTGGTCATCCACACGCATTGAAAAATAAAAGATGCTCCAACAAGTCGCATCACTGCCCAGTATAAAAACCGAACTACTCACAAGCATCTTTTGGAGGATCATGGCATCTCTTAAACTAGCTCCTACTCTTGTTTTCACCATCCTCCTTGCTTTTGCATGCTCCGTAGCATTTGCAACATTTACGCAGGTTACTTCATGTTTCATAGATAATATAAAGTTAACGTGTGTGTGTTGGCGCGTGTTAATCTCAAAAGATTATTATATTTGAGTTGTAGCTGGTGCCAATTCTAATTTCTCTTCCCCTCTTTCTATTTCTTCTGTCTCAATAACAGTATATGTTTTTGGTGCAGAATCAAAAATGTTGTCAGTGCAAGAATTACAATATTGTTGGTAACTCTCAGTTCATCAATGGACAGAATGAGATTGACTTGGCTGGACCAAATCTGAGGTCCTTCAATGCTCCATTCCAGGTTACGAGCTCCAACATAAACCTACCAAACTGCAACTACATAGGAATTATAGCAAGAACCCCCGGGCCGCCGCCTCCTAATGATTTCTTCCAAACATCTGAAATCGTGTGTGGAAACGATAGAGTGGAGTTCCAAGGTGATGCAGGTGAAGATGCACCGGGATCTACAACCGTTTATGGAGTTACTGGTGGTACTGGGAGTTTGTTGGGGCTACAGGGACTGCAACGGAGGTTGGTCAAGGCAACGACAGGTACCAGGTTACTTTCAATATCAAAGTTTGTGACAACGGTTGCTGCTCAGTGACCAATTGATGGTTTGCTGTCCAGTAAGCAAGTTATCTTTATACATGCAAGCACAAAGCAACCATGTAATAAGTGTGAATCAAAATTATGAAAATATTTGTGCTTTATGCTTATACAATTTATTGTCATATCTCTCTCTCCTCTCTCTCTCTCTCTCTCTATATATATATATATATAGAGAGAGAGAGAGAGAGAGAGAGAGAGAGAGAGAGAGAGAGAGAGAGAACAATGACATGTTTATCTTTTCTGTCAAACTCTATATCCTGAATGAAAGTTCATTGTAGACTTTAAAGAATGCATATCTTTGAGCTTTATGACCTGGCTTATCATTTTAAGGAATCGCTGGAAGAAGTGTATTGAACTTTGAAATCTAAGTCCCACAATTTCAGCTATAAAAACGTATATACATTGTTATATGTGTCATTAATTGGATAATGAAAACATTCACTATCACCCATTTTATTTTATATATGAATTTTAATTATTGTACCACTAGTTCACATTGGTTTAGGTTATGTTACTAAAATATATTTATATTTATAATTTAAAAATTTATCAAATATGTTTATTATTTTTAATTTTATTTGATATATATATTAATTATTTAAATTATTAGTTAATGTGAAAAGTGGTAATACTCATTTGAAGGGTAGCACAAACCTTGATGAAACATTGATAAAAAAATTAGAAATCCCAAGAAACACTGTACATACTTGGGCTGTTCCCAATCGAACAGAATCTGTACCTTGATGGGATCGGTTTGAACACTATTCACAAAATGATAAAAACTCACAAACTCTACCTCAGACATGTGCATTAGCTGGAGGCCGTCAAGAGAGGATACAATTGGTGAAACCGTCCATCTGGATTGTTTTCCTGTGCTTGTGTAGTGAGCGCAGTTGGTGTATCCGAGGTCTCGGCAAAAAGGAGGCTCCGGCTCAGGAGGCTTTCATATTATTTCTAGTATATTCACGGATATTCCAGGTTTATTCTAGCATATTCTAGAATATTCTCAAGAATATTCTAGAATATATAAGTTTTTTTAATATGCCGACTGGCTTAATATATATTGACTGGCTTAATAAAGCATTATCCTAAACCCTAAACCATTTATCCTTGTAGCACTGGTGGGTCATGAACTCTGTTGCAATTCACCAGCAAACGGTGGACCTCCATCTCACTGAGCGATTGCCTTTGTAGAAAATATGTGACGTCCGGGTTCAAGCCAAGCACACGGCTGTAGACGAAGTACATGTGTACAATGGGCTCCAACTTATGCTCTTCTAAAAGGTAGAACAACTGCATGTAGGATAAGTATTAATAGTCACTTTTGCAAAGTCATTTCCTACCGACACAACGAAAGCCTCCTTCCGTCCTCTAACTGTCACTTCAACATTTCGCACACGACCTAAAAACGTCTTGGCCTTGTGGAAATTCTTCTCTTGTTCCTTAGACATTTTGTTGGAGTCCGGACCATACGTCCTTCGAAAGGTGGAATTGTTGTAGATCCAGCTCCACGTGGTGGCGATGGTGTTTGTCCTTTTGACCCTCATCTACTCTTCCTGCCGTCCCCTGTAAACCTTCCAGAACAAAGCCTGCATCCTGTAGTTCTCTGACCTCCTCACTTGTCAGCTTCGTTTCCTTGAGCACAGGCCAAACCGTTGGTGGTGTTGGAATTCGTGACTGAAGAATTTGCCGTTTGGCCGCGTGAAACACCCTGAATCTTTTAGTCCTTATTTATACATATCTATACTCATATCCGTATCTATATCCTTATTTATATTCTTGCTCGTATCTATATCCTTTGTATCCTTATCCATATTCATATTTGTATTTGTGTGACGAAGTCAAATTCTTGCACCATCCCCCTCCTTTGAGAGTCGGACTTGTCAGATACCTATAATGAAACTTATTAACGACATCATGAGCATGTTGCAGATTCATTGTGGGTTCCCAAGTAGCAAACCAAGTCGACCAAGTAATAGAGTCAGTGATGAAATAACTTCCAAATCGTTGTCAACTATAATCAGAGTTGGATGTGATAAGGGAGCATGTTTGAATGGTATGGCTCAAGAAGAAAAATATGGAATACCGAGAAAATTCCAACCAATGAGCCACATTGTTGATACGAGATGCCACCGAAAATGGACTAAGGGATTAATAATTGAACTTTCCACAAGGTTGTGTAGTCTTAATGTTATATCGAAGAAGCCAGACTTGTTCATCAACTTGATAAACCAAAGTGTCTTTACAATATTGATTGGTAGTTGTCTTATGATATTCTTGTGTCTTCAGAAGATGTTGATGAAGCATAGCCTGGACAAACTAGAGACAATCAAGTCGATTTTGTGAAATGGATTTACCAAATTTCCAGGCATATCAAAACTTCATCATGGATGTTGACATGTCAAAGCATATAAAGGTGACATACCAATTGCTGCATGCTTGAAGTTGTCAATTAAGGGTAGTAGCAATAACCAATCATCATGTTAGACTACTCGAGGGTTTGAATAGTGCATTTTGATTGACCATTGAATTTTGGATAATAACATGAAGATAATGGTCTCTTGAACTTGAGTAGCTCAAGAAGTCATTACCAGAACTTGGTAATAAACTGTGGATCATGATCGCTGACAATGTTGTCAGGAAGTCAGTAAAACCAAAAAACATCCTTTATAATCAAGTCATATATGGAGATTGTCACGACCCGATACAGAATACAGGTTTCCGGATACAGGACATGGGTTGCAGGACTTTCCTACAGGATATTCCTACCAGGATTCCGGACACAGGATTCGGTTGCAGGATATTCCTACAGGATATTCCTACAGGATATGCCACAGGATATGCCTAGAGGATAAGGGACATGTGGACTCATCTTAGCCTCTGCATGCATGCAATCACTTTTGCATGCATGCAACCACTTTTAGCACTCATGCCTAGATTAGCTCTTGGAGTTGTGAGCATAAAAGCTCCGACCTAATTGTTGTACAATCAGTTACTATCAACACCAGTCTTACTACGATATCTTGTCTTGTTCTTGTTTGTTCTTGTCTTCTCTTTGCTTCCTTCCTGTTGCTCCGGATCCTGTCCTGCTCCTGTCTTGTTCCTGGATCCTGTCCTGCCTTCCTGTCTTGCTCCCGGATCCTATCCTGTTCCTGTCTGCTCCTGATCCGTCCTCGTCTGTCTTTCCTAGTTCCTAGTTCCTGTCTGTCCTTCCTGTTCCTGAGTCAAGCCTTCCTCTCTTGGAATCCTGTTCTTTCCTGGTTCCTGGATCGTGGCTTGACAGTTTGATAGTAACTCTTCATAGTTCTCCGTTTTCCAGCTACCTTTTTCTTGATTCCTTTCCTTCATTTCCTCCTTTTTCTTTCCTAGATCATGGCTGATTTTGAGCGCTTTCAACGCGAGCACCAAATGTTACTTCATGAGCTGGCCACTTTGCGCCAAGTGGTCACCGACCTGCAAGGTTCCACCACTGCGGCACATGCAGCTGCTGATGCATCCTCCAAGGCTGCTGCGCAGGCTCTCTCCAGGCATCGGTGGTTCCCTCTTCATCAAACTTTTCTTCGGAGCCGAAGGTTAGCATGCCAGAGAAGTTCAGTGGCAATCGTGCCGATTTCCAAGGTTTCCTGAATCAGATCCGGCTCTTGATCCGTATGCAACCACGGCGCTACTCGACTGATGCTCAAAAGGTGGGTCTTTTGGCATCCTTACTAAGTGGATCTCCACGGGCTTGGGTTGCCCCCTTGCTGGAGCGTGACGACCATTGATGGAAGACTTTGAAGGTTTCGTGGCTGCCTTTGAAGCCTGTTTTGGAGATCCTGATAAGTACCGTTCTGCATGCACGAAGTTACGGAAGCTCACTCAAGGATCCCGACCAGCTTCCGTCTATGCATCCGAATTTCAGCAACTTTGCACGAACATTCCATGGGACGAGACTGCATTGATCGAACACTTCCGTTTTGGGTTGAGGGACGACGTGAAGGACCTTCTCCTTACGTTACCGGATGCCCAAACATTAGCGGAGATCATGCAACAAGCTGTTCGTTGCGACAACCGTTTGTTCGAGCGTCGTCAGGAAAGATCCCGTCAGCAGTTCCTGCAAACCAATCCTGCAGCTGTGGTACATGTTCCTGCACCACCTTCTGGAGTAGTTCCTATGGAGGTTGAGAAATCCAAGCGTGGCCTCTTTCCGCTGCTGAGAAGCAACGTCGTCGCAGTGAGAACCTGTGCTTGTATTGTGGTGGAGCAGGACACAAGGTGGCAGATTGTCCTATTAAAGCCAGGAACTTCAAGACGCGTGAAGTTGAAGCTGAAGTTCAGTCGGAAAACTCCAATGTCCACTTCGTCTAGGAGCCGCGAAGTTGGACGTAGGTGCAGGCTCCATTGGTGCTGCTCATACCATCCCATCACTTAAGTTTCCTGTACACATTCATCTTAATAATCGAGAGCTCATGGAGTTTGCCTTGTTAGACACTGGTGCAAATGCATGCTTCATGGATGACACGTTTGCAACTCAACATGGCATTTCGGTGGTGAAGTTGAAGCGTGCAGTTCCTGTAGAGGTGGCCGATGGGCGTCTAATTGCTTCTGGCGCAGTTACCCATGCTACCGAACCTCTCTCCTGCAGGTATGGCACATTCAACTGTTCAATTTCCTTCAACTTGATCAAGACTCGGTCGACTCCCATCATTTTGGGCATGCCATGGTTCGTTGTTGCAAATCCGCAGATCGACTGGAGGTCTAGGACGCTCACGTTTTCCTCTCCAACAGCTAGGATCAATCCTGTACCTTCCTGTGTGCAGGATACATCCTTAGTATCTGAGGCAGTACAAGCTACAGGATTGACCGTGCCTGTTCCTGTACCAGTGTTGAAGACTCCTCCTCGACAGGATTCACCTCATATCAGTTCCTCAGCACATCCGCAGGCTCTCTCCACTCCTGTAAGTTTGCGGTGTCCTGTACAGGGTTCTTCCAATCCTGTATCAGTGTCGAAGGTTCCTCCTCAACAGGATCCACCTCCTGTTGATTCGTCAGCACATTCGCAGGCTTTTCCACTCTTGCGCAACCACGGACTCCTGTACAGGATTCTTCCAATCCTGTACACTCATCAACACCCACACAGGTTTTTTCCAATGCCTTCTTTCTGTTACCCTGCTTCTGTTCCATCCCCCAAGATCCTTCCTCTTTTTCAGTCACAGCTCCCTCCTTCTCCTCTCCGAGTTCTTACCACTACCATGCATGAACTCGCCACTGATCCTGCTCCTTCCACCTTTTTGCCTTTCAAGTAACTCCTACGTCCTCTTCTACCTTTCCTGTATCCGACTCCCCTGTTTTTTCTCCTTCTCCTTCTCCTTCTCCTCCTTCTTCCCTACCATCCAAGTACCACGACTTTAAGGACGTTTTTGACAAGCACAAGGCTGCAGTTCTTCCTGTTCACAGGTCCTACGACTGTCCTATTGATCTTGCGGAAGGAAAGACTCCACCATTCGGACCGATTTATGCATTGTCACCCACAGAGTTGGAGGTTCTTCGTCAGTACATCGAGGACAACTTGGCATCCGGCTTCATTCGTCACTCAAAGTCCCCTGCAGGAGCTCCTATCTTCTTTGTCAAGAAGAAGGATGGGAGTTTACGTTTGGTTGTGGACTACAGGGGTTTGAATCAAGTCACCATTCGGAATCGGTACCCGTTGCCATTGATCCCGGAACTTCTCGATCGGCTGCGAGGAGCAAAGGTGTTCACGAAGATCGACTTACGAGGGCCTACAACCTTGTACGGATTCGTCCCGGCGATGAGTGGAAGACTGCCTTTCGTACAAGGTATGGACATTTTGAGTACACGGTAATGCCTTTCGGCCTTACCAATGCCCCAGCTGTGTTCCAACACATGGTGAACGACATTTTCCGTGACTTCTTGGACCAGTTTGTGGTGATCTACCTCGACGACATCTTGATTTTCTCCAAGGACCAGGCGGCACATGACAAGCATGTACGACTAGTTTTAGAGCGGCTTCGCGAGCATGGCCTGTACGCGAAGTTGGAGAAGTGTTTTTTCGATAGGGATTCGGTGGAGTTCTTGGGCTACATCGTCTCTCCTGCTGGCGTTTCCATGGACATGCACAAGGTGAAGACCATCGTGGAGTGGGAGAGGCCCAAGTCGGTACGAGATGTACAATGTTTCCTTGGCTTTGCAAACTTCTACAGGCGGTTCATACAGGACTTCTCCAAGCGTGTACTTCCACTCACAGAACTCACCAAGCGCACAGGACTTTTCTCTTGGTCCGACAAGGCGGAACACGCGTTCACAACACTCAAGGACGTTTTCACGACAGCTCCGATTTTAGCACATCCTGACCCTTCTCATCCTTTCTTCATTGAAGCAGATGCCTCGGATTTTGCAGTAGGATCCGTCCTATCGCAAGTTGGAGAGGACAAGTTGCTTCATCCTGTAGCTTTTCACTCTCGTAAGTTCCTGTCGGCGGAGATCAACTACGAGATTCATGACAAGGAACTCAAGGCCATTGTGGATTCGTTTGAGGAGTGGCGGCATTTCCTGGAAGGTGCTGCACATCCTGTACAAGTTCTTACGGATCACAAGAACCTGGAGTACTTTCAAACGGCTCGGTCCTCAGTCGGCGACAGGCTAGGTGGGCAGAGTTCCTATCACGTTTTGACTTCGTCATCGTCTACAGGCCCGGCTTTCGGAATGGCAAGGCGGACGCATTGTCTAGGCGCTCTTACCTTGCACCAAGCCCGGGCGATCCTGCATTTGACTGTCAAAGGCAAGTGTTGTTGGGTCCTGATCGTTTCCGGCTTGCGGCACTGCAGGTTCATCAGGCTCCAGCAAATTCAACACTCCTACAGGACGTCCGTTCGCAGTTGGCTACAGACGACTTGGCAAAGAATGTGTTCTCACACATTCATCCTGACGTTGCAAGTTCCTCTTCCTCCCAGTTCCCGTCCAGACTACAACCTGTTCACCATACAGGATGGACTCCTGTACCGGGAAGGTCTCCTGTACGTTCCTGTTGGTATTTCCAGGACTCGTGTGGTACAGGATTGTCATGATACCCCGGCTACAGGACATTTTGGTGTGGCCAAGACAGTGGAGTTGGTGACTCGCAACTATTGGTGGCCTGGGTTGCGAGGTTTTGTGGAGAGGTTTGTACGGAGTTGTGACACTTGTAGCAGGTCGAAGATGCCTCATCATGCACCCTCTGGTCTTCTTCGTCCTCTTCCTGTTCCGTCTGCTCCTTGGAGATCCATTTCTATGGATTTCCTCACAGATCTTCCTCCTTCTCGTGGATTTGATGCAGTTCTTGTGGTGGTTGACCGTTTCACCAAGCAGGCTCATTTCCTACCCTGCAACAAGACAGCTACAGGTCAGACAACTGCCGAGTTGGTGATCCGCGAGGTGTTCCGACATCATGGTCTTCCTGAGAGCATTGTTTCCGATCGAGGTCCACAATTCATGTCCAAGTTTTGGCGAGAGCTTCTTCGGAGTCTACAGGTCAAAGCGGATCTTTCTTCAGGATATCACCCACAAACCGATGGGCAGTCCGAACGCACAATTCAGACCTTAGAACAGTATCTTCGTTGCTTCATCAGTTACCAGCAGGACAACTGGTTGGACCTCCTTCCAATGGCGGAGTTTGCCTACAACAACTCCATCCACGCATCTACAGGACAGACACCTTTCTTTGCTCTTACAGGCCACCATCCACGTTTTGACTTTGCTCCTCCCGCTTCTCCTTCTTCCGCTCCTGCAGTACAGGATCGTCTTCAGCATCTTCGGCAGGTACAGGATGATCTCCAGGTTCATCTTCAACAGGCACAGGAACGATACAAGCATCATGCTGATGCTCACCGTCAGCCGGCACCTGCATACAAGATTGGTGATCTCGTGTGGCTTCTTCGTCGACACATTCGCACCAACAGGCCTTCTTCTAAGTTGGATTTTCAACGATTGGGCCCTTATAGGATCGTGGCGGAGGTAAATCCTGTAGCTTTCCGACTCGAGTTACCATCCACGGTGAAACTTCATCCTGTGTTTCACACCTCTTTGTTGGAGCCGTATCATCCTTCTTCTCTTCCCGGTCGTGTTTCTTCTCCTCCCCCTCCTGTGGTCATTGACACTGAACCTGAGTACGAAGTTGCAGCCATCCTTGACTCTCGTCTTCATCGTCACCAACTCCAATACTTGGTGGATTGGAAAGGGTACCTGCCTACTGATCGCACTTGGGAACCTGCATCCAACTTACTCCATGCTTCTTCCAAGGTTGCTGCCTTCCATCGGCATTATCCTGCTAAACCAGGTCCCAAGACTCGTGGAACTCGTCTTTAGGGAGGAGGTGCTGTCACGACCCGATACAGAATACAGGATTCCGGATACAGGACATGGGTTGCAGGACTTTCCTACAGGATTCCTACCAGGATTGGACACAGGATTCGGTTGCAGGATATTCCTACAGGATATGCCACAGGATATGCCTAGAGGATAAGGACATGTGGACTCATCTTAGCCTCTGCATGCATGCAAATCACTTTTAGCACTCATGCCTAGATTAGCTCTTGGAGTTGTGAGCATAAAAGCTCCGACCTAATTGTTGTACAATAGTTACTATCAACACCAGTCTTATACGATTATCTTGTCCTTCTTGTCTGTTTCTTGTCTTACTCTTTGTTTCCTTCCTGTCTTGCTCCAGGATCCTGTCTGCTCCTGTCTTGTTCCTGGATCCGGTCCTGCCTTCCTGTCTTGCTCCCGGATCCTATCCTGTTCCTGTCTGCTCCTGGATCCTGTCCTCGTCTGTCTTGCTCCTGATTCCTAGTTCCTGTCTGTTTCCTCTCCTGCTCCTGAGTCAAGCCTTCTCTCTTGGAATCCTATTCCTTCCTGTTCCTGGATCGTGGCTTGACAGAGATAGTCTTCGTATATGGTAGAAAGTAAGCCATCTTTCTACAATGATGAAAATAGTGTCGAATCCTTAAGTTAGTGGCAAATCAGTCACAAAGTCTATTGAGATGCAAGACCAAGGCATTATTGGAGCTGAAAGTGGTTTAAGGAGACCATATGGGCGATGGTGAGGAATTTTAAAACGAGTACAGATGTCATAGGTACAAATAAACTCTTCCATTGATTGGCATAGTCAGTATAGTTGATTAATTTCATTATTTTCGTAACGCCAAGGTGATCAACAAGCAGAGTGTCATGATGAGATTGCAACACTTGAAGTTGAGCGTCACTTGGTGAACCAAGTTGTTATGAAGAAGCAAATGGTTGACAAAATCGTAATAGATTGTAGTCAGGTTGTGAGACGAATGAAGTGTTACTTGCAAGGTAACTTAAGATATCTTAAGCCAGTGGATCAAAGACAAGTTTAAAACAGATAGTAAGAGATCGGAGTCAAAACGTGCAACATGAATGGCGAGTGTTTGGAGGCATTTAGGACCAAGTACCACTTGCTTTTGTTAGTCAAATTCAACGTCACTAGCATGCGATCCCAAATATGCTCGTTGTGAAAGTGCATTGGATTGAACTTGTTTGAGTGCCATGTTGATACTTGATCTCGAAGTTGAATCGAAAGGGGATCTAATGGGTCCAATGAGCTCGACGTTGATTCAGAACTTGAGCTTGAGATAAATAAACTAAGTTCCGATGATTACTTTGTGGGGGGAACCTTCAAAAAACTTTTGCCACTCTTAAAAAGCAATCCATAATAGTTAAAAGTTCCTTGTCATGAATTTCATAATTGATCTCTGTAGTTGTGAACTTGCATGAGTGAAATGTTACGGGGTGTAAATCGTTATCAAAGCCATATTGATAGAGAATACCACCCAAAGCAAAGTCAACACATCTATCTTCATCACAAGGGAGGCTAATGTCGTCCCAATTGATGTCGCATGAAAATAAGCAAAAAACTAGAAGCATATTTAGATGCTACATAGAAACCTTGCCATAGTTGTTGAAGCTTGGTTACTGTCGTGCGCTCACGGTCAAGATCGCCGAAAGTAGCTTTTAAAACTTGAAAAAATGTATCCCATAATTTCAAGAGTGGTGAGTCCTTCTCAAGTAAAGATGCAAACCACTTCAAAGCTACATTGGTGAGGAGTGTGTCAAGACCCATTTGTGCTATAACTGTAGGGTACTAGTGCAAGTGTAAGTGAAAGACCAGTTGAACTTGATTCATAAAACCTTAAAATTGTGACTTTGATCCATCAAACTTGGATGGTAAGTTGACTTTTGATTTTGAAACACATGATAAAGATGACTATTGCTGTAAATTCTATTGCAGTAATTGATTCTTAAGTTGTAGCTACTAAAAGTGTTGTGCGAGATCTCTATATTTATAGAAGACATGTTAAGAATTTTGAAAGCTTAAAACCAAACAATGGAGAGTATTCAAGTTGAAACTGTTAAAAACCAAGCTAAAAAGACAGGAAATAAATTAGATTATAAAAATTGAATAATTGTTATCCATATCCTTATTTATATCTTTATTTTTTATCCTTATTCGTATCTTAAAGTTTATTCATATTCGTATTCTTATTCATATCCATATATGTATTTATATCTATATCCTTATTTATATCCTTATCTTTATTCATAATTATTTGTGTGATGAGGTCAGATCGTCACAACAATAATTATTTAATAATCTTTAATTTAATTGTTATTTTTAACTTAATGAGTTTATTCTTAAGTCAAACTCGATTTACCCAATGCATATGTTTAACTATTTAATGATTCTTAATTGAATTGTTATTTTTAACATCGTGAGTTTATATTTAACCATTTAATAACTCTTAAGCCTATTGTTATCTTTATCTTAGTTAGTTTAAAGAGGCTTACAATTTAAATTAATGTGTGTATGTAATAACACATAATCTCTCTTTAAATTATTATGTGTACGCAATAACTTAATTCTTTTTTCTTTTAATTATTATGTATATGTAATAACAAATGAAATTTCTTTACATCTCATTGTGTTAATTTATTATGTGTATGTAATAATTTTTCTATTAATTTTTTTAAATTAGTGCTTAAATTTCTTAAGTTATTATACGTTAGGGAAATGAAAATTTATAATTTAAGTAGTTCATTAGATAGGATTCAAGATATCAATTGATGACGTATGTTTAAAAATATAGGATGACCCATGAATAAAATTTAAGTTGGTTGTTAAATAGAATTTCAATGTATGTAAAATTTAAAACAACAATTGAATCAAATTTAGGTTAATTCCATGGTAGCTACGGCTTGTTCCACAACACTTAATACTTTTAATACTATTGTCGCCACATTTCTAGAACCTTAAATAATCTCACGTAAATTAATAAAATAAAATGAATAATAGATAAATATTAATATTAATAGTATGCTAATATTGTTAACCATACTAATATAATATGTGCTTTTGTGTTGTTAGGACGTTATTGTCAATCCTTCACTGGTGAGCTAGTGGATGGAGTGCATATTGCTTGGTTGCACAAGTATAGCAGATGACTTGAAGGTCGGTTGAATATTGAGTGTAAAAATTGTTGCGTACTCTGCAGCGTTCACCGATAACCACCTAAGGGACACCTCTCAGCCAGAAGCCAAATGGTCATGTCCTTGTGTCATGCTATCCTGTGTGATCAATAAGCACACTCTACCCACGGGAGCGTAGACAGCCTTTGTCGCCTTTGTACAACCTCTGGCTTGGTTGGGGTCCCCTCATTCGTAGGCGCTTTCTTTACCTAGGACAACCTCTGGATCTGTCTGGGTGCCTGGCCTATCCGATTCCTTAGTTGGGCTGACTCATGCTGGATGCCCTCTTGAGTGGTTGAATGGGACCCTTTACACGTGAAAATCATGTGGTTGCTTTCACATCTGATTAGATTCAGTGTGCCCCTTGGGTGCTATCCTATAGCACCATTCTCTATGCATTCTTAAATGTGCCTATTGTGGTGTTTGAATTACGTGAAAAATATTAGGCCACAGGCTTAGGAGAATCAGATACTGAAAGGACCGAGTGTTTATCTTCTGCTATAGAGGACCGGCCAACACAGACTTGCCCCTTCGTGCACGTCTTCTTGTAGTATTTCAGGGATCGACTTCTTGCCCCTCTTATACATCTAGTCTTTGAGTAACTAGATTAGTAGCATCCTTGCTACCATTGTTCTGCTTTGGGTGTTTGACAATTCGTGGAGCTCATTAGTGTTAGATCGGATCTTACCACTCTAGAATGTTGCCCTCTTGGTTGGGGTGCAAACCCTTATAGCCAAGAATAGGTTGCATCTAGTACATCCATTAGTCTGGTTTTCTTAAGTTGCTGATCCTTGAAAGCAAATCTAGTGATACAACCTTGTGTACCATTGGATAATTGTTTTTGGCCTCCCTGGCTGGTTCATAACGTGTGGTGGTTGACGCCTAGAATGAAGTGGTTTTCTAACTAGTGTCGAAACTTGATACCTTGTAGATCGTTGTAAGGCATTCCTTGTCATTGGTGGAGTAGTTCCTCTCCATTGATATCATCAGCCTGCTATCATAGTCATCCTCTGACGGAAGTACTAAGCCTACTACAATGTTTAGCCTAGCTATACCCATCCATCTGCAAGTGGAACTGCTTCTTCAAGTCCTGTGGTATTGGGATAGATGTCTCAACCAGCTTCTGCTTGAGATCCTCAAAGTCTCGTTGTCGAGCATTCGTCCACTTGTATGGTACCCTTGTGAGCAACTCTATTAATTGTGCCCAATTAACATATTGGTGAATAAGTTTCCCATAAAAGCTTGGCTTGCAAAGAAATCTCCTCAACTCATTAACATTGGTGGGAGTTGGTATATGTGCAATCATCTAAATTGCATCAAGATTTGTTGTAATCCTATCCTTGGATACTATGGCAACTTGCCTATTGTCATCCCAAACATGCATTGGCAGGGTTCAAGGAAATTTCAAACTCCCTGCAGTGCTAACTACTCACTCCAAGTGGTGGATGTGGTCTTTGCATTCCCATATATGCACCAGCCTTAGAACATAGTTGGCATGTTGCATAACTCAACAGTGTCGCTTGAAAGGCAAACAGTCCCCAATCAGTAGTGATGAATGTTGTCTTGCTTGGTCCTCACGCACAAGCAAAACCTAGTTCTACATGCTAAAATTGTCCATCAAAAAAGACATGTCATGGCTAGTGAGTGATTGACTCCAAAATCGTTTTCAAATGATATAGGAAAGAGCCACTTCTATGTTGTTTCATTGAGCTTCCTGTCGTTGACACAACTGCACAATGGCTTGTCATTCTTCAAGATGATGACTATGGAAGACAACCAAAGATTATAATTTCATATAATTTAAATTATTAAATAAATCATGGTGTTTTAAACTTTAAATTAATTTATGTAGTGACTTTTGATTTTAAATTATATAGTATACAAATTTAATCTTGTATTCTTTAATTTTATGAATTCTTTTAATTTATTTATTATAAGTATTATTAATATATATAATAAAAACTTAGGGTCAAATCATAATATAAAAACAAAATTATCAATCTTTAAAGACAATCACTCCAGGGTAGTAGGTTGTCTTTAAATAGAGCTTTAAGTAATATTTTTAATAATCTCTCCACAATGTTGCTCTAAGGTGGAACTTAACCCAGGTACATCAATCAAGATGTTAATTTATTTAGTGTTTATGACACAAAGAAATTTGTGACATCTTATAGCGGTTTGCTCATGCTCATGGCCTTATTGGACCATGTGCAGGTGTACTTGATTGTCAATGCGAGAATGGTTTAACAAGGTTTCAACATGCAGGTTGGCCAACCTTCTTTGAAAGGACTTACCTTCAGGCATTTGCAGTGTCAAAGACTTATGAGCAGTGATGAAAGAGTTGAAGGAGTTATAACATCTTTCAATGAAGCAGTGAAAAACTTATGCACGTCAATCTCAAGGCTTGTTGTTAGCAAGTTGTTGGATAAGGTCAACCCTCAACTGCATCAGGGGCGCAAGGGCAATGAGAAGTTTGAGGTTTGTGAGTAAGTCTAGAGTTGCATAGGGCTAGAGTTGCGGAGGTCAGGATTGGATTTGCCGAGGTCAAGAGTGAGTCCTAACACGATTGGCAAAAATTAAATTTGGTTAGCTAACATCCTATCATGCTAGTATGTAAGTAGGCAGTAGCTGAATAGACAAGGACACCATCTCTTTCAACCTTGTTGTGATGTTCTCTTGGACAATTGTATAGATGCCATTGCTAGTGCCTTGGGGGGCTCTTACTTCAACTATAAACCTCTCCACTTCTTTACATTGTTGCTCCCACTCCCCCAGTGGGAGTTCATTAGAAAGATTCTTTTCAAATTCTTTAGAGTTTAAAAAACTCTATTTTTTAAAACTGTTAGGTAACACGTTATCTATCCCAAGAGTATGACAAATGATGATTATGTCCCAAGCTAGCTCACTAGAGAAAGCTATTGAATACTTCTCACTCTTCAATTAAAGACTCCCCCCTCTCCCTCTCTTTCTCATCTAATGCTTAACCTAATCACAACTAATATGTTTATGTTTGTTGTATGGAATGCAAATTAGGAAGGCAACTTGCATTCTAACATCAAATATACATTCAACACATTCTAAAGACAATGAGGATATTCCTTCAATATATTTGAAAAATGACAAGATTTTAGAATCATCATCTAATAAGTTTCATCATAAACTAGACCTCTTTGTTGAATTGGCATTGGGGTCCTAAGTAGGCAGCATCGCCTTGCTCACTCTCGTGCATGCAATTGGGCAATTATTTACAACCTAGTAAAAGATGATCAGCTATCATGGTACTAGCCTATGGTGCTGGCAGTGTTGTGGTCTATTGCTGGAGAACATTAGAGGAGCTCCATGGTCCCTATAGGTCTACAGTTTTAACAAGAGTTTCACCATTACCATCCATGGACTCTTATAAAAAGGTGTTGTCCGTTGCATAGGAGGCACACTATCTCCTCTTGGGCCATCCCTCTACAATGTCCTTGGTCTCCTTCTCTCTCCATTGTGAATAGTGTGACATGTCTCAATGCCCTCATGAGCAAGAACTTCTCATCTTTTGCTCGAGAGGGATCTATCATTGACCCCTTGATTAGGACCTTCTTCCTCCTATCAAAATGGTGTTGCTCTTTGTCTTTACATATGGTAAGCTGAGTACCCATCATAGCAAGGCAAGCATTGATTAGAGATTGTAGTACTCATGAGCTATAGGAACATTGGTTTGCATCAAATTGATATTCATACAATGCAATAATGAGGTCAATTTAGTAGGGACCTTATTTCATAATTTGACTAACTCATTTGGTTTCTGCTTCAAGTTGTTGAGTTTATGAACTCACTCTCTTATGGCAAAATGTTGTCTTGCCACCTTCCATTTGTGGATTGGCATCATGATATTGCATTCACCAAGCATGTGCCTTCTATTCTAAGGTGCTTTCTTGTGTTGATCAACACTTTGTAAAGTTAGTAAACTTACTTGGACTTATGAACATTTTAGTATGCATCCTCTTCCATATTACCTTGAAAGGTCAACCACCAAGGCATGCTATGTCACCTTGCTATATTTGCTCTCCTTTCTTTCTTGCTTGAATTGATTGTTGCAGTGCAAGTGTGAAAATAATTTGTTATGGTGGTACTCTAGCCTTTTTTGGCTTGTTGTTTCTACTTAGTTGACATTCTCTAGACCATGTGGTGGCCTTAGCAAAGGCCATTTGCCTAGCTAGGGTTTGCAATGGAACTGGTGGGCACCTAGGAGGTGCCTAGGCCAATAGTTGTCTTGGTGGCACCAAACCATGTGGTTGCTTGAGTGGCCTCTCTACCCCTTGGTTCAATGGTATGTTTGGGACTCCTCTCGTGTGCACCAATCCTAACCACATGTACTCAAGCACTTATGGTATTTCTATCTTGTAGTCATACCTTGCCCCATAATGTTTCTCTAGATTGGTTGTCCTCATGTGATTCGAATCATAATCAACTTCCCTCGTCGGGGAGGAGGTTGCAGTGTTGCTTTCATTACATACATGCCTATTTTACCTCATGACCTAGGAGGCAAAACCCACAAGGCAATCTTACACATGCACTAGATCACATGTTTAAAATTAATTATGTGTGTGCAAATTTAGATATAACAAGTAGACAATAAGAATTGAAATGGTCATTGTTAAAGGTAAAAAGTTAAGAACATAGGATATGCTATTGTGAAGAGAATTAGTGTAGGAAGTTGCATAGGAAGCATTGAAGGAAAGGCTATGAAGAAAGAAAATCTTTACCTAGATGAAAAAGGGAGTAAGTAAAAGGAAAAAGGAAGTTTCGGAAGGAAAAAAAGATGATGTGGCGAGAGGAAGAGTAGTTAAGGGTAGTTAGGGCAAGAGAGAAAGGTTGTCCACAAGAAGTTCCAACAAGAGAAAAGGTCTCCACCAACAGGACAAAGGGTCTCCACAAGAAGTTCCAACATGAGAAAGGGTCTCCATAAGAAGTTCTAACATGAGAAGGAGTCTCCACACTTTGTTCTCTTGTATTCATGTTATAAATGAAGGTGCATATTATAAGATCTTATGTGTGTGGTATGTATACTTCTAATGAATGGATATAACAAGGCAATAACCAAAATTTGTTCTTGCCCTTGACTTTGGAGACTAGTCATTGTGACACTAGGAGAAGGTGATCTTATATATATATATATATATTGAGAGTTGATAAAAGAAAAGTGTACAGTATTTCCTATTGATTGAGAGAAATAAAACAATTGAATAAAAAAAGGTGAGGTTTCCTGTTTAATATTTGGCAACCACAGAAGGATTTCACCATTGCAGTGTTAATATTCATTAAGAAGAAAGGTTAAAGTGATTAATTGATCAGAATTTTTTAATGAAAATGGCTCAGAAGGTATAGAGCCAGATGTGTATAGGAGAAGGAGTGAATGGAACCTTGGAGGAATCAAAGGTAGGCCAATAGAGTGGCTGCCCAACAGCAATCTGAATTTAACGAGAATAGATGTTAAAATATCCTTGAGAAGATAATAAAGGATATTGTAAAAACAATACAAAAATCTGAGGCTAATCCAGAGAATTGGAGGCAGTATCAAACAACTGGTTTAGAGGAGACTGTAAAGGAAGGGAAGGAGTGCCTGTCATATACTGAAATTGTAAGGAAAAGGATCTCCTGAGAACTCCTGAAGAGGAAGGGAGGAAGATGTAAGCGGAAGTACACTAGAGCAAAGGATTATTTGGCACTTTCCCAAGAATATTTGGGGATACGGTGATGTATCTCACATTCTCTATAGGAAAGAAAGAGAATCCGAAAAGACATTTACAATAGTTGAAGAGATAGTAAAATTGTATAAGGTGATGGATGAAGAAAACTGCTTATATTTCCACATACATTGGAAGGAAATGCCTCTAATTGGTATTATTGTCATAGTTTTTACTATGACTCGACCGGTGATTGTTGTTACCTGTACTATGTTGACGGACCCTAGATGTAGTGAGAAACAGCCTTGCTTAGTGCATTTAGGTGTTTAGGGGTAGTCCGGCTAATTGTCTTTAAATATTGCAAAAAACTTTAAGCGAAGGTAGCACTTACCTTTTAAAAAACCCACCCCAATTTTAACATCCCAGTTAGATGAGTTTGGCATGTTAAATAGGGTTAGGAACACCCCTAAGGTGACCTAACCCTAGGTTGCCCTAGCCCACGCCCTAAACCCCCACCCCTTGGGTAGGGTTTAGGGGTAGGGTTAGTGTGCAAAACTCATCATTAATTAAGGGGCTTGCATTCCATGCCAACCCACTTACACATATAGGAAAAGAGAGGGGGGGCTCCGTCACATAAATAAGGTAGAGTATAAGTAGGAGAGCTCATAAGTTCATGATTGAGTTCGTTGCTCTTCTGCTGGTGCAAGCTTTAGCTTGTGTCGTTAAGGTACAACCCTCTGTTGTGCAACTTCCAAACGACATGGGTACATCCCACCTTCGGAGTAGCTCACTTTTAACGTTGGCAAATCCATGCCTGAAAGGTCTTGTCGGAATGGACATTCCAAGAGGCAGGGGTTGAGGCTTATCTCCAGCCTCCTCCTCTGTGTCAAGCTAGGTGAGCACTCATGGCCAAGCAAGCACATTCGTGTCCTTATTCAACTGTGGGCGTGGGATCTTGTTTAACAAGTTCACAACTCTTGAATCTAAGGGCTATAGCATGATAATCCACATTGTGGAAGGCAGTGTCACATAGAGATGTGACACTGGGCTAGAGGTCACACGATACAATGCCCAAGGTACACCCTTTGGGTCGTGTCATGGGTTTGTCACTAAGGGTTGGATACTCTAATAAACATGCATGCTTGTGCTTGCACTAGGTGCTAAACTTAAGCATCTGCTCAAGGGAGGTTAGGTCTCGTAACTAGGTGTGCTTTGCACACTTGGCGGGGTGTTCTCCTTAGGATCTAAGGGTTAAGCTCATTAACAGAAGCTCTATCATGAGACACTCCAAGGTCATGTACTTAGGTTATCTAACCTAGCCTTAGGAAGTTTACTTAGCAGAACATTCATGTCCGCCTACAATGCACACTCATGTCTTTAAAGTACTAGCCTTAGGTCTAGGGTATGACTTGCCACTCAAACCCTTAGGGTTAGTCGTGGTTCATGGTACCCCTTGTCGCCCTAAAGGGTTGTACTCCCGGATGAGGTGATTCCTCAAGGGTAAGTGATGATGCCTTAGCTCTATCATGGGGGCATGTGTGAGACACATCTCCTTTGTGGGTTAAGGCATGAGCATGTCTAGGTCTACTGGGATAGAATCCTAAAGTCTACTTGGGATATCCTCTAGGGTTCATAGGATGGTCATTCTAGGGTAGGCATTTGAGTTAGACTTTTAGGGTTATCGTTGGAAGACTTAACGTTATTCACACAAAGAATTAACGTCAAAAGGCCACTTGGCAATCACGTGTGCCATGTGTTAGCCCTTCGGGTTAAAACTCTAACAATTATGATCTTGAAAAGGAAGTTAAAAAGGATTATTAAAAGGTTACTGATGCTTTTAAATAATATTTCAGAAAGGAGGAATTGCTTAAGGAACATTTAGAGAAGTTAAACCATCATTCAGGACAAAATAGAAAAGATAAATGAATAACACACCGTTTTAAAAAACATGAGAAGGCTCAAATGATAAAAACTTTGAAGGGAATGACAATGAAGGAGGAAAGGTATGGTGCATTAAATGTAATAATCCTGGACATATAGTGGAGGAATGTAGGTTGTAACTGCCTACATGCCAAATATTGCAGAAAGGAAGACATGTGACTCAGAATGTTAACATTTCTTGAATCAGAATGTGGCTCATATAAAGAAAGAAAAGAAAATAAATGAATTCCACCTCTTAGAAGGTTTCTACCTATAGGAACTGTGGGAATGATAGGAATGATATGCTATTCCTTATGAAAATAAAAATAATATATATATGGTAGAAGGAATGAGATTCTTTATCAGAATAGGAACAATAGATATTATAAGAGAAGGAATAATGTTCCTTACGAAAATAAAAAGGATAGGTATTATGGAGAAAGAAATGGTCCATACAATATACGACAGAAGGATAGATCCTATAAAGAAACAAATGATAAATAATATAAGGAGAAGAAACACCTTATCAAGGCCAAAGAAGTAGAAATGAATCAATATAATTAGACAAGTGATAGACAAGGATCACATGGTAGGAATTTTCTTTCCCAAGTTTTTTACATGTGAAAACATGACACCTCTTTAGGGAATGTCCTAGGCAGAATGAACAACCTCCTACTTCTACCAGGATGAATAATGTGCAGCCTACAACACGGCTAATTTAAATAAAGGAGGGAAAAGATGAGTATCCACCGATTGCAAGGGCAATTACAGCTCTTGAAAGGAATGAGAAGGAATATTCTTGTTATAAAAAGGAGAGATAGGTACTATTCCTAACAAGAAGGTGGGCTTGTTACATGAAATGTAAATGAGTAGGAGCAAAATCCTGACCAAAAAGGTCGGACTGATAACGAATCAGATAGTTCCATGATAGGTGTTATAGACAGAGGTAAATAAGGTTTTTCATTTTTACTATTATAAGATAAGACAATGGATTCAATGTACCCCAAGCTATAAATCATGAGGTAAAAGTTACGTTGGACAATTGATACAGGTAGCTCCATACATAAGAAATCAAATATTGAATTAAGTCTAGTTCAACAAACATCACCTTCGAATCAAGAATATACAGTTTGTAAAATGGATAAGGAAGTATTATATGAAGGTGATTATGATGGACATGTTCTTGTATCACAGTATATATGGGCACGAATAAGTTAAAAGAGTGTTAATAAATGGAGGTTCATGTGTGAATTTTATTGAAAGGGTGAATGTAAAAGAATGAGTTTAGGACTAATCCAACTTGCCCCATTTAACCTTAAAATGGTTGATCAACGTAGTGTAAAGCCACTTGATATAATGAGAGGAGTCATTATCATAGTAAAAGGATTCAAATATAAAATATTCTTACTTGTCCTTTGAAAAGAAAAAAAGAACATTATCTATACTATGTTCTTAGGCAAACCATAAATTAAGTTTGATAAGGTTATTCAGAACTGGAGAATGGGAAAGATGATGGTATAAGAAGGAGAAGGAAAATCAGTGATTTATAATCATACTAAAATATATGTTAAGAAGGAAATCCAACCGCTTGTTTTAGAAGGATATGATTGGTTTAATGGGCTAAATGATTAAGATGTAGAAATCCTAAGAAATATCTTAATATGAAGGACTTAACAAATTGACCTTTATGTAGTGTTGAAAGAAAAAAAAAATTTATAGGAACAACCTGTAGAGTATACATATGTGTATATTACAGATCCTTTAAAATAATGAATATAAACACAGAAAATAAGCCAAAGGAACAGGAAGAGAAAACTATTCAACAACAAGAAAAAATAAATAAATGGTGAGCCTAAAGAACAACATGAAGACAATCAAGTGTTACACGTGAGGTATCAACTTCCAACTAAAAACTCAAGAAAGAGAGGAACAACTTTTGAAAGTATAAAGAAGAGAATCCACAATACTATGAAGATCAACATCTAAAGAAAGGAGTAGGATAGTTGCCATGAGGACACATCAATAAATAAAGAGGGGACAATGTTAAAGGTAAAAGTAGGAGTATAAGACATCCTACTGTGGAGAGAATAAGGGTAGGAAGGTTCGTAGGAAACATGGAAGGAAATGCTATGAAGAAAGAAAATCCTTACCGAAAGGAAAAGGGGATAAGGAAAAGGAAAAGGAAGTCTCGAAAGAAAAAAAAAATTGACATGACAAGAGGAAGAGTAATTAAGGGTAGTTAGGGCAAGGGAGAAAGGGTCTTCACAAGAAGTTCCAACAGGAGAAAGGGTCTTCACAAAAAGTTCTAATAGGAAAAAGGGTCTCCATAAAAAGTTCCAACATGAGAAGGAGTCTCCACACTTTATTTTCTTGTATTCATGTTAGAAATGAAGATGCATATTATAAGATCTTGTGTGTGTGGTATGTATACTTCTAATGAATGGATATAACAAGACAATAGCCAAAATGTGTTCTTGCCCTTGACTTTGAAGACCAGTCATTGTGGTACTGGGAAAGGTGATCTTATATATATATATATATATATTGAGAGTTGATAAAAGAAAAGTGTACATTGTTTCCTATTGATTAAGAAAAAGAAAATGGTTGAATAGGAAAAGTGAATTTTCCAATTTAACAGTCATCATATGACCTTCCATAAAAATGTGTTTCTAAGTTAACTTATGATGTGCTTGACAAAATGATAATGCCCTTAAAATAGTAGGCATTGATGATGTCTTTTAAGACTCTTAAAAATGCTTAATATGTTATAAAATTAATTAAAGTTTATTATTAGTAAAACAATCTTTTTTGGGAAAAGGTTTTGTAAATGTCATTTTTTTAATCATTTTTTATGTTACAAACCATATTAGATTATCTTTCACATAGTATTTAGATTGATACCCTTTTTACTATCTCTATTATTAATTTTCTTATAGTTTTTGAAATAGTCCGCAATAATGTTATATTATGAATATAACTTCAATTATTAAAGAATTTCTTTTTATAAAGTTCACACCCAAGTCACTATTATTTTCACCAAACACATTATTCCAACAACATTATGAGATTTTAATTATTTGGTCAATTGACTATCAAGTAAAAGCTTTATCAAATTTCACATATTGGGACCAAATGCAACCTTTGTTAACAAATTATAATTTTTTGAACACACCACTAAATAAAATTAAGTTGGTTAATTAACTTTATTAGTTGTCAAATTTAACTAACTCTGATTGAAATGCACATAATAATGGTTAATCTAGTGGTTTAAATTTTCCTTTATAAAATACATTAAAAAATTTATCATATGCTCAAAAGCATAATTAAAATTGTTAATGTTTTTGAAAGAAAAAATTTGCCACAAGCTTTTGTTGTTCATTTAGGGTTTTTGTAGATTTAGGGTTCTTATCCAATGTCATCAATGAGGTTATGGAATAAGTATTCTATATGTTTATCAACCTTTTTAGGTGAGCAATTTCTTTGTTTTACATGCAATTTAGGCATAAATGCATAATGTGATGGCTTTGATGTCACCAAATTTGCATCCACAAGATCTCCATAAGAAAGATTTTGGTGAGGAATATAGGAAAGAGGTTGAGAAGGGTAGAAACATGGACTAGACTTAATTAAAGTAAAAAAAAATTAGAATTTCTTTACAATGTAGAGTAAGGTAGAGTATAGATGGAATCCTTTACCATCCATTGGGCTCGGATTGGAAATTCTTAAAAGCTAATGAATTTCCAAAAAAAGATTCTATTTATTGTAAACATAAATATGACAATCTTAAAACGGCTTTTAAGAATGTTAAAGATTGATAAGCAAATAAAAGTGGTGTGCAAACCTTCTGGGAGCTTATTATAAAAGATAGAGCTCTTAATAAGCTTCCTCAATTTGATAGGGAGGTTTACAAGCTCATGCACATATTTGAGAGTTAAAGATCAGCTTAAGGGATTGATACAGACCATTCGAGGCCAATGCATGAGCAATTTGAGAGCCCAAGTCCAAGCGAGCTTGAGTTTTCATATGGAAAACTAAAAAAAAAGAGGGGGAATGCATATGAGATTCTTATGCATTTGCAAGAACAAAGTGTTAGTAGACAAGCTTATATGGATCGTTTCCTAGCCATTGAAGAAATATGAGTTTGCAATCAAGAGGCATTCACAACTTCTTTCAGTCATCTTGCTGATCGACTTAGAGATGAGTTGTGAGATGCTGCAACTTTCAATAACAACTAACCAACTCCTAACTTTTTTTAATTCTCATGGAGCTCCATTAGTTCTCATGAAGATTAAAAGCCAATTAGTGTTATGAGGAGGGCTCTTATGTTATTTAATTAAGTGACCATGATTTATCTGAGTCAAATAATTCCATCAAGTAAGAATCATGACAATTTAACAGTGGTGAGCATACATAAATATGTATATATTAGTGTGTTTAGGATGTATTTAATGTATATACATACATATGTAACATATTTTTACCATGATGCTTTCTTTACAAATTTTTAGTTCCAAGTGGAACTTCAAGTAATAATAAATGTCACGACCTTGTTAAGGGTGATTAAAAATGAAAAAATAAAAGTAAAAGAGAAAGAAAAACTATATTCAATTGAAAATTATATAAATAACTATATGAAAGTCAAAAGAAAACCCAATAGAATGGAAATTCGAACGATCGAGGAGAACATGAATGACTTATGTTGAATGCTATAAAAGAAGACCTAATATGGAGGCTTCTTTATATAATGACACATTAATAATGGAATTGAATTGCAATTCAAGTTGGAATTAAGAATGGAAACTCTAGTTGGAATTGATAGTGACACTAGTGGTGAAATTGGTAATGGTGAAATTGGCAGTGGCATTAGTAGTGAAACTAGTAGTGGCACTAGTAGTGATAGCAATGGTGATCATAACAATGACAATGATAATGATGGTGACAGTGATGGTGATGTTGATGGTGATGGTTACAATTTTGGGTCATGAGTTTGAGTATTTTTAAGTAAAAAATTTACCTAATTGATAAATCATAGCATGCCCCCTTTGCCATGATGAGCACCATGCATTTGAGAACCCAACTTACCAGGATATTGTTGATGGAAGGCAGCTACAAGATCTGAAGTGTGTTAAATGTTGTTGACAAGTTCCCAGTTAAGTTCATTGATGGATAGCTAACCTAGCCAACAAGATAGTAGAGGTACTTGTTCTGAAGTTTGAAGTCGAGGATGGAAGCAACTTCAAACTCATGTTTACCAACGATGGTGCTAACTAGTGGTGGAGGAGTAACTCATCCCATCTTAGTTGGAGGATGATATGGTTCCAAAAGAGAAACATAAAAAAACAAGATGAAGTTGCATAGTAGGTGGTAGCTGGAGTCAATAAGTTACTAAAGATGTTCACTAAAGAATTAGAAAATGACCTAATTAGTAGTCTAACTTACATGAATGAACAATGACGTCGAAGAAGCCAAACCTTGTCACTTAGTTGAAACTGCAGTCCTAGTTGTTAAGATTGATTTATTGTATGTCGGTAGGCTTCTTAGGCATGGACAAGGTGGTGGTGAATATCCTTATGAATTAATTGGAGTCGTTTAATCCGATCATATGTAATGGCATTCATTGTTGGACCTTAAAAACTAATACACTATGTGGATGAATAAGTGTCATGTAAATGCATGTTCATAATTGTTGTATATGAATTCAACAAGTCCATTCAATTGTCTGAAAAATAAAACACCACAAGTATTGCTCTAAGATTTGAATTGTTCTCTTCATTTGTCTATCCATTTAAGGGTGGTGCGTAGTTGAAGGCTTCCCCTTGATGTTGAGCAACTTGAGAAAAACATGTTAGAATTGGGACATATAAATTGTGGGCCTTGACCACTAATGACATCATTGGGTAACCCATTGAGACGGAAAATCTCTTTATAAACCAAATTTGCTACATCTACATATGTGAAGATTTATAGCATGGTAAAAAAATGTGCTATCTTTGAGAAACTAACCACAATGATAAAAACTACATCAAAACCATGAGAAACAAGGGGATTTTTAAGAAAATCCATAGAGATGGATTTCCATAGTCACTTGACAATTGGAAAAGGTTGGAGAACATCGATTGGGTAATGTTGAAGTAGTTTTGTTCATTAACATGTGTCACAAGATTGTATAATTGCTCGATGTACCTTCACATCAATCGCCACCAAAAAAGTCATATAAGAGTCATGATAAATATGGACAATGCAAAGGCAGAATTCTCCTTATGGTACATAGAGTTGGGAACGATGGTACAAGAGTTCATTATGCAAGTGGTACTTTGCATAGCCTGTGTATGCATCCATCCTAAGGTGGTTGACCACATCTCACACAAAGTTTTATGACTAGGCTGCCTTGATCTAATTGTCATCAAGTGCAGTTGGAAACTAGGACAATGCCATAAATTAAAAGCAAATGGAATAAAAAAGGACTTGCTTTGATTGTCGAGGATTGGGCCACTGGATGCAAAGTAATTACGCTGTGAAAGTGCATTTGCCTTATTGTGGAGATGGCCCGATCGATGCATAATTGTGAAATTGAAACACGAAAATGATAAGGCTCATTATGCTTGGTGATGTTTGCTAGTATTGCATATTCATATGGTTATTGTACATAGTCACAACATGTTGGGAACCCTCTAAATAGCAACACCAGTTCTCAAAGAAATCCCACAATTGATAATAACTCATGTTAAAGTTGATCTTTGTTGGTGTGAATTTTTGTAAATGGAACATGATTAGATATCTCACATTGCATAATTTGAGACATTAGCTTCCATAAAGTATGGTAATGTAGGATCTAAATGAATCACAATATAAGCAAAGACAAATGTAGATTTTAAGAATTGAAATGTGTTATTAGCTTCAACAAACCACTGGAATAGTACATTTTTAATAATTAATTTAATGAGCAGTAGTGCAATCTTCGCAAAATCCTTAATGAAACATCGCTAAAAGTTTTGAAATCCCAAGAAACATTGCATGTCATATACATACTTGGGTTGCTCCTAATTGAGGATAGTCCGTACCTTCGCATGATCCGTTTGAACACTATTCATAAAGACAATAAAACCCATAAACTCTACCTCTGATTGGTCAAAAGAGCACTTCTCCAACTTAATAACCCATGCTCTCAGTCTTTATAATACATGTTATACATGTTAATCATGTTCTTCTTATGTTTTTCATAACATTAGTATGTCATTAAAATAAATGACATAAATAAATTAAGGAAGTCAAAAATGATGTCGTTTACCATGTGTTAAAAGATAATTGAAGCATTTGTGAAACCAAATGGCATAACATTGTATTTAAAATGTATGTAGTGAGTATGGAATGTAATTTTCCACTTGACTTCTTTGTTGATACACATAAGTTAATTTTGGTGAAGAAGTATGCTTCAAAAAGTCATTCCGACATCTCTAGGATTAATGGCAAAGGGTGTTGATTCTGCATAGTGACCTTGTGATAGTCAATAACCAAGCAAAAATTCTTGTCTTTGACAAAAAATTGGGGCATCAATTAGTGAATGTGACTAGCAAATATAACATGTAAAAAGGTTTTCTTTAACATATGCTGTAGCATCTCTAGTTTTGTATACATCACTGGAAAATGGACAAAAAAAAAAAAAAAAAAAAAAAAGGTAAAAATCCTATGTTCAACTTTATAAATACTAAGGTACAAATTTTTTAACAAAAATACTAGGGAAAGTACTAGGGATCGAAGAACTAGGGTTGGTTCTAAGGTTTGTAACATGTTTAAAATTATGTTATAATTCAATAAAATATATTAATAAAACATTTTATTTATTTTCTCATCTAAATTTTATTTTTTTTTACCGTGTTATATGTAGCTTAATGATAAGTTATACTTTATAACTAAATTAGAGGGAGTTTTATACTTTGTAAATAAGTAAATTTTGTTTGTTGGGTGGTAAATAAGAAAAAATATTTTACTTTTTCATAATATACATTTTCGAATTATATAATGTTTAATAAAATATTTTTTATTTTTAGATTACTTAATGTTTAGGTATATTATTAATATATTAATAAAATATATTATTACATAATGTATAACATATGGTGTGTGTGAGACCATCCATTGTTGAAAGAAAGACAAGAGAGGAGAGATGCATGTGGACATCCACTATAAGAAACAATGAGAGACAAGATATATTATAAAAACTTATACTTGTAAGTATGCATAAATATACCACTAATAGATTCAAATTCACAATTGTAGGAATATAATGAACAAAATATATTATTAACTAGGATTCTATGTATTTGTTCGTGTATGTCTACGAACTTGTCTATGAACTTTTTTAAAATCCAACGACCTAAATTTTATTGAATGGTTGTGTCATCAATTACCATCTTAAATCCTAATCTTATCAAATGAACAATCTAAATCTTAAATTTGCATTCGACAACATAATAATAATTTGAGATATTTAAGTTATTTAATTTGAGAAAATTAAGAGAAAAGTTATTACATACATGTAATAATTTAACATAATGAAAAAGTTAAGAGAAAATTTATTACATACACATAATAATTTAACACAATGAAAAAGTTAAGAGAAAAGTTATTACATATATAATAATTTAACATAATGAGATACAAAGAGATTCATAATAATGTGAAAGAGAAAGAAAGAGTTAAATTATCTTATATACATAATAACTTAAAAAGAAATTATGTGTTATCACATATAAACATTAATTTAAATTGTAGGCCTCTTTAAACTCACTAGGTTGTTAAAATGATTAAGTGTAAACTCATTATGTTAAAAATAATAACTCTATTAAGAATTATTAAATAGTTAAGCCTATGCATTGGGTAAATTTGATTTGACTTAATAATAAACTCATCCAGTTACACTCACTAAATTAAGAATAACAATTAAATTCAACTTAAAGGCCAAATATATAACTAATTAATAATAATTATTAAATTATTATTAAATAAATAAGCCCACCAACAATAATATTATATTAAAATTTATTTAAGTAAATTTAGGTATTATTCTTCTAGACTTTATAATTTAAAATATAAAATATGCATTTTATTTTAGATTAGGTTGAACTAAAAGGGTTGGCCGTTTGGTGTGCACTACCCAAACCTTTCCTACATCTCTATGGAGGACATGATAATTAAACAATGCCACTTTTTAAATCTAGTCAAAGCTATCTTATTTTATATTTTAACAACTTTGATATGTGATTTTATAAATATTTTTATAAAAAAATGATAGATTAAAATATAAAATTATAAATAAGTATTTTGTGAAACAGTAAAATATATTCCAACTACCCTGAGAAAGATCAACGACAACCTCAGGGACAAGAGACGAAGATCGCACCACCTCCCAAAATACTAAAATTAGATTTTAATAATAGTAATAATAATCTAAACATAAATTAAAACTTATTCACTTTTAATTTTAGGTGGTGTTGGTATTGTTATCATTAAGAAAATCCCTCTCACACACACAGCAATGACATGTCTATGCAACTCTATCCAACTCTATATACCTGAATAAAAGTTACATATAAATTTTTATTCTTGGGATAAGATTTCATACCTTATAACTTTAAGAAACTGGCCTAACATTTTCAGGTGACCAAATTGCAAACTGACATATTTGATTCGTTGCACTTCTTTTCTGTTGTATTGAACTACTTTAATATAAGAATAGTCTTTATTTCTCAGGTGTATAATTAATTTCGTTAATATCCATTTCAAATATATAAATGTCGTTATGTTTCAACTTGTCTTTGGTCATCCACACGCATTGAAAAATAAAAGATGCTCCAACAAGTCGCATCACTGCCCAGTATAAAAACCATCTCAAAATGAACTAACTACTCACAAGCATCTTTTGGAGGATCATGGCATCTCTTAAACTAGCTCCTACTCTTGTTTTCACCATCCTCCTTGCTTTTGCATGCTCCGTAGCATTTGCAACATTTACGCAGGTTACTTCATGTTTCATAGATAATATAAAGTTAACGTGTGTGTGTGCGGCGCGTGTTAATCTCAAAAGATTATTATATTTGAGTTGTAGCTGGTGCCAATTCTAATTTCTCTTCCCCTCTTTCTATTTTTCTGTCTCAATAACAGTATATGTTTTTGGTGCAGAATCAAAAATGTTGTCAGTGCAAGAATTACAATATTGTTGGTAACTCTCAGTTCGTCATTGGACAGAATGAGATTGACTTGGCTGGACCAAATCTGAGGTCCTTCAACGCTCCATTCCAGGTTACGAGCTCCAACATAAACCTGCCAAACTGCAACTACATCGGAATTATAGCAAGAACCCCCGGGCCGCCGCCTCCTAATGGTGCCTTCCAAACATCTGAAATCATGTGTGGAAACGATAGAGTGGAGTTCCAAGGTGATGCAGGTCAAGATGCACCCGGATCTACAACCGTTTATGGAGTTACTGGTGGTACTGGGAGGTTTGTTGGGGCTACAGGGACTGCAACGGAGGTTGGTCAAGGCAACAACAGGTACCAGGTTACTCTCAATTTCAAAGTTTGTGACGACGGTTGCTGCTCAGTGACCGTTTGATGGTTTGCTGTCCAGTAAGCAAGTTATCTTAATACATGTAAGCACAAAGCATTATGTAATAAGTGCGAATAAAAATGTATGACTTAATTATGAGAATATTCTGTGCTTTATGCTTATACAAGGTGGTCCTTGTTGTATATTTTTAAATATAGATATATTATTGAGATAGACCGAGGACATTATGAGAAAGTCTGGAACGGGGATTGTCTATTGTAACTCTCTCTCTCTCTAGAGAGAGAGAGACACACACACACTCTCGAAGAACAATGACATGTTTATCCAATTCTGTCAAACTCTGTATCCTGAATGAAAGTTCAATGTAGACTTTAAAGATTGCATGGCTTAACTGAACTTTGAAATCTAAGTCCCACAATTTCAGTTATAAAAATGTATATACGATCGCATTATTATATGTGTCATTAATTGGATAATGGAAACATTTAATTTACTTATTAAACATTCACTATCACCCATTCTATTTTATATATGAATTTTAATTATTGTACCACTAGTTCACAGGTTATGTTATTGATTAAAAACAGTTTTTAAATATATTTGTATTTATAATTTAAAAGTTTATTAAGTATGTTTATTATTTTTAATTTTATTTGATTTATATATTAATTAGTTACTGTGAAGAGTGGTAATAGTCATTTGAAACAATATAAATATTATTATGTATATAATGTGGTTTTAGTAATTTGAAAAGGAGTGGTGATACCTAGTTGAAGCAATGCCGGGTGCAAATCTGCATTTGAAATGCATAATTTGATGTAAAACTCTAACAATTATGTATTTAAAATAAAGATTTTACACCAAAAAGTAGGCACTGATTTGAAATAATATCTGATATTTGTTTGGAGCATGATTAGTGCAACATTTTATTTAATATACAAATAATTAGAATTGTTACTACGTGGTACTCATTTAAAATAATACACAGGGGTGGTTCATTTTAGGGAACTTAGGGTAAGATCCTATGTATTTTAACATCTAAGTTAAACTCTCATTGTTAGCTTGGAAGACTTAATGTTGCTTATACAAGGTGTTTATGCTGGATGGTTATTTAGTAGTCATGTGTTGTTAAGTGTTAGCCCTTCGTGTTAAAACTCTAACAATATATTATAAAAAATTGATGATTATATACTAGATGTTACTTTTTAAAAATAATTATTTAAAATTAATCTATAAGGAATACTTAAAATAAGATATATATAATGAATATGTTATTAAAAAGTAAAGTTTAAGACATAGTCAAAGTTAAAAGTGAAAAGCAATTTGATAAAAAATGAAGTGAACTTAGAAATTTAATAAAATTCAAATTATTATAAGAATATTCAATACTTTTTCATATAAAAAATGCATTGAAACTTCAAAATAGGGATAAAGATATTATTATTATATGCATCAGTTTTTAAATAAAGATTAAACATGTTAACATTGTATTAATAAAGGAAATTTTATTTACATTATGTAATTTGGGATAAATGAATAATAAACCTTATGTTATTTTAGGATGTTTAACTTAACAAATGAGTGATATGATTATAAAATCATTTAAATAACAATTTCTTTACACGAGATTACTTTATCATTTTTTATTTAAATATTCAAAAATCAAAACAAAATATAAAAATTAACATATTTTAACCTCTATATTATTATTGAGTAATATGGTTTTTTTCTCGCGAATAAATTTTAAAAATTCCCATTATGACACATGAATTCTTTATTATAGTAAATATAGTATACAATTTTTTTATAATAGAACTTCTTTATTAATAATAATAATAATAATTAATTAGTACATAATATAATTTCTTTTAAGTATGGTTAGGTTTAGATTTTGACTAGAAATAATTAAAAAAATTATAATTATTATTATTAAGTCTTGTGAAACAAGCTATAACTAGCATGCATTTACAATAAGATGTAGAAATTCGTTTAGCTTCTCTGTTTGTATGCCAATTCTAGAAATAGAAGTGTGTATGTGTGTGAGAAAGTGTTTCCATGTGTTGTCTTATATGTATTTTATCCAGAACGTCACGAGCATCGTCCAAAATTGCATAGTTTTACTGCTGTTTAATTTAATATTTTGAGACAGTAAATTATGTGACTTATTAAAAGCATGTATATATACTCCTACATATTAATATGTATATTTCCATGTGTGCACACACACACACACATATATTGTATACAGCAAGTACTCCCTGTTTCCTGAGTATTGTACAGTTTATATGTATTATGTGTCAAGTTTAACTAGTGCATGTTTCATGATAACTATATATGTATGTGCAATGTGTGTGTACTTGATACATACACATGTGTATACATTATGTATATTAAGTATTAGATGATGCATATTTCATGCAAGCTTTGTGTGTGTGTGTGTGTGTGTGTGTTTGTCTGGGCGTCTGAGAGCAGATATTTATATGTACGTACATACCTAAGGATATCTTAATCCCATCTACCTTCATAGTTCGTGGGGCGGCGGCGGCATCCATCGTGATGCTTTTCACTAGTGATAGAGAGAATATCGACCCTCTTAAAACAAAGTTAAAATCGTTTCATACGAAAACTTTTAAGAGATTTGACCACTAAAATTTTCTATGTACCTTGGATCTCAAAAGTTCTTGAGAGAGAGAGAGACTACATATCCAATTCTGTCCAAACTATATATCCTGAAAAAAAAAATTCAATATAAACTTTAAAAGATTGCATATATTTGAGCTTTAAGAACTTGCTTAATAGTTTAGGGAATCCGCTGGAAGAAGTGTACAGAATTGTGAAATCTAAGTCGGACAATTTCAGCATATATATATATATGATGACAATGTTATATGTATCACTTTTAATTTGGATACAAGACATTAATGTGTAATTGTAAAACGCATTTGGGGTTGCCCAAACGTTTTCTTGAAAGTTTTTAATAAAATTTCTAGAATTTTAAAAATAAACTTTAAGAAGGTTTAAAAATAGAATTGATCAAGACCTGAATGGATGCATGTTGATGTTGTGAGCTCCTATGGTGTTGGAGTGCAACTATTATAAGAAGTAAATGCAAAGAGCTCTTAAACGTATTCTCTGGCATTTATGAGGATGAAAGGTTTTGTGCTTTCACACCTCCTGATGTGAAGGGATGGGCATTGGATCGATGTAAGCACAAGGGGTGAAATTGCCAACTTGTGTCATACATCTCAACATGAAAGGGAAGTGTTTCTGGCCAGCAAGATAGCTTTTGCCCAGATAGGGCATCGCTGCCACAGCTTTAGACCCCCTTTACAAGGTAGATGTCATCTAATAAGACTTAGAAAAAGATAGATATGTGTTGCTACCTAGCAATGGTTCTATGCTAAATGCCATTTTTTTTAACACGACAAGGAATGTGTATTGGAAAAAGATGATTGCAGCAGTTGCCAAGGTAGGGGACGTATATGCTAGCAAGTGCATTGGTTACAACACTTTGGGTCTGAGGCACCTCAAGGAGGAGTACAAGAGTGTGCAGCACATGCTTTAGACCATGATGAGCCAATGGGCCAAGTACAACTGCACCGTATCCATGGATAGTAAGTTTGATGTTCGTAAGAGGAGCATCATTACTGCGATGGTTACCTCCATTAACGAGACTGTTCCTTAATGCCATTCCCTGGAGAGGAGAAAACTGGACAACTCCATTCTCAAGGTGGGAGGCAAGAATGTTCTTCAAGTCATTTTGGACAATGCAAGCAATTGAGTTGTAACAAGAGAGCTGCTTGAACAAGAGTTTCCCTAAATCGTGTATGGCCGTTGCGTTTGCCATTGCCTGGATTTGTTGTTAGAGGATGTGGGCGCTTGCCTTATATCCGCTAGCTTTAAAACCGGTGGGTTTTAAAGCTAGCGGATATAACCACGATCGAAAGGCTAGTTTGCACAATGGGGCACCCCGTTAATTCGAATATGTTTTAGGAAGATTTAATGTGTATTATTGTTATGACATAGGAAAGAAAATAAAAATTAAACATGAATTTCTTGTGAATTAAAATGTAAATTTTTTTAGAATTAATGCATTTTTAAATTAATATATTTTCTTATTTAAATGCATATGTGGATGGGTTTTAGTGCATGTTAATTAAAAAAATAAAAAAATTAAACCCAATAAACCCTTGGAAAATTTTTTAAAATTAAGGAAAATATTAATTTCTCTTCACTTTGTTATACATATTCTAACAAGAGGACCATTGTGCAAGCGTCCCAAATAAATCAAGTGAAATTTTTCATTCTTGAATGCCATAGAGCAAAACCGATAATAATGTAAACGTATTATATATAAATTATATAAGTTAGAAAAAGAGATGATAATTGGGATTGAAATAGTACAATCCTGAGGTTATCAAGGATTTCAAAAAATTATAAATTGAATTTTAAAGTTAAAAAATAAAATTAAATATAAATTCAATTTTAAATTAAAAAAAAGAACTAAACGATTGAGCATGAGAATATTCTTTATTTTCAGTATAGAATTAATATATAATCCCGTTGGTCATCCACACACACTGAGAGCGCAACAAGTCAGCGAACAAATCAATCCCGAGTATAAAAAGCCCAAAATGAACTACTCACAAGCATCTTTTGGAGGATCATGGCATCTCTTAAACTAGCTCCTACTCTTATTTTCAGCATCCTCCTTGCCTTTGCATCGTATACGCCAGAGGTTACTTCATGTTTCATGGATAATATAATTTATACAATGTGTGTCTGTGTGTGTGTGTGTTAATCTGGAGTGATTATTATATTTGAGCTGTAGCTGGTGAGAATTCTAATTTTTCTTCCCCTCTTTTATCTCTTCTGTTGTTATTTGCCGATACCCAGAATCAGAAATGTTGCCAGTGCACGAGTTACAATATTATTGGTAACTCTCAGGTCCTTGGACAGAATTCGATTAACTTGGCTGACCCTTCAACAGTCCATTCCAGGTTACGAGCTCGAACATAAACCTGTCAAACTGCAAGTACATCGGAATTATAGCAAGAACCCCGCCTAATACTGAGTTCCTAACAGCTGAGATTATGTGTGAAAACGAGTTCCAAGGTGATCCAGGTCAAGATGCACCGGGATCTACAACCATTTATGGAGTTACTGGAAGTTTATTGGGGCTACAGGGACTGCAACGGAGGCTGGTCAAGGCAACCAGAAGTACCAGGTTACTTTCAATATCAACGTTTGTGACAACGGTTTCTGCTCATATTAAGTGCGAATAAAAATGGCCTACTTTCACAATATGAGAATATTCTGTGCTTTCACAACGTACTGGTTGGTCCTTGTTGTATCTTTTTAAATATATACATGTATTTTCGGGGAAGATACCTTGAGAAAGAACGGGAGTCTTCATTGTCACCCAGAGTATCTCTCTATTTCAAAGCCTGAGCTGACGATTGTCAACGAGACTTTAAAGGGACAACACACATGACAATGGTTGTTGGTGATGCATATGAGTATCGTGCTCAGCTTGAGAATAACTCTTGGATTTTAGTTTCTTTATTATAAGTACGTGTACGTGTTCTCTACATAAAGTGAAGTACAAGGATGATGGAAGTATTGAGAGATTCAAAGTCCGACTCGGAACTAAGGGGCTTCACATATAATTAAGCATGGTGTGGACTACATAGAAATCTTTTCACTAACTGTTAAAGTAACTTTCATTAGTATTTTAATAACTCTTGCTACAGCCTTAGGACTGAAAGTACATCCTAATGCTGTAGCTGTAGTAATACATCCTAAATACATCCTAAACCCATTTAAACCTTACAATATACATGTGCAATGTCTGTGTATGTATGTCGCAGTCTCACATTTGGACATTATCAGAAAGGATAAAGACGAGACTATGGTCTCAATTATTACACTTCACCATATCTTTGGCACTATATATATAAAGAACGACTATCTGCCGATTGTAGAACCAACCTATATAAAAGTCTGGTGATGCGAGGAGAAGAGTAGGACTTTATACAGATTGCATATCTTGCAAAATATATGGTTTTTACAATATAGTCTAGAGAGTAACCCGACCAACTAATAAACGACTACTACGTATGAGTTTGCGTATATATCTTTAGGAATTTATATTGACATGACTATATGAATATTTGATGAGAGGTAACTTGTTTGTCCACTTGAGCTGCATACATAAGCAAATGTGGCCATAACACTAATAATATTATACACCAAGCTTTCCGAAGTCCTTTCCAATGTGTGTGTGAGAGAGAGATGATGGCGGCTGACTGAAAATGCTGTTAGGAAAGACACGCACCAGTTCTCAATTACGATAAGTAAACACACAGACACACTCACGCACGTAGCATAAGACACATGAAGTACTACATTTGAGTGTATACATGTATAAACCAAATGCAACCGTTAATCCTATGAAACTTAATATTCTATTGTGAGAGAGAGAGATGCAACATGTATGCACAATTCTAATATTTTTGTGTATATATATATATATATATAATATATATAATATATATATATATATATATATGGGGGGTTGACTAATTCGGACGCTCGTCCATATGCGCGCAATTGGAGCACGTGGCCATATAAAATGTTCAATGAATTCCTCTAAAATTTCTCCACCGTCAATTTTCTTCTGCACCGAGGTAAAGTTCGGTTTCTATAAACAATTACATAAATTATATATTTTGAAAAATTATTGTGTTTCTGAACATAGATTATGTTTATCTAAAACAATAATGTAAGTGTTTGATTATGTAATGAAAAATGAATATTGTCATTGTTTCTTTATTAAATAGAAAATACATGAAGTAACAATGTCAAGAACACTTAAAAAAATCTTGTACGAGCTTAAGTTTAATGTGTACATTATTTATAATTTATTTTTTTATAAAAGACAAGTTACCAAAGTAGTTTAATTAATATCACTTCATTTTGTCTTCTTATGACCACCACTCTTTCTCTTTCGTCTTTTATGTCTAAAAAACCTCCAGGTTTGTACCATGGTAAGTGTTTTTTTTCTTCCTCTTTAATAAAACTTCTTCTTTAATTTCTTGTAAATTCTTTTTATCATGTTTTTTTGAACTTGTGCTTCTATATGCCTTTGCTTCTCTTTCCTTTTAGACATATACATTTCGGTCAAATAAAGTTTATCTTATACACCTTTATCCTTTTTAAATGTAAACTTTCGCTTTTGAACTAGTTTATCAAGTAACAATAATTCGTCCTCATGTTCATTTTGATCTTTTTTTTTTTATCATTATCTTCCTCTTTCCTCCTATATATCATCACCACTATTAATAGTACACTAGGCTCTTTTTAGGTTTACATTTTCTATTAAATGTATATATTTTCACATCTATGTCTATTCTCAATACATGTCTCCCCATTGATGCACCTACAAATAATTTTCCTAATTTTCATGAATAAGTCCAAAACATAATCGCTCGGTTTAATGAAATTGTTGAGTAGCATTATACAGATTTCTTCAAGTCCTAGTTCCTTTTAAAAAATACTTAAATTAGAAAAAAAGCAATATTATTTAAATTTAAAATATTAATATTTCATTGCTTAGTACTTGATATTTTTACCATTGCATTAGTTCATATGTCTAGTGGGTTAAAAATAAACTCATGATTTCCCTTTTGAATCATCACGAGTATGCATTTATAGTGAAGAAAACATATCATGAATATTAATACATATAACATCAATAATATTGCACAACCTTAGCACCAAGGTTGTAATTTATTATCACCCTCGACACCAATGAATGCTAATTCTTACTCTTAGCATTAAGGAATGTCTAATATCTAATGCACAACATTAGACAATCTTTGGTCGAAATTGTAATTTATAAAGAATCTTTAGCACTGAGATATATTTTCAAATATACATTGACATACCTTAGTACCAAGGTTATATAAATTAATACATCCTTAACATCGATGATAAAATATCATTAGTCAGTACCTTAATTTTTATGTCGTGTTCTCATTCATGAAGATTAGAATTTGCAAGTTTCACCTCTTGCATTATAACAAATTACTTCAGCTGTATGTTTTATATAATCTCACATGGCTTAATCACTACTTTAAAGTCTTATTTATGGACAAAATTAATTACAACAAGTGAAGAATGACCTTTGCAAATAATATAAATGTGTAATTCTAATTCAAGTCTTTGCTTGGCCTCTAAGTTGTTAAGAGAGCTATGTCGGAAAGTCTCCCACTATAAGATTATAACTCTTCTTTATTAATTATTTGTTTGTACATTACTAGTTTGTGTAAATTGAACAATCTTTTCAATGCTTGTCTTGAAATTAAGAATGTCCATTACTATATTTTGAACTCCAAGAGCTTTATCAAGCGATAAAAAGTCACATTAAAGAACCTGTACAAATCTTATCACATTTAACAATTCATCTTTAATATAAAACTTTCTTCTTTTTTCCATGTTCTTTCCAATTTCAATAACACTACTAAATTCATTAAGTAATAACTTCCTCTTTATAGTTCTTACTTGCTGACCCTTTAGCAATCCAACTTCATTGTAAAACTATACTTCATCATCTAATACACAACTTAGCTCCAAATATAATGGTACATTTTAGTCTCTTAGTCGGTGATTTTTCGAAGAAACTTCAAATACAATTCCGAGTTAATTCATTCTTGACTTTACCTAATCAGCAGCCAATGCCAAGAGCCTCTAGTTTTCATTTGCAAAACTTATAAATATATAAAAATTAATAATGATACATGACTAGAAAAATAAGATGTTGAGATGTATGTAATATGCAATTTGTTGAACATGGTATTAAATAAGGTCATCTTTATTTATTTTTTAAATGGTGAATATCTTTTTTATATATGAAACCATTCCTCCATAAGGGCCTTTTTATTTATATAAGCTATACAAGTCAATTAGTTTCATCCTTGTTCTTCACGATTCTTTCCATATTCTTTGAGTACGTGTTCTTTAACATTTAATTCATTCACTTTAACTAATTAATATTGAATTCTTTGTCGGTCTTAAGAACAATGGCGTTCTTAAAGTGAGTGGCAGATGCACTAAAGAGCTTATTCATGACTTTTATTTTGAATGTAAAATCTTAAGGATTGTCCATTGATGGAAGCCATAATAATCATGTTCACTTTGCTTGTTATTAATTTCCTTCTAGTCGAACCTTGTTACTTTGTTATGTTATTCAAGTATTTACCCATGATTATTATTTAATTATTACTTATATTCGACCTAGCCTTCTGTATGTTGACTTATGTCCCGTGCTCTTCAAAAAGAGTGTTAATTTATTTTTCTCATTTTCTCGGTATTCAAGTTACATACAATAATATTAAAGTGTTTAGAAAAGAAAAAAAGAGATAATTCTTGTTACCAAAAAACTTTCTCTAAGTATATTAAAGAAGGAAATCAACTTATCCTGAATAAATAAATATATAAGTTACTTTTGGTAGAGATCCCTCTAAATTTATTAGTTTTTTTGTCTTCCAATGATATGGATTGCAAGTATTGAAGGGTATCTGCGGTACCTCCTCTTTAATGTGCATGTATGGTTGTGGATAATACTTAAAGCCAAATAACCAATTAAAAACGTTGTTTATATCACTTTTATATAAAGGTTTTCTACCTGTGGCTGTAGTATGTTTAGATTCACATGGACAAATTAATTTGTTAGAAAAGTAAATGTCATAAATATTTGTATAAGTGTTGAGTTTGCTCCAAAACTTTCTCTTGGGGCTAGACTTGGGTAATCCCTTTATACTTATTATAAAGAAAAAAATGTATAAGCAATTAACATAGACACTCACAATAATATTGCTGTTATTTCTTCACAAAACTTTATCATTTTACTTATATGCTCCATAGTAATCTCTTTATACAGGCCTATTCATATATATTAACAAATAAGCTTACCATTAACAAAAAATTTTAATTTCTTATTAAATATTTTTTCATTTCTTACACTTACTTTTCAACAAATAAGGTGGAGTATTGTCAATAATTATTATTTCATGCATTCGGATGGCCACGGGTGCGGGCCCAACAAAATTCCGACGGCCACGTCACTCCGGCGGGTGAAAGTCTAGAGCGGCGTTGACGTGTGCCACTTTTCAGTTGAAATGTCCGTTACATACTGCTTGCTGTAAACATGCTACCTCAAAGCATGTCATGTTTAAGTTATATCATGATAGTGGCGTAAAGGGAATAGGATGTTTTTGAACATATACAGAAGTACCCACAGGAAAATGCGCCATTAACAAATCCAGGGGCATATAAAACAATGACATCACAAATTAAGAATATTTTTCTTTATTAAAAATTGGTAACCAAATTTGCGCTAGCTTTCGGACTAATTACACATGTCAACGCTGCCAAAATCTATGCATTAAGAGAGTAATAACTTAACTTCATGCATTTACATGTTATTAAATATAATAAATATTTATTGAAGTACAGCATATTTTGAGTGCGGTATTAATCTCAGTATAACTTTATATATATTTAATAAACACATAACACCGACATTATATGTTGTTTACAAATACGCGTGATATGTCACATTTAACAGTATACATAATATTCTATTCGATGTTTTAACTTTAACTTAAGCACAAGCTCTTCATATTTCACAGTATGTTATAAATACGAAAATGTTGTGTACATATAAATATATTAAGGTTTTTCAGAAATTAATTGTAAATTTAAATTATCCTTTAATATTTATAACTAGCTTTATAAATTAAATGTTATTTATTAATAATTTAAATATATATATAATATTTTTTCTTTATATATAATAATTTACTTCTTCGTTACTTATAATACTATTGCATTTTGAAGTTTATACAAAAAAATGCAATAGTATTTATATCGTTAGTAACGAAAAAGTAAACCATTATATAAAAGAGAAACAATATCATATATATATTTAAATTATTAATAAATTAACATTTATTTTTAAGAATTAATTATAAATATTAAAGGATAATTTAAATTTACATGTATAAACATAAGAATACTACGCATTTGTATATTCCAAGTATACCTAACATAAAATACAGTGATAGTATGTTTAAGCATCTCTGTTTACAGGAAAAGCAGAAGGGCTTGATTGAAATAACTCATGGTATGAACCTACTCAGAAAGCTTGATTTCGAACTTGGATGTCACGTATATATATGCATCACACACACCGATGCACGTATGTATGTGTGTGTGTCCTCTCACATTTGGGACAGGCTAAAGACGTTTACAGAAGATGAATCAAACATGCTTAAGAGCTCTATGGACTTCTTTTGTATGGTGGCTATACAAATCACTTTGTGACAAAGGATCTAAAGATTATCTTAAGTAATCATACTTATCAGCAACACACACACACACGCACGTGTTTGAACGTTTAAGATAACGCCCGCAAATTAAACACTTAAATTAAAACAAAAAAGGAATGTTACCTTTGTATACCAGTACTTCACTCCTAGTCAAACTATTCATACACATATCACTTTCAGTACATATCTTATTATGTACACATAGTTACCTGTAGTGATAGTTAATCATCGTCGTCGTCCTCCTCAAGAATGTCATCCTCATCCTCATCGGCCTTACTTTTAGTACTTAGAACTTCCTTGGCACCTTGGATTCTTCAATGTCTTTTCGAAGCCTGTCCATATTGGCCTTGTAACGCTTCTCTTCAAGTGCTGCCTTCTCCGCTTTCTTCTTCTCCAGCTCCACACTATTAACGTAAACACAACATACAATATATCATACATGTTTCATAATATTACACACCCATATATTTTACATACGTGTATGTATATAATATATACACTGATGTACTTACAGATAGCCAGTTCTGTATTCCTCGGCACTTTCTTCAACAGCCTTGAAGAAATCCTTCATTCCTGCACCACTGATCGCTGACACTCCCACAGATTTGAGGTTATTGTAAAACTCATCCAGAACCAAACATAAACTCTTGCTTAAACTCGAAGCATATGACGTGTCTGATTCCACTGCGTTTGAAACGCCTCAAAGTCTTGCATCCACTGTGGGTAAATTACATTACTTCAAGACTTACACAGGCACAAAACATATAGTGTATATATATATATGAAGAACATTATGACTGTATTGTATATAGACATTCAGTACAAGACTATCTGCTACAGTTCTATACATATAAGATTGTAGAATCAGACATATATAAAAAGTCTGATGATCCGTCTACTAGAGTGTGGAGGAGAAGAGTATATACTTTATACAGGTTGCATAGAACATATGATCTTGCAAAATACTATGATAGCTATAGAACAGAATATATAATAGGTTATAGACTGTATTACATGTACTATCATGCTCTCTGGTATCCAATGGGAAGGTAAGCCTAGTGAGTCTATCACGATCAACTAATAAACGACTACTCTGTTTGACTCTCAAACACACGCACACACACTACAGACCTCCAGAGCAAATTTATGATTCATAATGTCAGTCTTGTTGAAGGTGAGAATGAAGGGCAGCTGATTCTTATACAGAATACTGCAGGCGTAGAGCATGTTACTCATGAAGGTGACCGGATTAGCAGAGCGAGACGTATCCACGACGTATACAACTGCTGTCGGGAATGTTGATGCGAATGCCTCGGTGACAATTGCTCCTGATGCTGACCATGTGAATATCTCTATTTGCCCAGGCGTGTCTATGAGCACGTAATCCACTTCATTTGATCTTCGTTCCACTAGACTTACAACCTGTAAAATAATCATATTATGTCTATGCCTGTGTCTACATATATATATACAAACATGGGTGTGTCCGTTAATACGTATACACAGACAGATATCTATGTGTCGAATGTGTATATATACGTGTATATGTGTGTATTATGCTAATTCTCTTTGAATATGTGTGCCTGTGTCATTATACATGCAACAGGCAGAGAAGTGTATACATAGATAGCATAATTGTACACTATTGACCATCCTACTATAATATGGAGATATTATACGTATATATGCATGCACACACACTGCATTTGTATGTCTCTGTGTTTCTGTATATTAGCGTTATGCTGATACTTAATGTGCAAGTGTGTGTGAAAGAGAAAGTTGTATGCATATTATTTAATAATAAATTAACTTATGCACATATCAAATATTTAAACACACATATGTATATTCATATTAAAGCTTGTTATATATCACACGCTTGGTAGGAAAAGAAGAAAGAAAAAAGAATGTGTATGAAAGCAAAAGCATGTTCTTACCTCGTCAATTTTGGTAGCAAACAGGTTAAGAGACGTCAGAATGGCACCATTCGGACCCAGACGATATTCCTTCATCACATTCTTATAGTTCACCGTGTCACGGATGTCAATGTTGCATCCGTACGGAACCGAAGCCACTGCCGGATCCAGGTTGAGAACATAGGCATGTTTTTGCATCATATTAACTTCCGCAACAAGCCTCTGCATTAGCGTCGTCTTCCCGCTCCCTGTGCAAGCCCCAAATGTGATGATTTCTAGGTATTATAGAAGATTTCTAGCTTCTCTGGGAGCTGTGTCTACGGTTCTAAGAAGAGATTTCAACTTCTGGGATTTCTGGTTGTTCTTACCTGCCATGCCGATGACGATCAGCACAACGGGGCGCTTTGGCGATGCTTCTGTCGATACATTGAGATTCTGTAGCTGCTCGCGCGCCATGTCTTCCTGCTCATCGAGCTCCACCGCCTGCTCGTCCTCGCTTTCCGCCATTTCCATCTCCATTCTCAAAACCCTAACCTTGACGAGCCCTACTTCATTGAACTAGTAAATTATAATCACATAAGCTCCTTAAATGAACACATTAGTTTTAACAGCACAGAAAAATATATATTTGAAACCTAATTCTATTGTTTTATTTCATTGATATATTTCCCTTAATATTAGTGAATGAAACGAAGAGCAGATCACATATTTTTAAATGAGGTAATACAAAAGTACCATATTTTTAATCTATATTGAAATCTATTGTTTCTAACTTTATTTAATTTGTATAATAATTAATTAAACATTTAATTAATACAAAATAGTGATAGTGCTCTAAAATAATATGGCATTATATTTTCTTTTCTGATGTGTAATTTTATCAATCTCATGTGATATATAATTAATGAAATGTCAATACGTAAATAATGCTATATAATGTTACCAGTTTGAGCAATAATTTAATTTATTACTAAATAATATAATTAATAATTATATTGAAACTTCACCTTCTTCTTTTTACTATATTTACTAAATAATTAAATTATAAATTTGTAATTCGGCCTTTAATTTATTTTTTAAGATAATAATAATAATAATAATAATATAAAATAACAAAAATAACATTAAAACCCATTATAAACTGAACAAATTCGTTTTAATTAAATAAAAAAAGGGTTATCATTACTTTGAAATGTATTTTATAAGTTATTTGCATTTAAATAAAAAATAATAAGTCTATTATGGTTGGAGAACTTTTCAATATATTAATATATTTTAATCATGTAAATCATAATTCACTTGCAATTTACTTTTAGATCCTATTTCATTTTAATTCAATTTAGAAAAAGAGATATATCTTTTTATTTATAAATTATATATTATGGTTTTTATTAAAATATATATAATAGTATATTTTATTTATTAATATTAAGTATATGTTGAAAAACAAATTATTGATTTAAAATTTAAATATAAAGTTTTGCAATAGGATTTTTTTTTTCATGTCAAATTTATAAACTTACATTTGAAATTATTACAAATTCTCGTGATAAATTTATTGCCGTTGGTACGTCGACATATAATATGTAATTTGTTTAAATTTTTTCTTCTTTTTTACCCTAATCTATGCTATAATATTCAGTTTTATTTATCTGTGTATTCCATCCTAAATATATATAGTGGTTGTATTATTAATATTTGAAAAAAACCACAATTATAAATTTTTAAGCATATGTAAATAATTTTTAAAACTTATTAAAACATTCACTTATTTCCATGGAAAACAATTTAAATATAGACATTCTTATATATTATATATATATATATATATTATATATATATATATATATATATATATATATGATGTCATATTTTAAAAATATTATTTATGTATATACATAATTAAATTAATTAAATTCAAATTTCAAAAAGTTATTAATTTTACATAATGTGAAGTAATTTTGTATGACTTTATAAACTTCTATTAAAGTAATTAAAACTTTATTTCTTAAATCTACTCGTTCTTGTTGTTGAGTGCCACATATAATTTAATATGAAAAAAATTATATAGAATATACTTTATATATTTTAAAGTATATATTAAAATCATATATAATGCTGACTTAATGCTTATGATTATGCCAAAGATTGCTTAGTATGGTGTAACTTTTATATATAAAGAAGGGTTTGCTAACCTTGTATGTATACTTAGGGATTGAATACACATCTTTTCATTTGTGAAAAATAAGGTAGCACCTTTTTCTTTTTAAGTCTTTTTTTTTTTTTATATTATATCTCTGGCGGTCTTCGTAGAACAACTTTTGCATACCATAGAGTCACAAGTGTAGACTCAACAATTTCTTAGGGTCTTAACACAAAGAACCCACAATCTAAAAGTAATCCTCATTTTGCCACGATTCTTTCTCAGGAACAACCTTGGAAGATGCACATGTTTTGTATAATGATTACATATCACCAATGGTACCCCTCCATCAACTTCGTGAGTTGTTGCCCTACTTGCATGGATTTGCTGCCCTTTGGTTTAAACACTTGGCCTTAACATTTCAAGGTGACTATGATTTGTTTATCCTCATCGACAATTGCATTTGAGTGTCATATGGATGCCTCTGTATCATTAGATAATGTTTTGCAATGTAATAAAATATGATGAAAATTACACAATTTGGAGTCCACTTCAAGAATCATTTGGCTCAATATGTCCGAAGTGGTAAAGAAAATGTTATTTTATCAAGTGCTTGGTGCAGCAGAGTCCTGGTCGTGGACATTGTTCGACCTTGGAAGATGCCATCTAGATCACATAAGTCCTTAAAGACTCCTCTTGCTTGTGTTCAACTTAATTGCTTGGACCAACCCCTTTGTCTCCAACTACTCATCCACAACCCATGGAGTTACATGCTTTAGTTCCATAAGTTACATTTTAGCCATGCAATGAGGACATGGTTATGGATATGAAGGCCTGGTGGACGTGGTCAATAACATAGATGTGGTATACAATGTTTTGAGCCATGGATGGCACTTGACTGTTGAGTGTGTCAATCATCCAAGTACAAACATGAAGGTTGTAATTCCTTTGGTGGATGCATTATTGCTTTTTGATAATGAGTAATAAAAATAGTTCTTATTACCAATGCAACAAAGGGATTGTGTGATGGGGCTTTACAATCTATGTTATGGTGTGGTGTTACACAAAGTGTGGATGGGGCACTTGAGAAAAACTTGTTGTTTTTTCTTTTGAAGGTTTTATGTGTGAGTATTCAATATCAATTCTTATTGCTTATGGGTTGGTCATTTATTTATTTGATATTCCTTATAACACAATGCTCTTTTCCAGTCAAGTTTGCTCAATAAACACTTCAAGTATTGTACAGAAGTAACAAGTCTTTCACTTTCTTTTTCTAAGCTTATTATGCTTTATTCGATTAGGGTCATATTCTAAGGCATTGCATCTTGATAATGCTTTCTCAATTGTATGATGTGATTTGGGTTTTAATTGAATGCATGCACGTGTGAACTTAACATGAGGAAAGTTTTCACTCCTACTTGCTTCCCTTTACAAGCACAAACTATAATACAATTTAAAGTTTCGTGCATTTCTTCAGGTTATTACAAATGTGATCTTTCTTTTGGATCTGTATCCAAAATGTTGCTAAAAAGGATATAAAAAGCTTCTTAATTCAGTTGTGGTCACACGCTCGCCATATGATTGATATAAAAGTTGTTGCACTAATAAAGCTTTAGTTCATCGATAATTTCACAAGAAAAGCAAGAGATGACATAAGTTGTTCGGGATATGTTAGCTCAAGGAGTGATGCGTTTGACTTATAGATTTATAACCATGGGCTTTTGAGCCTTATATTGTTAATAAATTAGATAAAAATAGGTGTTTCACAATTGATTTCAACATTTGAATAATATGACGATGCTCAATAGTTATGCCATGTCATACATGGATGACCTTATTAACAAATTGAGAAAGAGTCATTTGTTTGTAACATTGATTTAACTTCAGGTTATTAAAAAGTTCCTTTTAATCAAGCAAAGACAATCAAGACTACTTTTCAAATACATAATTAGTTACATGAGTTCATATGATGTTTTTAGTTTGATAAATGTTATAAAAATGTTTAATGACTCATGAACGAAGTCATTGAGGTTTGAAATTTTTTACAAGAGTGTTTGTAAATGATTTTCTAGTATTTCAATTAGTACATGAGAAGAACATTTGACTCACGTGGAGCAAATATTATTAAAAAGTGCAAGTTTGGTCAAACTTCTATGAAGTATTTAAGAATTGTTATTTTTTGATTTAAATTCAACAAAGATTCCTCAAAGACACATCAAGAACTTCAACGATTTCTGGGTAAGATGACTTACTTGGTGCAGTTTGTTCCACGTTTATCTGATGAAACAGCTCCACCGTATGTTTGTTATGTTTCCCTTATTTCTCATGGTCCTCTTAATGTAATCCTCCTTTGAGTCTCTTATAACCTCTAGTCCTCTAGTCCTTTAGTTTTCTAATCCATACTCTTCTTCTCCATTATCCTAATTTCTCTTGCTCTTTATCTTTGTACTAATGCTTCATATTAGTCTAAGTATTGATCTTATGCAAGAAAATTCAAAAGTCTAGTCAATGACATTCTATTGCATATGTAAATTAAATCTCAGTGGTCCAGAACTTAATTATTCAATTATGGGCAAGGAAATTTAAACTATTGTTTGGGTATTCACAAGTTTCATGCTTATCTTCATGGTTTCTTCAATTTTGATGGAATGTGATTATGTTAAGGTACATTCAGTGTTAAAAAGAAATATATAATGAGTTACATGTGTGATCATTATAAGATTATCAATTCATTAATTCATCATTATTAGGTTCTTATATAGCAGATGTGGATGTTTTGTCATAAGCATTAATTGTTATAGGTTTATCATCTTTAGAACCCATGCCATTGTTTAGTTTTTGTAAAATTTGGTTGGTACAACATTTAAAACTATGAAATTAATAAATAATAGATGCACTCAAAGCTTCTGAGTTGATAACAAATGTTTATATTGGTTTTTGGAACCATAATCCAAAGTTCACAATGGTGGAGGATCATCTTTATTCATGGGACCAACTAAATATGTACCCTATCTTAGTTGGTAATACCGTTATGTTATACCTCATTTTCTTATGCTTTTTATGATGATTTTCTTTCGAATTATCTCATATTTTATAAAGTGTTTAATAAGTTATGTTCATGATTTTATTATTCTCATTTCAATATAATCTTCATTAGTTTCTATAATACATCATTTTGAATGTTATAACTAAAATGGGAATGATACATGAAAATGAGATATTAAAAAAAATCTTTAATTAATACTGTCATAGTTTTACTATGACTCAACCCTTTACTTTGGGGTTTGACTGTTGTTACCTACCGAGTTGTGTGACGAACCCTAGATGTAGTAGGAAACAGGCCCACTTAGTGCACTTGGGTATCTGGTGATGGTCCGGCCGGGTGTCATTAGGTATTTGCAGGAAACTCTAGGTGAAGCTAGAACTTACCTTCTAGAAACTCTCCCCCGGTTTGACGTAGGTTTTCGTTAAATATAGCTTGTCAAAAGGGTTAGGGACACCCCTAGGGTTGACCTAACCCTAGGGTTGCCCTAACCCCACGCCCTAATACCCCCCCTAGGGGTTAGGTTTAGGGTTAGGTTAGGACAACCATTTTCTCTAAGGGCTGGCATTTGTGCCAGCCCACTTACTCATTTAGGTAAACAGGGGGGGGGGGGTCCGTCACATAAATAAGGTAGAGTATATGTAGTGAGGCTTCCTGGGTTCAAAAGAGAGCTCGTTAACCTCCTACCGGTGCAAGCTAAGCTTGTGTCGTCAAGGTGCAACCCTCTGTTGTGCCGCCCAAACTTCCACACGACAGGGGTACAACCCACCCTAGGGTTAGACTATCCTTATCGTTGGCAGGATCTTGCCTTTGAGAAGGGCACGTCACTTCCAAGGAGTTAGCCAGATTCCTTGGTCCGAAAACCTGCTCGCAAGCTCAAAGGTATTGCCCGAGTTCACGTTCCGCAGAACTAGTGGTTGAGGCCTTGCTCCGGCCGCCTCAACCACGCCAAGCTAGGAACAACACCTATAACTCGGCCAGTTCCGTGCATCCTGATTCACAAGGTGAGTCTCGTTCGTGGACTTGGTCAGTTAGGGTTTAAGTTCCTAAGGGTTGGGTTCCTAATACGGGTTACTTTACCAGATTCCGTGGGGTTTCCAGAGAGGGGATTCCAGGGTTGGCACCTGGCAAGCCGCCTTTGTGGCACCAGGTAAAAACTCTGACAATTGGTATCGGAGCAAGTTCTCTGCGGTCAGTAGGACTACCTTAAGTCATAGAGTGTTTCAATGTTTAGATAACTCTAAATTCTTGATCTACTCTATCGCTTTGGTTAACATGTCTGTATTCTGCGCAGAGAGTTTGATCCTGTGAGTTGTCAAACTTCGGAGAACACTTGCTCAGTGAGTCGGCGTGAGATTCTAGGTATGTCCGAAAGTCTTATGCTAGTTCAAGCTGATGTGTGTGGGTGTACAACCTGTGCAGGGTGTTTCCAACTTAACATTGGGAATATTCCGAGCATATTCTCCGAGTGTTGAAACTAGGGTTCAATACGATGAGCAAAAGAAAGCAACCGGAGCCTGAGGCAGAGAGGGCTGTCGCAGAGGCTCAAAATGAGGAGATGGATGAAGCTGATCCAGGTCGACCCCCTAGGGCTAGGCAGCGACCTGGTTGGCGTGAAATAATGATGGATGCCCTAAACGAACTTCGAGGGGATGTCTTGGGATTGAATGACAGAATCGATAATGTTGCCGTTCGGATTCCAACGAATACGGCAGTGCCAGACGTTCCGCAACCAGACACACGGAAAAAGAAGAAGAAGCATGACTCAGAGTCAGGTTCCTCTGAATCAGATTCTTCGACGGAAGTAGTTGGTGGAGGTCCCAGTAAATTCAAACCGGTAAAGCCTTCGAATTTCATGGGTTCAAAGGATTACAAGGTTTTGGATGACTGGTTGTATGATATGGAAAGCTATTTCGAGGCTGCTTCCGTGAGAAAGACAGAAAAGGTTGCATGTGCTAAGCAGTTTCTTAAAGAAGAAGCTAAGACTTGGTGGCGAATTGTTGAAGGTGAACGTGGATACCGAAACAGCTGGAAGCACATGAAAAAGGAGATCAAAAAGCAGTATATGCCGGATGATCTCGGTTTGCGATTGCGTGCTGACCTGGCACTTTGTCAACAGGGGTTCGGGGAAGTCCTATGGACCACGTTTATCGATTCGAAAGTGTACGGCGATTGGTGCCAAATATGAGCGATGATGAAGCTCGAAGTTGCTTCATGGCTAGCTTGAATGAGAAAACGCGAAGGGAGATCTTAAGGTACAAGCCCACAAGCTATCGGGAATGTCAAGAGGCAGCTCAAAAGGTTGCTTATGGCATGTCGTTAGAAGACTTGTACAAAGGGGAGGAAGCAAAACCTAAATCGAGGAGGTTTTCTCCAAAGTCTGGGTTAGAAGGTTTGATGGAAGACCAATCAATCACCATCAACGAAGTGCAAGTCCCTTTGTCGGTAGTTCAAGTTTTCGGACACATCAAGACCCACCGGATTTCGGAAACCATTGGCGTTACCACCTCCTCAGCAGACCAAAGGATCGGCTCCAAAGTCTGCTCCCCCGCGTTCCGCAGGCGGGGTCGTGAAATGTTATAATTGTAACAAGCCTGGTCATTTTGCTAAAGAGTGTCCGGCACCCTCACAACAATCAGGACATTTCAAGGCGATGGTAGAAGAGGAAGTTGCTGAACCAGAAACGCTTGAAGATCCGGAAGATGAGTCAGAAGAGGTAATGTTGTGCCAGACACAACCTGCCTTATTCGCTATTCAAGACAAAACTGACCCTTTGCTATATTTGACAGGAAGGATACGAGGGGACCGAGTCCGAATGATGATCGATACTGGAGCAACATACAACTTCATATCGACTAGTCTAGCTCGTCGATTGAATTTGGATGTAATAAAGATGTGTGAAATAAAGATCAATTTTGGCAAAGGTTCTCAAAATACTAATAATATAGCAAGGGCAGTTCCTGTCCAAATCAAAGATTGGAAGGCTAAGCTAGACTTAGTTGTCTTGAATATGACGGGGTTTGACTTTGTTCTGGGTATGGAATGGTTCCATAAACATGTAATCGAAATGAGGGGTTCCGGAGATAATCGAATCACGCTTGCAGCAGATAAAGAAGCCATTAGAAAAACGACGCTCAGAATGGAAACGCTAACTGATAGGGATTGGAATCCTATGTTCCTTACCTTGACTCAGTTGCGTAAAGCAGTTAGACATCGGGAACGTGTGTTTCTTGCAATGGTTTTGGATACTGGTGAAGTCAAAATAGGAGATGGTCAAGAACATGTTCCCGAACCTATTTTGGAAGTCTTGAACATGTTTAGGGATGTGTTACCGGAAGATTTGCCGCCTGAGTTACCTCCACGTCGAGCTGTGGACCACAGAATAGAGGTTTTGCCGGGTTCGTCTCCACCGGCAAGAGCCCCATATCGGTTAAATCCTCAAGAGTTGATTGAATTGAAGAGACAGCTGACGGAATTGGTTGGTCGAGGACACATTCGACCTAGTCGATCACCATATGGTGCACCGATCTTGTTTGTAATGAAAAAGGATGGTACGATGCGAATGTGTGTGGACTATCGAGCACTGAACGCGATAACTATCAAAAACAAGTATCCTCTTCCGCGAGTGGACGACTTGTTTGATAGACTATCAAAAGCAAAGTACTTTTCAAGAATAGACTTGAGGTCTGGTACCATCAGATTCGGGTAGCAGAGAATGACATTGAGAAGACCGCTTTTCGAACGCGTTATGGATCATTTGAGTTTCTAGTCTTGCCATTCGGGTTGTGCAATGCTCCAGCAACTTTTTGCACAATGATGGATGATGTGTTTAGAGACTATCTAGACGAGTTCGTGGTGGTGTATATTGATGACATTCTGGTTTTCAGTTCGACAATTGAAGAACATGTGGAACACTTAGAAAAAGTGTTTCAGAGGTTGAGAGAGAACCAGTTGTATGCTAAAGAAAGCAAGTGCGCATTTGGTCAAACCAAGATAGATTTCTTGGGACACTTGATCTCAGGTGGGGAGGT
>PUQB01000564.1:139826-164957 GCA_003024785.1 Selaginella tamariscina
AAATTGTGCCCTAAAGCAACAAGAACTTTTGTGCCCTAGCGCCCTAAACCCTGAAGTGGGCGAAACCTGTAGCGCCCTAAACCCTGAAGTGGGAGACACTAAATTGTGCCCTACGTCCTAAACCTAAAGCAACAAGAACTCAGAACTTCCTTAAGCAATGGTAGCATATGCATGCACTGCCCGGAATCGAACCCGGTCTGTACCGTGGCAGGTACTATTCTACCACTAGACCAGCAGTGCACCAACTTCTAATGCTGATGACACAGGATGGATAATGCAGCAGCACAACAGACATCAGAATGCCAATTGTACGGTCCTAGAATATTCTCTACGATGCTATGTGCTTGTCAGGCCGGCCTAGCTCAGTTGGTAGAGTGCGAGCTCTTAACCTCGTGTCGTGGTTCGAGCCCCACGGCCGGTGTTTCTTGACAACAGCATGCATTGTGGCATTTTCCTAGCTTTTAGGCCATATTGAGGGGGATTTTAACCCTAAACCATGCCATTTCTAGTAGTGCCCAATAACCATCCTAGCTCCAGGTCAGATGTCTAAGGCGCCATTTCCTAGCTTTTAGGCCATATTGAGGGGATTGTGGCATTTTCCTAGCTTTTAGTCCATATTGAGGGGATTGCTTGGCACCGAGCTCATGCCATTTTCAATCGTGCCCAATAACCATCCTAGCTTCCAGGCAGATGGCCGAGCGGCTAAGGCGCCAGACTCAAGTTCTGGTCTCTCATTGGAGGCGTGGGTTCGAATCCCGCTCCTGACACAGTGGCATTTCAGAAATCCACTCCTAGCCATCCGGCTCTGACACTCTGGGCTCGGCAAAGCTGTTGCGTACCTTGGGGTGGTGCGCAGATGGTTAGCGCGTAGGTCATAGCCATCGAGCAATCCTGAGGTCGAGAGTTCAAGCCTCTCTCACCCCATCGCCTTTGCTGCCCATTGCGTGCCGTAACACTCTGGGATCCTGAGGTTGTTTGTGGAGATGTAGACGTCACTGCTAAGTACATGGGTTTCACCCGCGAGAGTTCGAGTCTCTCAGGCACGTAACTCCCTCGAGAAGGTACACACGGAATATTCCCTTCTTGGTTATCTATGGAATATTCCCTTTTGGTTTCATGGGTTTGAGTTGTTGTAGAATATTCATGGAATATTCCCATCTTGCTTTGAGTGATCAAAGTAAACCCCAAGGAAGAAATTTATGGAATATTCCCTTCTTGTTTTCATGGGTTTTCTGTGTTGTGTTGTATGCGACTCCCAAGAAGATATTCATAGAATATTTCTATATTGGTTATTCATGGAATATTCGCTTCTTGGCGTCATGGGTTTCGGGTTGTGCTATATGCGACTCCCAAGAAGATATTCATGGAATATTCCCATCTTGCTTTCAGTTGTGTCGTACGCCGTAACTCCCCCAAGAAGATATTCATGGAATATTCCCTTCTTGTTTTCATGTGCATGTAGCTCACCCAAGAAGATATTTATGGAAAATTCCCTTGATGTGTTGTCCCCTTCTTGGTTTCATGGGTTTTCGTGTTGTGTTGTGTTGTAACTCCCCCATGAAGATACTTGTGGAATATTCCCTTCTTGGTTCCATGGGTTTCCGTGTCGTGATCTCTTGTATGTAACTTAACTCCCCCAAGAAGACATCCATGGACTATTCTGCTCTTCCCCACGGGAGTTTGACTCTCTCGATATTCTTGGAATATTCCCTTCTTACCATAGCAGGTTCGGCATTCTAGGAGTCCCTGGAATATGCCGCGTTTCGAGAAGGGGTGTCTCGGGACGGAGCCGTAGCCTGCAAAAGATATTCCGATAATCTCTATTGGAATGGACATGTCCATCGTACTCTTCCCAAATTGCACGGCTCGTACTGCATTGAATCGTGGAGGAGATGCAAAGCATTGGTGTCCAGTGGGCAAAAGGGCGGTTTGTTTTCGGCAAGTCCCACAACGCCAGCTGATGCCCCTCCGTGGGCGGCCTCAACCTCTCTCCTTTGCGGGCTCCATGCCCAACGACCAAACCTCCACGTGTCCCTCCCTGCCAATGTAGCTCCCTAGCGGCACTGGTTTCGTGGTGTAGCCGGTTATCACGTCAGTCTCACACACTGAAGGTCCCCAGTTCGAGTCTGGGCGAAACCTAGCGCCCTAAACCGGTTTAGGGTTTATGGTTTAGACCTAAAGGCTGGTTTAGGGTTTAGGGTTTACCAACTAGGCTCGACCCCTAGCACCCTAAACCCTAAAGGCGACACTAAATTGTGCCCTAAAGCAACAAGATCTTTTGTGCCCTAGCGCCCTAAACCCTGAAGTGGGCGAAACCTGTAGGGTTTAGACCTAAACACTGGTTTAGGGTTTAGGGTTTAGAGCAGCTAGGCTCGACTCCTAGCACCCTAAAACCTAAAGGCGACACTAAATTGTGCCCTAAAGCAACAAGAACTTTTGTGCCCTAGCGCCCTAAACCCTGAAGTGGGCGAAACCTGTAGCGCCCTAAACCCTGAAGTGGGAGACACTAAATTGTGCCCTAGCGTCCTAAACCCTAAAGCAACAAGAACTCAGAACTTCCTTAAGCAATGGGTAGCATATGCATGCACTGCCCGGGAATCGAACCCGGGTCTGTACCGTGGCAGGGTACTATTCTACCACTAGACCAGCAGTGCACCAACTTCTAATGCTGATGACACAGGATGGATATGCAGCAGCACATACAGACATCAGAATGCCAATTGGTACGGTCCTAGAATATTCTCTACGATGCTATGTGCTTGTCAGGCCGCCTAGCTCAGTTGGTAGAGTGCGAGGCTCTTAACCTCGTGGTCGTGGGTTCGAGCCCCACGGCCGGTGTTTCTTGACAACAGCATGCATTGTGGCATTTTCCTAGCTTTTAGGCCATATTGAGGGGGATTTTTAACCCTAAACCATGCCATTTCTAGTAGTGCCCAATAACCATCCTAGCTTCCAGGTCAGGATGTCTAAGGCGCCATTTTCCTAGCTTTTAGGCCATATTGAGGGGGATTGTGGCATTTTCCTAGCTTTTAGTCCATATTGAGGGGATTGCTTGGCACCGAGCCCATGCCATTTTCAATCGTGCCCAATAACCATCCTAGCTTCCAGGTCAGGATGGCCGAGCGGTCTAAGGCGCCAGACTCAAGTTCTGGTCTCTCATTGGAGGCGTGGGTTCGAATCCCGCTCCTGACACAGTGGCATTTCAGAAATGCCACTCCTAGCCATCCGGCTCTGACACTCTGGGTGCTCGGCAAAGCTGTTGCGTACCTTGGGGTGGTGGCGCAGATGGTTAGCGCGTAGGTCTCATAGCCATCGAGCAATCCTGAGGTCGAGAGTTCAAGCCTCTCTCACCCCATCGCCTTTGCTGCCCATTGCGTGCCGTAACACTCTGGGATCCTGAGGTTGTTGTGGAGATGTAGACGTCACTGCTAAGTACATGGGTTTCACCCGCGAGAGTTCGAGTCTCTCAGGCGACGTAACTCCCTCGAGAAGGTACACACGGAATATTCCCTTCTTGGTTATCTATGGAATATTCCCTTTTTGGTTTCATGGGGTTTTGAGTTGTGTTGTAGAAGATATTCATGGAATATTCCCATCTTGCTTTGAGATGAGTCACAAGTAAACCCCCCAAGGAAGAAATTTATGGAATATTCCCTTCTTGTTTTCATGGGTTTTCTGTGTTGTGTTGTATGCGACTCCCAAGAAGATATTCATAGAATATTTCTATATTGGTTATTCATGGAATATTCGCTTCTTGGCGTCATGGGGTTTCGGGTTGTGCTATATGCGACTCCCAAGAAGATATTCATGGAATATTCCCATCTTGCTTTCAGTTGTGTCGTACGCCGTAACTCCCCCAAGAAGATATTCATGGAATATTCCCTTCTTGTTTTCATGTGCATGTAGCTCACCCAAGAAGATATTTATGGAAAATTCCCTTGATGTGTTGTCCCCTTCTTGGTTTCATGGGTTTTCGTGTTGTGTTGTGTTGTAACTCCCCCCATGAAGATACTTGTGGAATATTCCCTTCTTGGTTCCATGGGTTTCCGTGTCGTGATCTCTTGTATGTAACTTAACTCCCCCAAGAAGACATCCATGGACTATTCTGCTCTTCCCCACGGGAGTTTGACTCTCTCGATATTCTTGGAATATTCCCTTCTTACCATAGCAGGTTCGGCATTCTAGGAGTCCCTGGAATATGCCGCGTTTCGAGAAGGGGTGTCTCGGGACGGAGCCGTAGCCTGCAAAAGATATTCCGATAATCTCTATTGGAATGGACATGTCCATCGTACTCTTCCCAAATTGCACGGCTCGTACTGCATTGAATCGTGGAGGAGATGCAAAGCATTGGTGTCCAGTGGGCAAAAGGGCGGTTTGTTTTCGGCAAGTCCCACAACGCCAGCTGATGCCCCTCCGTGGGCGGCCTCAACCTCTCTCCTTTGCGGGCTCCATGCCCAACGACCAAACCTCCACGTGTCCCTCCCTGCCAATGTAGCTCCCTAGCGGCACTGGTTTCGTGGTGTAGCCGGTTATCACGTCAGTCTCACACACTGAAGGTCCCCAGTTCGAGTCTGGGCGAAACCTCGCGCCCTAAACCGGTTTAGGGTTTATGGTTTAGACCTAAAGGCTGGTTTAGGGTTTAGGGTTTACCAACTAGGCTCGACCCCTAGCACCCTAAACCCTAAAGGCGACACTAAATTGTGCCCTAAAGCAACAAGATCTTTTGTGCCCTAGCGCCCTAAACCCTGAAGTGGGCGAAACCTGTAGGGTTTAGACCTAAACACTGGTTTAGGGTTTAGGGTTTAGAGCAGCTAGGCTCGACTCCTAGCACCCTAAAACCTAAAGGCGACACTAAATTGTGCCCTAAAGCAACAAGAACTTTTGTGCCCTAGCGCCCTAAACCCTGAAGTGGGCGAAACCTGTAGCGCCCTAAACCCTGAAGTGGAGACACTAAATTGTGCCCTAGCGCCCTAAACCCTGAAGTGGGCGAAACCTGTAGCGCCCTAAACCCTGAAGTGGGAGACACTAAATTGTGCCCTAGCGTCCTAAACCCTAAAGCAACAAGAACTCAGAACTTCCTTAAGCAATGGGTAGCATATGCATGCACTGCCCGGGAATCGAACCCGGGTCTGTACCGTGGCAGGGTACTATTCTACCACTAGACCAGCAGTGCACCAACTTCTAATGCTGATGACACAGGATGGATATGCAGCAGCACATACAGACATCAGAATGCCAATTGGTACGGTCCTAGAATATTCTCTACGATGCTATGTGCTTGTCAGGCCGGCCTAGCTCAGTTGGTAGAGTGCGAGGCTCTTAACCTCGTGGTCGTGGGTTCGAGCCCCACGGCCGGTGTTTCTTGACAACAGCATGCATTGTGGCATTTTCCTAGCTTTTAGGCCATATTGAGGGGGATTTTTAACCCTAAACCATGCCATTTCTAGTAGTGCCCAATAACCATCCTAGCTTCCAGGTCAGGATGTCTAAGGCGCCATTTTCCTAGCTTTTAGGCCATATTGAGGGGGATTGTGGCATTTTCCTAGCTTTTAGTCCATATTGAGGGGGATTGCTTGGCACCGAGCCCATGCCATTTTCAATCGTGCCCAATAACCATCCTAGCTTCCAGGTCAGGATGGCCGAGCGGTCTAAGGCGCCAGACTCAAGTTCTGGTCTCTCATTGGAGGCGTGGGTTCGAATCCCGCTCCTGACACAGTGGCATTTCAGAAATGCCACTCCTAGCCATCCGGCTCTGACACTCTGGGGTGCTCGGCAAAGCTGTTGCGTACCTTGGGTGGTGGCGCAGATGGTTAGCGCGTAGGTCTCATAGCCATCGAGCAATCCTGAGGTCGAGAGGTTCAAGCCTCTCTCACCCCATCGCCTTTGCTGCCCATTGCGTGCCGTAACACTCTGGATCCTGAGGTTGTTGTGGAGATGTAGACGTCACTGCTAAGTACATGGGTTTCACCCGCGAGAGTTCGAGTCTCTCAGGCGACGTAACTCCCTCGAGAAGGTACACACGGAATATTCCCTTCTTGGTTATCTATGGAATATTCCCTTTTTGGTTTCATGGGGTTTTGAGTTGTGTTGTAGAAGTATTCATGGAATATTCCCATCTTGCTTTGAGATGAGTCACAAGTAAACCCCCAAGGAAGAAATTTATGGAATATTCCCTTCTTGTTTTCATGGGTTTTCTGTGTTGTGTTGTATGCGACTCCCAAGAAGATATTCATAGAATATTTCTATATTGGTTATTCATGGAATATTCGCTTCTTGGCGTCATGGGGTTTCGGGTTGTGCTATATGCGACTCCCAAGAAGATATTCATGGAATATTCCCATCTTGCTTTCAGTTGTGTCGTACACCGTAACTCCCCCAAGAAGATTTCATGGAATATTCCCTTCTTGTTTTCATGTGCATGTAGCTCACCCAAGAAGATATTTATGGAAAATTCCCTTGATGTGTTGTCCCCTTCTTGGTTTCATGGGTTTTCGTGTTGTGTTGTGTTGTAACTCCCCCATGAAGATACTTGTGGAATATTCCCTTCTTGGTTCCATGGGTTTCCGTGTCGTGATCTCTTGTATGTAACTTAACTCCCCCAAGAAGACATCCATGGACTATTCTGCTCTTCCCCACGGGAGTTTGACTCTCTCGATATTCTTGGAATATTCCCTTCTTACCATAGCAGGTTCGGCATTCTAGGAGTCCCTGGAATATGCCGCGTTTCGAGAAGGGTGTCTCGGGACGGAGCCGTAGCCTGCAAAAGATATTCCGATAATCTCTATTGGAATGGACATGTCCATCGTACTCTTCCCAAATTGCACGGCTCGTACTGCATTGAATCGTGGAGGAGATGCAAAGCATTGGTGTCCAGTGGGCAAAAGGGCGGTTTGTTTTCGGCAAGTCCCACAACGCCAGCTGATGCCCCTCCGTGGGCGGCCTCAACCTCTCTCCTTTGCGGGCTCCATGCCCAACGACCAAACCTCCACGTGTCCCTCCCTGCCAATGTAGCTCCCTAGCGGCACTGGTTTCGTGGTGTAGCCGGTTATCACGTCAGTCTCACACACTGAAGGTCCCCAGTTCGAGTCTGGGCGAAACCTCTAGCGCCCTAAACCGGTTTAGGGTTTATGGTTTAGACCTAAAGGCTGGTTTAGGGTTTAGGGTTTACCAACTAGGCTCGACCCCTAGCACCCTAAACCCTAAAGGCGACACTAAATTGTGCCCTAAAGCAACAAGATCTTTTGTGCCCTAGCGCCCTAAACCCTGAAGTGGGCGAAACCTGTAGGGTTTAGACCTAAACACTGGTTTAGGGTTTAGGGTTTAGAGCAGCTAGGCTCGACTCCTAGCACCCTAAACCTAAAGGCGACACTAAATTGTGCCCTAAAGCAACAAGAACTTTTGTGCCCTAGCGCCCTAAACCCTGAAGTGGGCGAAACCTGTAGCGCCCTAAACCCTGAAGTGGGAGACACTAAATTGTGCCCTAGCGCCCTAAACCCTGAAGTGGGCGAAACCTGTAGCGCCCTAAACCCTGAAGTGGGAGACACTAAATTGTGCCCTAGCGTCCTAAACCCTAAAGCAACAAGAACTCAGAACTTCCTTAAGCAATGGGTAGCATATGCATGCACTGCCCGGGAATCGAACCCGGGTCTGTACCGTGGCAGGGTACTATTCTACCACTAGACCAGCAGTGCACCAACTTCTAATGCTGATGACACAGGATGGATATGCAGCAGCACATACAGACATCAGAATGCCAATTGGTACGGTCCTAGAATATTCTCTACGATGCTATGTGCTTGTCAGGCCGGCCTAGCTCAGTTGGTAGAGCGCGAGGCTCTTAACCTCGTGGTCGTGGGTTCGAGCCCCACGGCCGGTGTTTCTTGACAACAGCATGCATTGTGGCATTTTCCTAGCTTTTAGGCCATATTGAGGGGGATTTTTAACCCTAAACCATGCCATTTCTAGTAGTGCCCAATAACCATCCTAGCTTCCAGGTCAGGATGTCTAAGGCGCCATTTTCCTAGCTTTTAGGCCATATTGAGGGGGATTGTGGCATTTTCCTAGCTTTTAGTCCATATTGAGGGGGATTGCTTGGCACCGAGCCCATGCCATTTTCAATCGTGCCCAATAACCATCCTAGCTTCCAGGTCAGGATGGCCGAGCGGTCTAAGGCGCCAGACTCAAGTTCTGGTCTCTCATTGGAGGCGTGGGTTCGAATCCCGCTCCTGACACAGTGGCATTTCAGAAATGCCACTCCTAGCCATCCGGCTCTGACACTCTGGGGTGCTCGGCAAAGCTGTTGCGTACCTTGGGGTGGTGGCGCAGATGGTTAGCGCGTAGGTCTCATAGCCATCGAGCAATCCTGAGGTCGAGAGTTCAAGCCTCTCTCACCCCATCGCCTTTGCTGCCCATTGCGTGCCGTAACACTCTGGGATCCTGAGGTTGTTGTGGAGATGTAGACGTCACTGCTAAGTACATGGGTTTCACCCGCGAGAGTTCGAGTCTCTCAGGCGACGTAACTCCCTCGAGAAGGTACACACGGAATATTCCCTTCTTGGTTATCTATGGAATATTCCCTTTTTGGTTTCATGGGGTTTTGAGTTGTGTTGTAGAAGATATTCATGGAATATTCCCATCTTGCTTTGAGATGAGTCACAAGTAAACCCCCCAAGGAAGAAATTTATGGAATATTCCCTTCTTGTTTTCATGGGTTTCTGTGTTGTGTTGTATGCGACTCCCAAGAAGATATTCATAGAATATTTCTATATTGGTTATTCATGGAATATTCGCTTCTTGGCGTCATGGGTTTCGGGTTGTGCTATATGCGACTCCCAAGAAGATATTCATGGAATATTCCCATCTTGCTTTCAGTTGTGTCGTACACCGTAACTCCCCCAAGAAGATATTCATGGAATATTCCCTTCTTGTTTTCATGTGCATGTAGCTCACCCAAGAAGATATTTATGGAAAATTCCCTTGATGTGTTGTCCCCTTCTTGGTTTCATGGGTTTTCGTGTTGTGTTTGTGTTGTAACTCCCCCATGAAGATACTTGTGGAATATTCCCTTCTTGGTTCCATGGGTTTCCGTGTCGTGATCTCTTGTATGTAACTTAACTCCCCAAGAAGACATCCATGGACTATTCTGCTCTTCCCCACGGGAGTTTGACTCTCTCGATATTCTTGGAATATTCCCTTCTTACCATAGCAGGTTCGGCATTCTAGGAGTCCCTGGAATATGCCGCGTTTCGAGAAGGGGTGTCTCGGGACGGAGCCGTAGCCTGCAAAAGATATTCCGATAATCTCTATTGGAATGGACATGTCCATCGTACTCTTCCCAAATTGCACGGCTCGTACTGCATTGAATCGTGGAGGAGATGCAAAGCATTGGTGTCCAGTGGGCAAAAGGGCGGTTTGTTTTCGGCAAGTCCCACAACGCCAGCTGATGCCCCTCCGGGCGGCCTCAACCTCTCTCCTTTGCGGGCTCCATGCCCAACGACCAAACCTCCACGTGTCCCTCCCTGCCAATGTAGCTCCCTAGCGGCACTGGTTTCGTGGTGTAGCCGGTTATCACGTCAGTCTCACACACTGAAGGTCCCCAGTTCGAGTCTGGGCGAAACCTCTAGCGCCCTAAACCGGTTTAGGGTTTATGGTTTAGACCTAAAGGCTGGTTTAGGGTTTAGGGTTTACCAACTAGGCTGACCCCTAGCACCCTAAACCCTAAAGGCGACACTAAATTGTGCCCTAAAGCAACAAGATCTTTTGTGCCCTAGCGCCCTAAACCCTGAAGTGGGCGAAACCTGTAGGGTTTAGACCTAAACACTGGTTTAGGGTTTAGGGTTTAGAGCAGCTAGGCTCGACTCCTAGCACCCTAAACCTAAAGGCGACACTAAATTGTGCCCTAAAGCAACAAGAACTTTTGTGCCCTAGCGCCCTAAACCCTGAAGTGGGCGAAACCTGTAGCGCCCTAAACCCTGAAGTGGGAGACACTAAATTGTGCCCTAGCGCCCTAAACCCTGAAGTGGGCGAAACCTGTAGCGCCCTAAACCCTGAAGTGGGAGACACTAAATTGTGCCCTAGCGTCCTAAACCCTAAAGCAACAAGAACTCAGAACTTCCTTGAGCAATGGGTAGCATATGCATGCACTGCCGGGAATCGAACCCGGGTCTGTACCGTGGCAGGGTACTATTCTACCACTAGACCAGCAGTGCACCAACTTCTAATGCTGATGACACAGGATGGATATGCAGCAGCACATACAGACATCAGAATGCCAATTGGTACGGTCCTAGAATATTCTCTACGATGCTATGTGCTTGTCAGGCCGGCCTAGCTCAGTTGGTAGAGCGCGAGGCTCTTAACCTCGTGGTCGTGGGTTCGAGCCCCACGGCCGGTGTTTCTTGACAACAGCATGCATTGTGGCATTTTCCTAGCTTTTAGGCCATATTGAGGGGGATTTTTAACCCTAAACCATGCCATTTCTAGTAGTGCCCAATAACCATCCTAGCTTCCAGGTCAGGATGTCTAAGGCGCCATTTTCCTAGCTTTTAGGCCATATTGAGGGGGATTGTGGCATTTTCCTAGCTTTTAGTCCATATTGAGGGGGATTGCTTGGCACCGAGCCCATGCCATTTTCAATCGTGCCCAATAACCATCCTAGCTTCCAGGTCAGGATGGCCGAGCGGTCTAAGGCGCCAGACTCAAGTTCTGGTCTCTCATTGGAGGCGTGGGTTCGAATCCCGCTCCTGACACAGTGGCATTTCAGAAATGCCACTCCTAGCCATCCGGCTCTGACACTCTGGGGTGCTCGGCAAAGCTGTTGCGTACCTTGGGGTGTGGCGCAGATGGTTAGCGTAGGTCTCATAGCCATCGAGCAATCCTGAGGTCGAGAGTTCAAGCCTCTCTCACCCCATCGCCTTTGCTGCCCATTGCGTGCCGTAACACTCTGGGATCCTGAGGTTGTTGTGGAGATGTAGACTCACTGCTAAGTACATGGGTTTCACCCGCGAGAGTTCGAGTCTCTCAGGCGACGTAACTCCCTCGAGAAGGTACACACGGAATATTCCCTTCTTGGTTATCTATGGAATATTCCCTTTTTGGTTTCATGGGGTTTTGAGTTGTGTTGAGAAGATATTCATGGAATATTCCCATCTTGCTTTGAGATGAGTCACAAGTAAACCCCCCAAGGAAGAAATTTATGGAATATTCCCTTCTTGTTTTCATGGTTTTCTGTGTTGTGTTGTATGCGACTCCCAAGAAGATATTCATAGAATATTTCTATATTGGTTATTCATGGAATATTCGCTTCTTGGCGTCATGGGGTTTCGGGTTGTGCTATATGCGACCCAAGAAGATATTCATGGAATATTCCCATCTTGCTTTCAGTTGTGTCGTACACCGTAACTCCCCCAAGAAGATATTCATGGAATATTCCCTTCTTGTTTTCATGTGCATGTAGCTCACCCAAGAAGATATTTATGGAAAATTCCCTTGATGTGTTGTCCCCTTCTTGGTTTCATGGGTTTCGTGTTGTGTTGTGTTGTAACTCCCCCATGAAGATACTTGTGGAATATTCCCTTCTTGGTTCCATGGGTTTCCGTGTCGTGATCTCTTGTATGTAACTTAACTCCCCAAGAAGACATCCATGGACTATTCTGCTCTTCCCACGGGAGTTTGACTCTCTCGATATTCTTGGAATATTCCCTTCTTACCATAGCAGGTTCGGCATTCTAGGAGTCCTGGAATATGCCGCGTTTCGAGAAGGGGTGTCTCGGGACGGAGCCGTAGCCTGCAAAAGATATTCCGATAATCTCTATTGGAATGGACATGTCCATCGTACTCTTCCCAAATTGCACGGCTCGTACTGCATTGAATCGTGGAGGAGATGCAAAGCATTGGTGTCCAGTGGGCAAAAGGGCGGTTTGTTTTCGGCAAGTCCCACAACGCCAGCTGATGCCCTCCGTGGGCGGCCTCAACCTCTCTCCTTTGCGGGCTCCATGCCCAACGACCAAACCTCCACGGTCCCTCCCTGCCAATGTAGCTCCCTAGCGGCACTGGTTTCGTGGTGTAGCCGGTTATCACGTCAGTCTCACACACTGAAGGTCCCCAGTTCGAGTCTGGGCGAAACCTCTAGCGCCCTAAACCGGTTTAGGGTTTATGGTTTAGACCTAAAGGCTGGTTTAGGGTTTAGGGTTTACCAACTAGGCTTGACCCTAGCACCCTAAACCCTAAAGGCGACACTAAATTGTGCCCTAAAGCAACAAGATCTTTGTGCCCTAGCGCCCTAAACCCTGAAGTGGGCGAAACCTGTAGGGTTTAGACCTAAACACTGGTTTAGGGTTTAGGGTTTAGAGCAGCTAGGCTCGACTCCTAGCACCCTAAAACCTAAAGGCGACACTAAATTGTGCCCTAAAGCAACAAGAACTTTTGTGCCCTAGCGCCCTAAAAACCCTGAAGTGTGCGAAACCTGTAGCGCCCTAAACCCTGAAGTGGGAGACACTAAATTGTGCCCTAGCGTCCTAAACCCTAAAGCAACAAGAACTCAGAACTTCCTTAAGCAATGGGTAGCATATGCATGCACTGCCCGGGAATCGAACCCGGTCTGTACCGTGGCAGGGTACTATTCTACCACTAGACCAGCAGTGCACCAACTTCTAATGCTGATGACACAGGATGGATATGCAGCAGCACATACAGACATCAGAATGCCAATTGGTACGGTCCTAGAATATTCTCTACGATGCTATGTGCTTGTCAGGCCGGCCTAGCTCAGTTGGTAGAGTGCGAGGCTCTTAACCTCGTGGTCGTGGGTTCGAGCCCCACGGCCGGTGTTTCTTGACAACAGCATGCATTGTGGCATTTTCCTAGCTTTTAGGCCATATTGAGGGGGATTTTAACCTAAACCATGCCATTTCTAGTAGTGCCCAATAACCATCCTAGCTTCCAGGTCAGATGTCTAAGGCGCCATTTTCCTAGTTTTAGGCCATATTGAGGGGATTGTGGCATTTTCCTAGCTTTTAGTCCATATTGAGGGGATTGCTTGGCACCGAGCCATGCCATTTTCAATCGTGCCCAATAACCATCCTAGCTTCCAGGTCAGATGGCCGAGCGGTCTAAGGCGCCAGACTCAAGTTCTGGTCTCTCATTGGAGGCGTGGGTTCGAATCCCGCTCCTGACACAGTGGCATTTCAGAAATGCCACTCCTAGCCATCCGGCTCTGACACTCTGGGGTGCTCGGCAAAGCTGTTGCGTACCTTGGGGTGGTGGCGCAGATGGTTAGCGCGTAGGTCTCATAGCCATCGAGCAATCCTGAGGTCGAGAGTTCAAGCCTCTCTCACCCATCGCCTTTGCTGCCATTGCGTGCCGTAACACTCTGGGATCCTGAGGTTGTTGTGGAGATGTAGACGTCACTGCTAAGTACATGGGTTTCACCCGCGAGAGTTCGAGTCTCTCAGGCGACGTAACTCCCTCGAGAAGGTACACACGGAATATTCCCTTCTTGGTTATCTATGGAATATTCCCTTTTTGGTTTCATGGGTTTGAGTTGTGTGTGTAGAAGTATTCATGGAATATTCCCATCTTGCTTTGAGATGAGTCACAAGTAAACCCCAAGGAAGAAATTTATGGAATATTCCCTTCTTGTTTTCATGGGTTTTCTGTGTTGTGTTGTATGCGACTCCCAAGAAGATATTCATAGAATATTTCTATATTGGTTATTCATGGAATATTCGCTTCTTGGCGTCATGGGGTTTCGGGTTGTGCTATATGCGACTCCCAAGAAGATATTCATGGAATATTCCCATCTTGCTTTCAGTTGTGTCGTACACCGTAACTCCCCCAAGAAGATATTCATGGAATATTCCCTTCTTGTTTTTCATGTGCATGTAGCTCACCCAAGAAGATATTTATGGAAAATTCCCTTGATTGTTGTCCCCTTCTTGGTTTCATGGGTTTCGTGTTGTGTTGTGTTGTAACTCCCCCCATGAAGATACTTGTGGAATATTCCCTTCTTGGTTCCATGGGTTTCCGTGTCGTGATCTCTTGTATGTAACTTAACTCCCCAAGAAGACATCCATGGACTATTCTGCTCTTCCCCACGGGAGTTTGACTCTCTCGATATTCTTGGAATATTCCCTTCTTACCATAGCAGGTTCGGCATTCTAGGAGTCCCTGAATATGCCGCGTTTCGAGAAGGGTGTCTCGGACGGAGCCGTAGCCTGCAAAAGATATTCCGATAATCTCTATTGGAATGGACATGTCCATCGTACTCTTCCCAAATTGCACGGCTCGTACTGCATTGAATCGTGGAGGAGATGCAAAGCATTGGTGTCCAGTGGGCAAAAGGGCGGTTTGTTTTCGGCAAGTCCCACAACGCCAGCTGATGCCCCTCCGTGGGCGGCCTCAACCTCTCTCCTTTGCGGGCTCCATGCCCAACGACCAAACCTCCACGTGTCCCTCCCTGCCAATGTAGCTCCCTAGCGGCACTGGTTTCGTGTGTAGCCGGTTATCACGTCAGTCTCACACACTGAAGGTCCCCAGTTCGAGTCTGGGCGAAACCTCTAGCGCCCTAAACCGGTTTAGGGTTTATGGTTTAGACCTAAAGGCTGGTTTAGGGTTTAGGGTTTACCAACTAGGCTGACCCCTAGCACCCTAAACCCTAAAGGCGACACTAAATGTGCCCTAAAGCAACAAGATCTTTTGTGCCCTAGCGCCTAAACCTGAAGTGGGCGAAACCTGTAGGGTTTAGACCTAAACACTGGTTAGGGTTTAGGGTTTAGAGCAGCTAGGCTCGACTCCTAGCACCCTAAACCTAAAGCGACACTAAATTGTGCCTAAAGCAACAAGAACTTTTGTGCCTAGCGCCCTAAACCCTGAAGTGGGCGAAACCTGTAGCGCCCTAAACCCTGAAGTGGGAGACACTAAATTGTGCCCTAGCGTCCTAAACCCTAAAGCAACAAGAACTCAGAACTTCCTTGAGCAATGGGTAGCATATGCATGCACTGCCCGGGAATCGAACCCGGGTCTGTACCGTGGCAGGGTACTATTCTACCACTAGACCAGCAGTGCACCAACTTCTAATGCTGATGACACAGGATGGATATGCAGCAGCACATACAGACATCAGAATGCCAATTGGTACGGTCCTAGAATATTCTCTACGATGCTATGTGCTTGTCAGGCCGCCTAGCTCAGTTGGTAGAGTGCGAGGCTCTTAACCTCGTGGTCGTGGGTTCGAGCCCCACGGCCGGTGTTTCTTGACAACAGCATGCATTGTGGCATTTTCCTAGCTTTTAGGCCATATTGAGGGGGATTTTTAACCCTAAACCATGCCATTTCTAGTAGTGCCCAATAACCATCCTAGCTTCCAGGTCAGGATGTCTAAGGCGCCATTTTCCTAGCTTTTAGGCCATATTGAGGGGGATTGTGGCATTTTCCTAGCTTTTAGTCCATATTGAGGGGATTGCTTGGCACCGAGCCCATGCCATTTTCAATCGTGCCCAATAACCATCCTAGCTTCCAGGTCAGGATGGCCGAGCGGTCTAAGGCGCCAGACTCAAGTTCTGGTCTCTCATTGGAGGCGTGGGTTCGAATCCCGCTCCTGACACAGTGGCATTTCAGAAATGCCACTCCTAGCCATCCGGCTCTGACACTCTGGGGTGCTCGGCAAAGCTGTTGCGTACCTTGGGGTGGGTGGCGCAATGGTTAGCGCGTAGGTCTCATAGCCATCGAGCAATCCTGAGGTCGAGAGTTCAAGCCTCTCTCACCCCATCGCCTTTGCTGCCCATTGCGTGCCGTAACACTCTGGGATCCTGAGGTTGTTGTGGAGATGTAGACGTCACTGCTAAGTACATGGTTTCACCCGCGAGAGTTCGAGTCTCTCAGGCGACGTAACTCCCTCGAGAAGGTACACACGGAATATTCCCTTCTTGGTTATCTATGGAATATTCCCTTTTTGGTTTCATGGGGTTTTGAGTTGTGTTGTAGAAGATATTCATGGAATATTCCCATCTTGCTTTGAGATGAGTCACAAGTAAACCCCCCAAGGAAGAAATTTATGGAATATTCCCTTCTTGTTTTCATGGGTTTTCTGTGTTGTGTTGTATGCGACTCCCAAGAAGATATTCATAGAATATTTCTATATTGGTTATTCATGGAATATTCGCTTCTTGGCGTCATGGGGTTTCGGGTTGTGCTATATGCGACTCCCAAGAAGATATTCATGGAATATTCCCATCTTGCTTTCAGTTGTGTCGTACACCGTAACTCCCCAAGAAGATATTCATGGAATATTCCCTTCTGTTTTCATGTGCATGTAGCTCACCCAAGAAGATATTTATGGAAAATTCCCTTGATGTGTTGTCCCCTTCTTGGTTTCATGGGTTTCGTGTTGTGTTGTGTTGTAACTCCCCCCATGAAGATACTTGTGGAATATTCCTTCTTGGTTCCATGGGTTTCCGTGTCGTGATCTCTTGTATGTAACTTAACTCCCCCAAGAAGACATCCATGGACTATTCTGCTCTTCCCCACGGGAGTTTGACTCTCTCGATATTCTTGGAATATTCCCTTCTTACCATAGCAGGTTCGGCATTCTAGGAGTCCCTGGAATATGCCGCGTTTCGAGAAGGGGTGTCTCGGGACGGAGCCGTAGCCTGCAAAAGATATTCCGATAATCTCTATTGGAATGGACATGTCCATCGTACTCTTCCCAAATTGCACGGCTCGTACTGCATTGAATCGTGGAGGAGATGCAAAGCATTGGTGTCCAGTGGGCAAAAGGGCGGTTTGTTTTCGGCAAGTCCCACAACGCCAGCTGATGCCCCTCCGTGGGCGGCCTCAACCTCTCTCCTTTGCGGGCTCCATGCCCAACGACCAAACCTCCACGTGTCCCTCCCTGCCAATGTAGCTCCCTAGCGGCACTGGTTTCGTGGTGTAGCCGGTTATCACGTCAGTCTCACACACTGAAGGTCCCCAGTTCGAGTCTGGGCGAAACCTCTAGCGCCCTAAACCGGTTTAGGGTTTATGGTTTAGACCTAAAGGCTGGTTTAGGGTTTAGGGTTTACCAACTAGGCTCGACCCCTAGCACCCTAAACCCTAAAGGCGACACTAAATTGTGCCCTAAAGCAACAAGATCTTTTGTGCCCTAGCGCCCTAAACCCTGAAGTGGGCGAAACCTGTAGGGTTTAGACCTAAACACTGGTTTAGGGTTTAGGGTTTAGAGCAGCTAGGCTCGACTCCTAGCACCCTAAACCTAAAGGCGACACTAAATTGTGCCCTAAAGCAACAAGAACTTTTGTGCCCTAGCGCCCTAAACCCTGAAGTGGGCGAAACCTGTAGCGCCCTAAACCCTGAAGTGGGAGACACTAAATTGTGCCCTAGCGCCCTAAACCCTGAAGTGGGCGAAACCTGTAGCGCCCTAAACCCTGAAGTGGGAGACACTAAATTGTGCCCTAGCGTCCTAAACCCTAAAGCAACAAGAACTCAGAACTTCCTTGAGCAATGGGTAGCATATGCATGCACTGCCCGGGAATCGAACCCGGGTCTGTACCGTGGCAGGGTACTATTCTACCACTAGACCAGCAGTGCACCAACTTCTAATGCTGATGACACAGGATGGATATGCAGCAGCACATACAGACATCAGAATGCCAATTGGTACGGTCCTAGAATATTCTCTACGATGCTATGTGCTTGTCAGGCCGGCCTAGCTCAGTTGGTAGAGTGCGAGGCTCTTAACCTCGTGGTCGTGGGTTCGAGCCCCACGGCCGGGTTTCTTGACAACAGCATGCATTGTGGCATTTTCCTAGCTTTTAGGCCATATTGAGGGGATTTTTAACCCTAAACCATGCCATTTCTAGTAGTGCCCAATAACCATCCTAGCTTCCAGGTCAGGATGTCTAAGGCGCCATTTTCCTAGCTTTTAGGCCATATTGAGGGGGATTGTGGCATTTTCCTAGCTTTTAGTCCATATTGAGGGGGATTGCTTGGCACCGAGCCCATGCCATTTTCAATCGTGCCCAATAACCATCCTAGCTTCCAGGTCAGGATGGCCGAGCGGTCTAAGGCGCCAGACTCAAGTTCTGGTCTCTCATTGGAGGCGTGGGTTCGAATCCCGCTCCTGACACAGTGGCATTTCAGAAATGCCACTCCTAGCCATCCGGCTCTGACACTCTGGGGTGCTCGGCAAAGCTGTTGCGTACCTTGGGTGGTGGCGCAGATGGTTAGCGCGTAGGTCTCATAGCCATCGAGCAATCCTGAGGTCGAGAGTTCAAGCCTCTCTCACCCCATCGCCTTTGCTGCCCATTGCGTGCCGTAACACTCTGGGATCCTGAGGTTGTTGTGGAGATGTAGACGTCACTGCTAAGTACATGGTTTCACCCGCGAGAGTTCGAGTCTCTCAGGCGACGTAACTCCCTCGAGAAGGTACACACGGAATATTCCCTTCTTGGTTATCTATGGAATATTCCCTTTTTGGTTTCATGGGGTTTTGAGTTGTGTTGTAGAAGATATTCATGGAATATTCCCATCTTGCTTTGAGATGAGTCACAAGTAAACCCCCCAAGGAAGAAATTTATGGAATATTCCCTTCTTGTTTTCATGGGTTTTCTGTGTTGTGTTGTATGCGACTCCCAAGAAGATATTCATAGAATATTTCTATATTGGTTATTCATGGAATATTCGCTTCTTGGCGTCATGGGGTTTCGGGTTGTGCTATATGCGACTCCCAAGAAGATATTCATGGAATATTCCCATCTTGCTTTCAGTTGTGTCGTACACCGTAACTCCCCCAAGAAGATATTCATGGAATATTCCCTTCTTGTTTTCATGTGCATGTAGCTCACCCAAGAAGATATTTATGGAAAATTCCCTTGATGTGTTGTCCCCTTCTTGGTTTCATGGGTTTTCGTGTTGTGTTGTGTTGTAACTCCCCCCATGAAGATACTTGTGGAATATTCCCTTCTTGGTTCCATGGGTTTCCGTGTCGTGATCTCTTGTATGTAACTTAACTCCCCCAAGAAGACATCCATGGACTATTCTGCTCTTCCCCACGGGAGTTTGACTCTCTCGATATTCTTGGAATATTCCCTTCTTACCATAGCAGGTTCGGCATTCTAGGAGTCCCTGGAATATGCCGCGTTTCGAGAAGGGGTGTCTCGGGACGGAGCCGTAGCCTGCAAAAGATATTCCGATAATCTCTATTGGAATGGACATGTCCATCGTACTCTTCCCAAATTGCACGGCTCGTACTGCATTGAATCGTGGAGGAGATGCAAAGCATTGGTGTCCAGTGGGCAAAAGGGCGGTTTGTTTTCGGCAAGTCCCACAACGCCAGCTGATGCCCCTCCGTGGGCGGCCTCAACCTCTCTCCTTTGCGGGCTCCATGCCCAACGACCAAACCTCCACGTGTCCCTCCCTGCCAATGTAGCTCCCTAGCGGCACTGGTTTCGTGGTGTAGCCGGTTATCACGTCAGTCTCACACACTGAAGGTCCCCAGTTCGAGTCTGGGCGAAACCTCTAGCGCCCTAAACCGGTTTAGGGTTTATGGTTTAGACCTAAAGGCTGGTTTAGGGTTTAGGGTTTACCAACTAGGCTCGACCCCTAGCACCCTAAACCCTAAAGGCGACACTAATTGTGCCCTAAAGCAACAAGATCTTTTGTGCCCTAGCGCCTAAACCCTGAAGTGGGCGAAACCTGTAGGGTTTAGACCTAAACACTGGTTTAGGGTTTAGGGTTTAGAGCAGCTAGGCTCGACTCCTAGCACCCTAAACCCTAAAGGCGACACTAAATTGTGCCCTAAAGCAACAAGAACTTTTGTGCCCTAGCGCCCTAAACCCTGAAGTGGGCGAAACCTGTAGCGCCCTAAACCCTGAAGTGGGAGACACTAAATTGTGCCCTAGCGCCCTAAACCCTGAAGTGGGCGAAACCTGTAGCGCCCTAAACCCTGAAGTGGGAGACACTAAATTGTGCCCTAGCGTCCTAAACCCTAAAGCAACAAGAACTCAGAACTTCCTTGAGCAATGGGTAGCATATGCATGCACTGCCCGGGAATCGAACCCGGGTCTGTACCGTGGCAGGGTACTATTCTACCACTAGACCAGCAGTGCACCAACTTCTAATGCTAATGACACAGGATGGATATGCAGCAGCACATACAGACATCAGAATGCCAATTGGTACGGTCCTAGAATATTCTCTACGATGCTATGTGCTTGTCAGGCCGGCCTAGCTCAGTTGGTAGGCGCGAGGCTCTTAACCTCGTGGTCGTGGGTTCGAGCCCCACGGCCGGTGTTTCTTGACAACAGCATGCATTGTGGCATTTTCCTAGCTTTTAGTAGTGCCCAATAACCATCCTAGCTTCCAGGTCAGGATGGCCGAGCGGTCTAAGGTGCCAGACTCAAGTTCTGGTCTCTCATTGGAGGCGTGGGTTCGAATCTCGCTCCTGACACAGTGGCATTTCAGAAATGCCACTCCTAGCCATTCGGCTCTGACACTCTGGGGTGCTCGGCAAAGCTGTTGCCTTTGCTGCCCATTGACACTCTGGGATCCTGAGGTCGTTGTGGGGATGTCATAGTTTTTTACTATGACTCGACCCTTTACTTTGGACGTTGACTGTTGTTACCTACTGTACTATGTTGATGGACCCTAGATGTAGTAGGAAACAGGCCCGCTTAGTGCACTTGGGTATCTGGTGATGGTCCGGCCGGGTGTCATTAGGTATTTGAAGGAAACTCTAAGCGAAGCTAGAACTTACCTTCTAAAACCCACCCCCAATTTTGACGTCCCGAATAGGCTGATTGGTCTTTGCAGATGAGTTCGGCATGTTAAGTAGGGTTAGGAACACCCCTAGGTTGACCTAACCCTAGGGTTGCCCTAACCCACGCCCTAAAACCCCACCCCCTTGGGTAGGGTTTAGGGGTAGGAGTAAGGGTGAGTTATAGGCTCATATTGCTAATTTATCTAAGGGGCTAGAATTCAGTGCCAGCCCACTAACACAAACAGGAAAAAGGGGGGGGGGCTCCGTCACATAAATAAGGTAGAGTATATGTAGGAGAGCTCCTGGGTTCATGAATGAGTTCGTTGCTCTTCTGCCGGTGCAAGCTTCAGCTTGTGTCGTTAAGGTACAACCCTCTGTTGTGCCGCCCTAACTTCCAGATGCCAGGGGTACGTCCCACCTTCGGGGTAGCTTACCCTTAACGTTGGCGAATCCATGCCTGGGAGGTCTTGTCGGGATGCACGTTCCAAGAGGCAGAGGTTGAGGCTTGTCTCCAGCCTCCTCCTCCACGTCAAGCTAGGTGTAGCACTCACGGCCAAGCAAGGCACATCCGTGTCCTTGTCCAACTGTGGGCGTGGGATCTTGTTTGACAGGTTCACGTTACCTGGTTCCTGAGGGTTCATTGAGGGGTTCTAGAGTTGGCATTTAGCCACGTTTGTGGTACTTGGTGCAACTCTTGAATCTAAGGGCTATGGCATGATAGCCCACATCTTGGAAGGCAGTGTCACATGGGATGTGACACTGGGCTAAACGTCACATGGTACAACGCCCGAGGCACGCCCTTTGGGGTTATGTCATGGGCTTGTCGCTAAGGGGTTGGATACTCTAGCAAACAGGCATGCTTGTGCTTGCACTAGGGTGCTAAGCCTTGGGCATCCGCTCGAGGGAGGTTAGGTCTCGTAACTAGGTGTGCTTTGGCACACTTGGCTAGGGGAGTGTTCTCCTTGGAATCCAGGGTTGAACAACCTAAGCTCATTAGCAGAAGCCCTTTCGTAAGGCACTCGCAAGGTCATGTGCTTAGGGTTATCCCAAACCTAGCCTTAGGGAGTTTGCTTAGCAGAACACTCGTGTCCGCCTACGGCGCACACTCGTGTCCGCCTACACTCGTGTCCTCACTAAGTACTAGCCCTAGGTCTAGGGTGTAACTTGGCCACTCAAACCCTTAGGGGTTAGTCGTGGTTCAGGGTACCCCTTGTCGCCCTAAAGGGGTTGTACTCCCGGATGAGGGTGATTCCTCAAGGGGTAAGTGACAATGCCTTAGCTCTGTCACGGGGGTATGTGTGGAACACACGTCTCCTTGATGGGGGTTAGGGCATGAGCCTGTCTAGGTCTTCTAGGGCAAGACCCTAAGTCAACTAGGGTTATCCCTCAAGGGTTTTGGGGTAGACACTCTAGGGAGACTTAGGCTAAACCCTAAGTCAACTAGGGTTATCCCTCAAGGGTTCTGGGGGCAGACATTCTAGGAGACTTAGGCTAAACCCTAAGTCTCTTGTCCACTTGGGCATAGAGTCTAACCCTAGGGGTCGTTGGGGTTGTTCTGGGGAACTTAGGTTGCTCACACAGGGTGATGATGCCGAATGGCCACCTGGCAGCCACGTGTTGCCACGTGTTGGCCCTTTGGGTTAAAACTCTGACAGGGGATGTAGACGTCACTCTAGTTGGTTGTTGCTTTGGTCGAGTGGTTAAGGCGTGTGCCTGCTAAGTACATCGGTTTCACCCACGAGAGTTCGAGTCTCTCAGGCCACGTAACTTGTGGGGATGTAGACGTCACTCTAGTTGGTTGTTGCTTTTGGTCGAGTGGTTAAGGCGTGTGCCTGCTAAGTAACATGGGTTTCACCCACGAGATTCACCCACAAGAGTTCGAGTCTCTCAGGCAACGTAACTCCCTCGAGAAGGTACACACGAAATATTTCCATCTTGGTTATCCATGGAATATTCCCTTTTTGTTTCATGGGGTTTTGAATTGTGTTGTAGATATTCATGGAATTTCCCATCTTGCTTGAGATGAGTCACAAGTAAACACGGAATATTTCCATCTTGGTTATCCATGGAATATTCCCTTCTTTGTTTCATGGGGTTTTGAGTTGTGTTGTAGAAGATATTCATGGAATATTCCCATCTTGCTTTGAGATGAGTCACAAGTAAACCCCCCAAGGAAGAAATTTATGGAATATTCCCTTCTTGTTTTCATGGGTTTTTCTGTGTTGTGTTGTATGCGACTCCCAAGAAGATATTCATAGAATATTTCTATATTGGTTATTCATGGAATATTCGCTTCTTGGCGTTATGGGGTTTCGGGTTGTGCTATATGCGACTCCCAAGAAGATATTCATGGAATATTCCCATCTTGCTTTCAGTTGTGTCGTACGCCGTAACTCCCCCAAGAAGATATTCATGGAATATTCCCTTCTTGTTTTCATGTGCATGTAGCTCACCCAAAAAGATATTTATGGAACATTCACTTTATATGTTTCTCTCCAAAGGAGGTGTTCATGGAATATTCCCATCTTGCTTTCAGTTGTGTCGTACGCCGTAACTCCCTCAAGAAGATATTTATGGAATATTCCCTTCTTGTTTTCATGTGCATGTAGCTCACCCAAGAAGATATTTATGGAACATTCACTTTATGTTGTCTCCAAAGGAGATGTTTATGGAATAGTCCTTCTTAGTTTTATGGGTTTTTGTGTTGTGTTGTAACTCCCCCATGAAGATACTTATAGAATATTCCCTTCTTAGTTCCATTGGTTTTCATGTCATGATCTCTTGCATATAACTCCCCAAGAAGACATCCATGGACTATTATGCTCTCTCCCAGGAGTTTGAGTCTCTTAGGCGACATGCCTTCTTGTGTGAGATATTCGTTCTGAAATATCCCCTTCTTGAGCAATATGGTCCCAAGAAGATATTTTTAGAATATTCCCTTCTTACCATAGCAAGTTCAGCATTCTAGGTGTCCCTAGAATATGCTATGTTTCAAGAAGGGGTGTATGGGAATGAAGCCATAACCTACAAAAGATATTCCGAGAATCTCTATTGGAATGAGCATGTCCATTTTACTGTTTAAACATTTCTCAATTTGCAAAGTTACTACGTCTTCGTTTAATTAAAATAGATTTAATGCTCATGCATTATACTCCGATGTGGCAACATATGCAAGATCACTAATATGAGTTCTAGAATGTTAAAAGAAACATTTTTCCATGTTAATTTGTTACAATGAAAACTTTGAAATAGGTTGACCTTCACACTTTTACGAAAGTAGTGGGCTATTATACAAATGACCATGATAAACCTTAACAAAATAAATAAATGTAACATGTCTTTTAATATTATATTTGATTTATATCTCACTAGCACCAATGTATTATACATAATATATGTTTTTAAGTTCCACATAAAGAAGTAATTGAATGTTAATTTAGAGACTATATTTTGAAGATGGTTTTTAATAAGTTTTTATCCATGTTTATTATTTCACATAAAGAATAAGTAATCTATAAAGTGTGCTTTTAAAGATGTTTATGGAAGTAAGTTTTATTTACACTCATCTTAGGTTACTATGTTAAAAACAACTTGTGTTTAAAATGCTCAAGTGATCTCACGAGGTTGATATATGTGATATAAATAGGGTTTTCTTCAATTATGTAAAAATTTTGATATAGGATGTTGTTATATCCTTTGATCTATTAATTAAGATTAGTAGCAAACATTTACGGCTGTAGTTATGTCTAGTAATTGATGACGAATAAACATAAACATTTGTTTTAAATTTGATGCACTAGTAAAATAGATCATATTATGATATAACAAGAGAGCAAATATCAATTTTATGAATAAAACTTTAATGTTAATTATGGTACTTAACGGTTACACAGTTCAAAATAATTGATATAGTAAACTATAGATCACGTTATTTATTGAAACAAATAACTAAAATGACATTTACTGGTTTAAATCTTTATACCAATTATATAATTAATCCACAATATGTAACACTTCATTGTATTGTATATCACTTATGTTGATATTACATCTAAAAGAGATGGACAAGTTTCATAGAAGATGTAGCTTGATTTTTTTGGTAAAAAACATGACAATAACAATATTGTGAAAATTATGATAATAAGATAATTTAAAAAATACATTATGCAGTGTAGACTGAGAGTGATTATTATGCAATTACGCAGAAGAACAATGTTATGGGACGTCCCTCTTTCATATCTCTTAACTATATCTCAACTATATATAGTGATATGCCGTGACATAAACAGTGGTCCCACTGTCACATACATGTTATTAGAAATAACAAATTATTTCAAATATTGTATTAGAAAAAGTATAATATAGAGTGAAACTAAAGTAGT
>PUQB01000565.1:0-164304 GCA_003024785.1 Selaginella tamariscina
CGTGTGTGAGAGAGGAAGAAGGAGTCCATTTGTGAACCAACTTCTCGTTCACCGTTCTAAGTTCTAAGACGTGATCAAAGAAGTCAAGAAAACTATGTATATGCACATGCACAACTTTGAAGCTAGTATATTGAAAACATCATGTTCATATACTTAACTCAATCTCTCTTGTTGTGTTTACTCTCATTTTGTTTTATTTTATGACCCATTTACTTTTGTATTTTAAGCATGTCAACAAAAAATTTCTAAAACAACGATTTAAAACTTAGAGCAATAAAAATATTAAATAACATATTTTATACACAACTATATGAATAATATCTGCTGAAATTATTACTTACTTGGTAATTAATAATTAATATTAAGGCCGTAAGCATAAATTAAAATAAATATTAAAGCCGAGAATTCATGATTAAGTTCTTGAATTTTAATAATGTTTGATCTCAATTGTAAAATGATACGGTGGAATTTAAACATGAATGTGCTTATACAATACACCAGGTACATATGTACTACGTATTATGTGATAATATATTTGAAATATAAAAGTGAAAACCATGGAATATATAATTTATAAATAACATGATACACTCTTTCTAATTTGAAAATGAAATATAATGTATGTGTTGTGGATTAAAACTGTGTGGACTCAATCTCTTATAATAATAATATTTAATCTCTTTCTAATTTTTAAAGAATTTATATGATGAGGTATAAAATGAGATTATAAAAGATAAGTTCTAAAACATTATAACAAGTAAAATGCAGCTTATTAATTAAAAGGTTTTTGTTTGTTAATTTTGTATATATTTATGAGAAAAGATAATGCTAATTATTAAAGTAGAAGCCAAATCTCTTATTTACTAGGGTAAAACGGTAAGTCTTACCCTCTTCAAAGATTTCTTTATAATTCTCTTAAATATTCTATTAGCTATGGTGTCCCATGTAATAATCACCTCCACCTCTGCGAGTGACTTGTTATTATTTTCAACCCACTTTAACCATCTTTGCATCGTTCCAGTATATCCAGTTGTTGATACCTCAAATATAAGCTTTTTTACTCGCAAATTTCTCCAACCTTCTCGAACGAGTGTCCCTCTCTGCTCCACATGAAGATGCAATGTATCCACTTGAAAATTATGTAGGACCTCAAGCGGGTATTCGTCCATGCTAGCAAGCTCTAAAACTGAAATGCTCTTTAGTTTGGGAGTGACAAGCTTGATCCCTAAATACCACTCATCAAGCTTGAGCGTTCCTAAGTGTAAGAGGTCCCCGGCGTTAATTATTACCGAGCTGTAATCACGAATGCGAAGAAAATCTAAAGATTGGACACACTCTAAGTTGATTTCTCTTTCACCTCTTCTTCCTTCATAATTAGTATCAATGTTGAGCATTTTCAGTCGTGTAGACCTAATAGTGATGTGGGGTAGTAAAGTGCCTTGTAACTTCAAACTAACAAGCTTCTTACAGATTGCACGAACAGCTTCGTCATTATCTATAAACCAACCGTAGTGACCATATAAACTTATAGTGAGTTTTCCAAGCACTTACACTTGAGCAGTGACTCCAACAATGGTGCCCAATCCATATCATCTCTACCTCGGATTTTAACTCTTTGAATGGTATTACTATAGCATTCAAGAACCTTACACGCTTTTGTGCATTCGAACTTCCAATGCTGCATGTTTATATTAACCGTTTTGACTTGACTACTTGCGAGTGTTTGCCAATTCTTGCAGACTAAACCCAACGTACGTAATTTCTGGTATTTAAACTTTGTTGCAAGCCCTAGAATGTGAGCAATCGTATCATTTGGGAGGCAATCTAATACCTCTTCAGATCCATTGAACTCGCCCTGAGTTATATTGTACATGGAAGCTTCACCCCTGTGTTCATATTCATCCCCCCTTTGCTCAGTACCAATCAACCTCTTTGAGGAATTAACTTGTACACAAATAGACATAATTAAGCGAGTAATGAAGATGAGATACTAAAGATTAATCGATGCACCGCCACTTAATTTCCCTTGTAGATTATACCAAGACTGCACCCCTAAACAACCCAAGTAAACACTGAATATGGGGTTAACCTAAGTCTCTGTCCTATCTTTATATAGCCAATATCACGTGAAAAACCATCATGCAATTATAGATCCGATGGCTTATTCATCTAGTTAAATAACTGTATATATAATTTAATTAATAACCGCATTATATTATTTATCTTGAACACCTCAAACATAATATGTATTATACACCAGCTTATACTTGTAACGTAAAGTGCTAGCTTACCACGATTGAACAATTATTCAATGCATGTTAAAATACTAATCTAATTAATACTATCCAATACTTGATATTGAACACAAACAAATTAGAAACAAAATACATAAGTACGTACGTATGTGTATTCTAAAATGTTAAGATGACATGACATGTGAAGGCATATATATATAGACACACACACACATATCCAATGTGTATATACACATGCCTTTTATGAATGAGAGGAGCATTTTACAGATATCTATGCAAAGACATGAAGTAACAACAAAGAGTCTAAATTTATTCTAAGAGTTTAATATATACATATAAATGGCTTACTTTTTGTGTTTTGGTTTAAAATTATTTGTGTGTGTGAACTATTTTAATACACAGAAGCTTCGTATCATACATGCTCTTTCCAATTGGACAATCATGTATGAATGCTACAAATCCAAATTCATGCGTAATGTATATTAATTTTTAATAAACATTCAAATGCTAAACTTCAAAATGTTAAAATGAAAAGTAAAATGTAGATGTTGGAGGAGCAATCGGTTTGTTACTTATGTTTGACTTTATTAAAATTTATAATATACATAGAATATTCTTTTAGGAATTTAAAAGGACACAAACCTTAAACACAAGAGCTAAAGAATCGCATATTACACACACAGTTTATATTATTGGTAATCAATCAAATTATCACTCACTAATGGCCATTCTCACTTCATGTTAAGATGTGTAATAACACCGTAAGCTAATTAAGATATATAAACATTATCTAACTTAAGATTTGAGAACACGTTAGTTTAACGTTTGTAACTGTAAACTATTCAATGGTTATTATAGCTTTCCAAACTTAATTTATAATATTTTTTTGAAGCGTTAAACCCAACGTTTGAACGCTAAAATGATTATAAATTACAAGACTCAAGGAAAATTTTAATTTTCTTAAATTTTAAACATTACACTGCACTTAAATAATGCTGTATTTCAATTTGGATCTGCATTCATGTATTCCTCCAAAAACATATAACTGATGTAGTTTCATAAACTTGACTTTGTTTTCCACAACTAAATTTTGGTAGGTGACTATAAATGATGTGATATATATATATATGTATATATTCGAATAGTTTAAATGACCTACAACTAGAGAAGTGCATATACATAAATAGCTTATGTACATATGAAGTATGAGAGAGAGGGCTTCCTGTTGAAAATCATTTTAATCAGAGTTGTATATATATTATTATATATGATATGAGCCAGAGATAATAAGATATGGAGTAAAACAAAATAAAGCTGCTATTAATTACTATTTAAATATAAATCTCTTTTATATATTCCGTCTGTATATGTTTAAAGTTTGTCACATGTACAACATCAAACCAAGAGGCATACATCTATAAGTGTACATAGTTATGGTACCAAGAGGGAAATCCACATTTGTATCTCAAAGTTAAACTAAATAACTAACAACCTAGAAAATATTCACTTTTCTGTGCAATGGAGTGAATTTATATATCCTTGCCATATTATAACTATTAGTTTCATTATGAATTTATTTGAGCCCTAATTTATAGCATTCAACAATTCATTACATCGATGGTCTAAGTTCAAACAGATTTCTTAGACTTGTGATATGTAATGAGCATATCTAAGATGTGTTGCAACATGGATACTTAGCTAGGCTTTTTGTCGAGTCCCATAATTATCCAATCAAGATTGAAAACCCACTGATACAATGCATTATCCTCTGCAGTCCATGCTACGAGATTGCCACATAGTTAATAATAACACACATTGTATATATAATATTATAATGGAGAAAACTACTTAAAATTTAATTATTTACATTATAATATTCTCAAAACCTCTAAAATTATTAAGCAAATTAACATTTTCTTGATTTATGGGAAAGGTAATTGTTTATTAAATAAAGGATTGATTAATTTTCTTGAACAAAACTGAATATTTGTTACTACATGCTTATGCTTTGTACTATAAATATTGAAGTATTATTTAGAAACATCTCAAACTTAAGCACATCTTCATGAGGATTATTTAGTGTACTCACAAATTTTAGTCTTGATTAAGATCACAAGGTTATTAATTAAAACAATTAAATCAATTTCACAAATTAATGTTGTTTGTAGATATACAAAGATGACTCCATCTCTTCTAGTTGTACACAAATTATGACTTGTATTAAACAGCTAAAATTGCCCGCCAAGTGAGCCGTACACACACATTTATACGAGTCACCTTGTGATATGAACAACCTAATGCACATGACACTCCTTGAACACGACCAACATGTTGTTGGTGCCACAACAACACATATGGAAGCATCTTCAAACAAAAATGGGATAGTCCTAATTAATAAATTTAGTAATTTTATTATTTAATTAGCATTTATTAATAATTATATAATATTTAATATAGAAAAATTCTTTAGAATATTTTATATTTAAAGAAAGAATGACATAATTAATTGTTAAGAATACTTGATTAGAAGATAAATTAAGAAATATTAAAACATCACATTCAGTAAGCTTGCAAGAAAATGTATGAATTCTGAAGGTGAATATATAGTATATTTCTTACTGTCCATATTTTTTTTTTCAATTAGAAACCATGGTTTATTAAGGCCTTCACTATTATATATTGAAACTATACAATTTTTACCACATTATTTATTGTGATGACTTTAAGTAAGCTATGACTTACCCATTTAAAAGTAGTTATATTATGGTATGGAGTAAAGACGACAATTATGAACTTTTGATGATCTTTGCATCAATTAAAAATTCATTAAATCTTTTTAATGTCCATTTAGTCCATTTCATCATGGATTAAGTATAGGTATTTTGATGGATTAATGTTGGCTTTTGAATGCCTCTTAATCTATTTCATTATGGATTTAATAGTATATTAAGTGATCATGTAGTGCTCCATTTTTCTAAATGGAAACCATCTTCACCAATGTCTTTGGGAAGCATTTGCAACTTTAAGTGATGTGCAAGTATCATACTTTAAAAAGTTAAAGTGTAGTGTAATTTCTACATCCTTTAAGAGTGTTCTATATGTTGTTCAAGATAATGTTATTGTTTGAAGCCCTATCAAAACCAAACACTTGTTCTCTTGTTTAAACAACTTTAGCTAAGTGTAAATTAATGTTATATAATTTCGTTTGAGTGTAGAGTAATGTTACACAACATCATCTAAGTGTAAATTGATGTTATACTTTATATAAGTATATATTGCTAGTAGAAAGAACCCTCAGAATTTTCTTGACCTCTTTGTTTATAATATGTAATTTGTAAAAGATCTTATTTATATTCAGCATTACAAGGTATTTTAATAAGATTTATGATTGCTAAAATGTGATAACTAGTCCTAACCACTAGCCAATGTTCCCACAGATTGAAGAACCAAAAGTTTTATCACACATGACAAAACTATATTAATTATAGTTAATTCCAACACTCATATTCTATGTTATTCTTGTGCTATCCAAATCATGTTCTTAATTATATCTATATATGTATCTATTAATATTGTCACAGCCAAAGCTAATAACAAAATGAGAGGAATCATTTTAACGAAGAAAAAGAAGAAAAAATATATATTAATTACTTAATATTAAAAATATTAAATCGGAATGTTAAAACCCTAACCCTAGCCTCCTTTATGTATTAGGACTTTATGTCTTTCGACCACAAATATAAATTTGAATATGAATTTTTAGTTCTAGATTTGAATTTGGATCTTTGATTTTAAATTTGAATCTAAACCATCAATTCTTTATCTTTAAATATTTTTTAAAAAAAATATTTTAATATTGGCATATACCAACATCAACATCAAAATAGAATATTTTAAACAAATATTCTAGTATTGGCATATATTAATATCAATATCAACTTAGTATATTCTGGTAATTCATGACCATTCCCCCTCTTTAGCGACGAGTTCCACAAGTCAGATTAGACTAGGATCTAAGCTTGTCTAGGCATTAAGCATGGAATGTGGCAATGGCTTGTTAAGCATTACCCAAGTTCTCCATAAGCTCCCAAGTGTAATCATTAAGAGAGTAACCAACCCAATCAACAAAGTAATACAACTTACCACAAAAGAGTTTGGAATCAAAAATAGTAGAACTTCATATTCAGGTTCACCATTAAGTTCAACAAGTGATGGCAATAGCATAGTACATTCGGGAATGGTCTAGATGTATATGGCTTAAGAACAGAGACATGGAAAATTGGGTAGATCTTCTAACAGAGATAAAATACAACCTATTAACCTTACTAATGATTAAAAATGGTCCAAAGTATTAATAGTCGAGCTTTTGAGATGACTGACTGGTTCGTAAACTTTGTCAAAGGAGCTAAACCTAATCACAACTTGGAAAATAGGAGCAGTTTGATAGTGTCAGTTGGCAGCTCCACCTTCTATCATTCTCAATTTGTGTTTGGGATGCCAACTTTTCTTGTCGTTGGCCTTCGATCTCTTTGCCTTTTTGGCTTGTGTTTGGAATGCCAACCCCTTTCGTCGTTTGTCCTTCCTATATCTTCAACTTACTATCTCTCTTGACTTGTGCATAGTTTGGTAACCTCTATTGGTTCTTCTCAATTATAATGTGTTAACTCGTTATTTTCTTTAGTATTTCCTTTCCTTTTCTAATTTAACCTCTGGTTACTCTTGCAATTGATCTTTGAGCCACAAGTCTTTACTCACGCTTGTCTATAGTCTTTTCCTCTCCTTCATGACATGTTTACCTACGTAATAAATTAGCATATATATATGTATAGAAGTAATTTTTAAACTAACATATAAATAGACATAAACACTTATAAATTTAAATTTAAATAAGAGTTTAATATGTGATTGTATTTATTTATTTTTACGTATTTTTATTTTTCACTTTTTATTTACTTAAATATAATATATTTACCTTTACCGTTGGGGGCTTAGAATTTAAAATGGCCGTTAATTAGGCATTCACAGACAATAAACTTATATAAGTAATGTAATATACTCAATTAATAATTATATATAATGTAATATATTTAATATAACATTTTCAATTAAACTATGTAACATATAATTTAAACATAATGCTACATGAAACAATTAATATTATAAAATAAATATATTATATAGACGCATAACTTTAAAAAAAAAGTCTCTCTCCAATCCCTGCTAAACAAGTCTCTTTCTAGTTTACATATACAACGATATTTCGGGCTTGTGGTAATGTAATTATCAAAGAACATCTCTCACTTTCCCGGGTGGCATTATGAATTTGAATTTAAAATTTAAAATATCTAAAGCCCTAGACAATAGAAACTAGGGTTAGTGGCGACTAGGGTTTATCGGTCGGAGCGATGGAGAAGATGAGGCCGGCTGTGGACAAGGCAGCGGACTACGCCAACTACTTCTGCACGTATGCGTATCTGTATCATCAGAAGGACATGCTGTCTGATCGGGTAAGAATGGATGCATACCATTCCGCAGTTTTCAAAAACAGACGCCATTTCCAAGGCAAGGTACGTCCAATTTCTTTATATACATGTATATACAAAGTATACATATATAGAGATTTGTCATATCATATGGTTTTGAGAGCAAACATACAAATATGTATTGAATTTCTTAATACAAATATACATGGTCTAAGTTTTCCATCACTTAAAACGCATATATGTATATGGGTCTCAATTTTATATGAGAAATATATATTATATACATGTCAGGTTTTAATAGCAATTTGTATATATACATTCTGTGCACACACACACAGACCCGGTTTCTCTATATATACTTGTATATATACACATACGAATGAGTTTGTCTATATACAAACATATACACAGATGCATATATCTCAGTTTTGAATAATTTCTGAGAGCAATTATATATGCATGTATATCTGGGTGTCTATTTGTATGCATATATACGATTTGTTCCTCAGCCATATTATATATACGTATTTATACTACGTACTTGCATCTCGGTTTTCCATCAGTTCCAGGAGCAATTTGTATGTATGCCTACAAACACATACATATGTATAAGGGTCTCAGGTCTTCATCAGTTTTGAGAGTAATATGTATATATACACATATATATGTATAGGGGTCTCGGTTTTTCATCCGTTTGGTATAGATACATACGAATACACTTTCCTTCGCAATTGTATTTATACATACAATCACACATTATGTATATGGTTCTCAGTTTTCATTAATTATGAGAGCAAACTGTATATATTTCATCAGTTCTGAGAGTTACACATAACAATACACAACTATATGCATATGGGTCTCAGTTTTTTCCATCTGCATTAAGAGCAATTTGTGTATATAATACGAAGTTTTACATCATTGCTGAGAGCATATATACATACAGATACACGTACACGTACGTCTGAGTTTTACGTCAATTTTGTGTATAGACTGTGCTGGATGTGGGAACAGGGAGTGGGATTTTAGCCATTTGGTCAGCACAAGCAGGTGCTAAGAAAGTATATGCTGTTGAAGCCACCAATATGGCCCGTCATGCTCGAACTTTGGCAACTGCGAATGGGGTCAATCATATTGTTGAAGTTATTGAAGGCTCTATTGAGGATGTCTCTATTCCTGAGAAAGGTAATTATACACACACGTGGAAATATCATACATTACATTTCATATTACTTTGTAGTTGATGTTATTATCTCGGAGTGGATGGGCTACTTCCTTGTGAGAGAGTCCATGTTCGACTCTGTTATTTTTGCTCGTGATCGCTGGTTGAAGCCTTCTGGCGTCATGTAAGTACATACATATGTGTGTGTAACGTATCCACATACACGTGTGTACCCATGTGTGTAATGTAGGTATTCCATATGTTCCCAGGTATCCAAGTCATGCTCGAATGTGGTTAGCTCCAGTCAAAACGAAGCTTGTGGAGCAGAAGAACCAAGAGTATCAGAAGGCATTATCAGACTGGAGTTACTTTGCACAGGAAGTAAACGAGGTGTATGGTGTGGATATGAGTTGCTTAACGGGACCTTATCATGAAGAACAAAAGAAGTACTATCTCCAGGTAAACATTGATGCACAACATATACATATCTCATGTGTGTGTGTGTGTCTCTCTGTAATATATACTTGTATATATGCAGACTTCTATTTGGAACAATCTGTATCCCAGTCAAATGCTGGGAGAGCCTGTTGTTGTGAAGGAGTTGGATTGCCACACGGCGACTTTAGAAGATATTAAAGAAGTGAAATCGGAGCTTAGGTTTACACTCTCTGGAGGTGACAGGTTATCTGGTTTTGCAGGATGGTTTGATGTTCATTTCCGGTATGTATCTCACGAGTGTGTACATCTGTGGTTTGTATCTTTATACGTAATACACAGTTTGTGACACATGGTCAGCAGGACTCTCTCTCTCTCTCTCTCTCTCTCACACACACACACACACACACACACACACACTAGTAACAGCTGTGTCAATGTAAGGATCCCTGAAGGTGCATATACCCACGGATACACTCACACACAATGGAGATACATACAGACCCACGTTTAATTGTGTTTATATAGACACACACACACACATATGTTAGTTTCTTATATATTCTTTTTATTTTTTTATCATATAAGGGGAATGCGGAGAATCCGGCTAACGAGGAAGTAGAACTTTCAACAGCTCCAATGACACCACTGCTACACATTGGGGCCAGCAGGTACTTCAACTGTTATATAATAATCAATCTGAAATACTTATTAAAATTAACTATCTCGCTGTAGTGCTATTAAATGTTCATATTTACCAACTTACGAATATTGATTTTATAGAATATGAGGCGATTTTTAAAATATAAATCTATACATAATATGATATAAATTCAAATGTAAAAATATTTATATAATGCTAGCATATTTATTATATTCATTCAGTATAGTATGGCCACTAACATGCAGTGGTGCTATTATATGTGTATTTTTTTAGTTGGTGATAACTGTATATTGTTAGAATAAATACATAACGCACACATACACACGTATTAAAATCTTATTGCAGGTTTTTCTTTTACAACCGCCACTGGTGATAGAAGAAGGTGATGTTATTCAAGGAAAGCTTGAGATTACACGTTCCGAAGATAATCATCGATTAATGGACGTTAAAATAGCTCATCAGTTGGTCGCTTCTGGCAAGGCTTGCCCTCCTGTGGTTTCCAGCTATTTCATTGAATAACATTTTCAAACGGTATTTATCTTTTCTTTTTTCCAGTAAATAACTTGAACTAGACACACATTAGATGTTTGTTGTGTGTTGGCATATATATTTGACATCAGTGTTCAGGTGTTGTATAACAAAGTTGACATGTACTATGTATGGCTACACTTATTAGTTTTGATCTTGATTACATAATTAAGTTTGTTTTAGTGAATGTACTCTCCTGTGTATAACAAATTGCAGAGGACAAACTTTGAATGTAGGAAATCTCTCACCTCCCTTGTTTCTCTCTCGCATACAATGGAGGAAAATATCCCTTAAAGTCCATAGCCTCCTTTGTAAGCTCAGTGCAATACATAAGGAATTTTGTTTCCGACACAGAATGAATGCATTCGTACATTATAGGAAGATCATGGATTCATACATAGATATACACATACCCGAGTTCATAGGCAGCAGCCACAATCTGATCTATGAGCTGATCGACTTCTACATCTGTTGTCTCCCTATGGATCCCGAGAAGGTGTCCCTTGAACAGGTTAGGACGCAACCGAGTCCCAGATTTACTCTTTGCGACATAGAGTGGGTAGACGACGTGTTCAAGGGGTGTACTTCCAGTGGAGAAAGAACATAAGGTACGGGCACTCCCTCCCCCCCCCCCCCCCCCTCTCTCTCTCTCTCTCACACACACACACACACACACCACCATGACTTATTGTTTTGCTTCTATGTACAGCATCAAAAGCGGTTATTACGTGAATAAGAGCTGCAAAGAGTCTCTTCTGCCTCTTTATATTGAGCACGTTGTCTCCATTGGCAGGAATAGCTTCATCCAGGTGTGTGTGTGTGTACCACGTATTATTTAACTTCTTATACAACAGTATATTAAACACAGACTTAATATATGTATATAACTAAAGATTATATAACGACAGTACAGTGTAATATATTTACTGGCTGACTGACCACATACTGCAAAGTAGAAAACAATACATTATATTATATTATACAAACATTGAATATATCAGTATAGGGAATCATATCTATGCATATATCTGCCAAACATCTCTATCTCTGACGAAAGATCGCACACACACACACACCTGTATGTCTACACGCACGCACGCATACCTTCTTGTACAGAAAGCTCCAGCACAACAACAGACGAAGGAAACTCTACTTCAACTCAGGAGCCGAGTCGAAGTATGAGAAATCTTGGTTGTCGGTCATATTCAAGCATCCAGCCACGTTTGATAGCATAACACTGACTTGGACTTGAAGCAGTGGATCAAGGGGACTTCGACACATTCATGGCAGGCGAGGAGTATTATAAGCGCGTCGACCAAGCTTGGAAGCCTTCTACACGGACCACCAGGAACTGGCAATCGCAGCTATTGCTAACTACACTCGGTACGATGTATACAACCTCGAGCTTACCGAGGTGACGAGCAACATTGAGCTACTCGTGGGTGTGTCGGACAAGTCCATCATTGTGGTTGAGGATATCGACTGTTCTTTAGAGTGGAGAAGGACAGGTCCTCTACGCTTGAGAACACTCCGGACTGCTCAACTTCATTAATGGGCTGTGGTCGTGTACGGGTGGTGAGCGGATTATCATAGTTACTACCAATTACAAGGAGAAGCTGGATGCTGCTCTGCTGAGACTGGGAAGGATGGATATGCATATTCTGCTGTCTTACTGTGGGTTCGAGGCTTTCAAGGCACTGGCATGACTCGTCTACAGATTGAGCAGCATTTGCTGTTTGAGAGGATTGAGAAGCTCATCAAGAGTGTGAATATCACCCCTGCAGATGTTGCTGAGGTGTGTGTGTGTGTGTGTGAGAGAGAGGAGAGAGAGAGATGTAACATACTGAATGTGCTCTTGTAGATTCTTGGTCAATACAGAAGTGATGCTACTCTAGCACTGGAGAAGCTGAAATTGAAGATGCAAGAGCTGGAAAGCACTCTCAGTTGAACCGATATATCTTCATATTTTCTTTAGATTGAACGAGTGCGTGATGAGTACATATAGTCACACACACACACTCACAAGTATATTTATATATATAGATGAACACATATCATGTCAGAGCTGGTGTTTAGAAAGTGTTCAACGACCGAGTCTCTCTCAACACACACACCATGTATTAAACGTGTATATATAATGCGGTATATATAATGAACATAGGTGACCTTTTGAGATTATATAATAAGTTGTGGACGTGCCGGAGTGGTTATCGGGCATGACTAGAAATCATGTGGGCTTTGCCCGCGCAGGTTCGAATCCTGCCGTCCACGATTTATATGTCAATGTCACGTTATGTGATATTCATTTAATAATGTGACATTCATTTTAAAAAAGTAATATTTGAGATTTAATAATGTGACATACATTTTAAAAAAGTAATATTTGAGAACATGTTTTAATCTTTTCTAGTGCTCCAAACACGATTTTAGTCTCAATGTTTAATTTATACACATGCATATTAAAAAAGTAATATTTTGGAGCATGTAAAAAAAATGTTTTTAGTGCTATACGTTTTTCTGTTGATCAAAAATCAGTACTGTGCACGTGTCCGCTCAAATTACGGACACGTACATGGACACTAGGCAGTCATGAATGTCCCTTTGAAAAGGAACGCTAGGTCGATCAAGCTTGTACATTACAGCCATGTCGGGAGCACAGGGAGCACAGCCGCCAGGCCAGAGGACGGACACCACATACGAGAGCAAGGAGGGCTCGACGATCCGGGAGCGCGTGGATTCCAAGGAGGACTCGCGTGGTGTGGATGTTCAGATGGCTGCCGACCATGCCAAGGATGCGGCTGCCGGACACGGCGGACCTGTGTTCGGCGACCCGGACAAAGAAAAGAAAGGGGAGGACCTCGGTGTCTCAGGGAGTGCTTGATGTCGTGTATATAATGTGGGTTTTATGTAATAAATCTCTAGTTTTCATGTATAGAATTGATCAGCCAACGCCGGTCAAGAGACCTCGGACAGTGTTCAAAGGATCTCGGACGCTCGTAGCACGTAAGCAGCCGAATGTTGGGGCTCGGCAACTATCACATGGCTTGTAGTTCTTGCTGCACAGTCGGTATCCTTGTTACTCCTGCAAGCTCCAAGGAGAGATCTCCAGTCCGAGGCGTCCGGCGTGAAAGGCATGTTTGCAATGAGATCCTCGGCGTCTCTCAGGTATCCTGCCCTGCCGAGTATGTCGATAACACAACAGAAATGCTGCTTGTTCGGTCTCAAGTTGAAATCGACACACATAGAGCAGAAGTATTCCCAACCGGAGTCGACCTCTCCGAGGTGACTACAGGCAATCAGGATGCATATAAACGCTATCTCATCCGGTGTCTCTGTAAGTTTCATGCAATGGAAAAGCTCAAGGGCATCCTCGGGCATCCCTTGCTGTGCAAACGACGCAAGCAATGCGTTCCAGGAAACAGTGTTTAACTCCTCCATGTGATCGAATACCTTCTTTGCCATCGAAAGACACCCATTCTGGGCATATGCAGTGAGCATTGCGTTCCATGACACGAGGTTTCTCTCACGCATGGCGTCGAACACGCTCTTTGCCTCGTCCAGGCGTGCGTTCTTTGCAAACCCAGTGAGGATTGTGTTCCACGAGATGAGGTCCGTCTCGGTCTCCTGCATTGTCAAGAACATCCCGGCTGCCTCCTCGAGCTGCCCGTTCTGGGCGTACGCGGACAGCATTGCGTTCCACGAGTCGAGGTTCCACTCCTCCATAGAATCGAACTCTCGTTTCGCCTCGTGCAGATGCCCGTTCTGGGCATATCCTGACAGCATTGCGTTCCATGATACTAAGTCTCTCTGGTGCATCCCATCAAAGACTTGCTTGGCTTCCTCGATGAGTCCCTTTTGGGAGTATGCAACTAACATAGCGGTCCACGATACTATATCCCTCTCCGGCATGGACTCGAAGATGACCTCGGCTTCCTTGACAAGCCCGATCTGGGCATACGCAAGAAGCATCGAGGTCCACGAGAGGAGGTTCCGTATCTTCATCGCATCGAAGAGACTCTTAGCGTCTTCTACATCTCCCGCCTCTGCAAACGTGGTGAGCATTACCGTCCACGAAACGAGATCCTGCTCGGGGATGGTCTCGAAGACAAGCCTGGCCTCTTCCAGGTTCCCGTATAGGGCATATGCAGTGATCATGGTCGTCCACGAGACGAGGTCTCTCTCCGGCATTGCATCGAAGACTCTCTTCGCTTCAAGGGGATGCCCGTTTTGGGCATATGCAGCGAGCATGGCTGTCCATGATACCATGTTTCTCCCAGGCATCCAGTCGAAGATGTTCTTTGCGTCCTGCAAATGCCCGTGCCGGGCATATGCGGTGAGCATTACTGACCATGAGAAAGCGTTCTTGGATTGGATCAGATCGAACACCCGTCGGGCTTCTTCCACTTGCCCGCATCTCCCGTATGCTTGGACGAGCACGTTGGACATACGCACGTCGGAGTGTAGTGCGTGGGCGACGCGTGCGGTGTGCTTCTCTTGTCATTTTGAGTGTTTTACACGAGTTAATGAGGTTGATATATGTGTTTCTGGCTAGCTCTTTTGGCTGCACTACCTGTTCTACGTTCATGCTGCACACGTACTTTTAACCCTCTCATACCGTATTTTTAATCATAATTACATTAACTTTATTTTAATTTATAAAATACACACATAGTTTTCATTAAATATTTGTGAATGTGATTTATGATTAATGAAGTCACTATTTGAATATATTGATGATTTTCTAATAAAAATAATATCCTTTTTTTCATTTAGTTCTGTATACATACTAAGAATATACTAATATAGTCGTCTTATACTAATATTTTTTTCATATATTTTGTCCATTTACTAACCTTATGAATGATTCACCTAAGCAATAACGTCAATCTTATAGTTACTATTGCATATGTAATCTCAAATTTAGAAAGAGAGTATATTTTTTAATTTTTTTTTAAATTATATGCTACACGGTTAATTTAAATATTGTATTATGTATATTACATTTCATTAAATCATATTTTTATTAAATTTTAAAATTCTTTTTATAAATTATAAATTTAAATATTCTAATTCTAATTTTTAAAATTAACAGTTGCTAAAATGTAAATACTTTTGCTAATTTAAATATAAAATTAAAATTTATTTAAAATGCAGTGTTGTGGTAAACCATATGTTATTGTGTTATTAATGTTGTCAATATGCTGCATTGGACCTAATTTGATTTTTCTTTAATATAATATGTAAGGTAACTATGGTAAATACCATAGTTACCTTACAGTAATACGTAATTACCTTACAAATATTATTTAAAAATTACTAAGACATTTAAATTATAGAATATAAAGATTCTTTAAGAATATACAAATATATTGTTTTTATAAAATTTTAAAGTAAATTTAAATATGTCTTAAATTATTAAATATAAAGATTCTTTAAGAATATATAAATATTTATTTTAAAATTTTTAAGAAACTTATCCTATATTCACGGAAAGTAGTTTAAAATTAAACTTAAAAACTTTCAAGTCAACTATTATTTTGGATACATGTACTTATTTATTAAATATTCAGGTCAATTCATTTTTAAAAGGTTTTAAAATGATTATCTACGTCAGTTAACAATGCATGGTTTAATTTCCATAATTTTTTTTATTCATTAAAGGTCGATTTCGCACCACACTTAACTTAATTTAATATGTATAAGTTAAATAAGAGTTAAAGGTGCATTTGAAACTAACTCATCCTTAAAAAGAAAAGTTAAAGGTGTTAGATTCGTACTAACCCTTAATTTAAATTAAGAAATTGTGTTAAGGGTAATTGATTTGCACTTATCAACTTTTAATTTTTTAATTTAAATTAAGGAATTGTGTCAAGGCCGATGGATTCGCATAAATACTTATAATTAAAATATTAAGGACAATGAATATTGTCCTTAATATAATATACTTTATATCTACATTTAAATTAAGATTGTTAACTTAATTATTTTTAATAAATTTAACATATTTATATTTAGTTTAACATTATTATGTTAAGTTATAATAAATATTTTTAAATAATTTTCAATTTGTAATAAAAATTTATTTTTAATTTGTAATAAATATTTTAAACCATTTTAAAATATATTTATAGTATTCATGATTTAAATAATATGTGCATTCTTAATTTTTATTAACATTTAAAGTGATTTTAGTTATTATAAAAAATAAAAATGGTGTATATATAATATTGTATATAGGTACATTTTATAAATAATTAAATTTTATAGATTTTGGATATGTTTAAAAACTTCATGAAAAATATTATATACATATGCACAAGGACATAATGAGAATATACTAAAAATATATTGAGAATAATGAGAATACTTTAAAAAATTCATCTTTATTATTTTTGTAATTTTAATTATATATGTTAAAATAAAAATATAAAAATATAAAATATAAAAATATTTTTTTTACATATAAAAATACATATTAAGCATGAAAAATATAATTTTATATTTTATTTTAGAAAGGTTGTAAAAAAGGTGGCGAGCTCATGAGTTGTTAAGGTGGCTAAGGAACTCCACCTCCCTTAAATTTTCTTTTTCTTTGTAATTTTGTATTGTTCTTTTTAATAAATTAAGTTAATAGAATATTATGAAATCACAATTCTTAATGGTCAAACCTTAAAAAATCTTAAGTAAGTGATTTTTTAAGTTAAGATTAGTGTGAATTCAATGTTTTTAACAATTAAATCTTTAAAAAAGTTAAGTAAGTGGTTACTTAACTTAAGGGCAAGTACGAATCCATTTTTCTTTACTTAAGCCCACTTAAGTTAAGTTAAGTGTAATGCGAAACTACCCTAAGTTCAATAAGATTGCATTTGTTAGGCCCCCTGTAAAAATTTAACACGTCAGCTCAACAAACTTAAATAAACACTTACTTCTGCATATTAATAACGTGAATGTTCTCTAAGCACTCCTGGAATTTCTTTAGTGCCTCCTTCATCCATTCATGCCGCACATTCTTAATTGCACTAGTTATGGTAAACTGCATTAATATATTGCTATATATCACTAATGACCCAAAAAATGTATATTGCTAAGCTTATTTTTATTTGTAACTATGTACCCATTGACGCCGACGAGACTCCTGTTCAGGCCAAGTTTCAAGTTCTTGAGTCACTTCTAATGCAAACATGTAAGCTTTGCAGAAGCCCTCAGGATTCAAAACCGTGTTCCTACGTTTCTTTGTAAATATCCAGTATCCAAGCTTCTCCTGTAATATTAAATCCAATGTGTGCGTGCGTGCGTGTGTGATATGTAACATTTATACGTGTATATGCATACATATAGAATCACCTTGATGAGTCCTTGAACTCCAGCTTCCTCTACTGCCTCACGACATGCAGCATCTTCAACAGTTTCATCAGTTTCCCATCCTCCCTTCAAGGAAAAGTCCACTTATTACACACACACACACACACACACATCTATATGCATGTGTATACACATAAACTGGAAAAATATGTTACTTTTGGAAAAACAAGGCCTTGACCATTGAGAGAGCTGATCATCAGGATCTGAATTCTCTGTTCTATACTTGTTCCATTACCTACAGATTTCACCTGATAAGGAATGCAGCTGCAATAATAAATCAATTTGGATTCAAATAATTTGAAATTTTCGAATTTGAATTCAAATTGAATTGCAAGACTCACCCTGCAAGAAGCCTGTGCCCTTGCTCATACCTCTGCACGTTCTGTTTCTCTCCTTGTTCTATATTGTTGCTTGCCATATGTGTTACAATTATACTGCAATCCTGAGCATATATAGCAAATCCAGCCTATCTTCTTTTTATTTATCTACAGAATTATAAAAAAAACGTTATGAAAAAAAGAAATTGAGATTTTATGAACTACACATGCGGAACACGGCCATTAGAACTTGCTTTACTAAGTCAGACCGACATTTAAGGTGACCATGTGCTTTTCTGCACGACTTAAAACAAAAAGAAACAAGAACAATAACCGATCCACGAATTAACGGCTGCATCAGAATCTTCTACATCTTGTATGTTTTCATATTAATGCCTATAAAGACCCTTCAGATGCCATATATGACATACACATACCTATCCAAAAGAAGAACTCTTAAAACATACGTAAATTCTGCATATATAATGTAGTTCTGACAAGGAAACAGGATCATGAGAAACAAATAACAGTATACAAATCTTGTTTACAAAAACCCGTACAAGCCGGAAGTATTGACTATGTTCATGATGTGTTTAACAATATTAATACTCTGGTTACGAGGTCTTACATGGTTATTGCGTCTTCTAAGAGTTGCATGTGCCAAATTTGACTGCAGTATACATTATACAAATATAAAAATATGCCATGTATATGATATATACTGTTATTGCAATCTAACGTCTTATTGATGGAATACAAATCGATCGTCCAGAAGGTGCCAAAAAGTATTGGCACGAGCTTGTAGACTTCAAAGTTCGTAGTCTAGAAGTTGATAAGTCACGTCAGCAAATTATATAATTAGGGCTGACGTGGTATATGCCTTTACTAGGTTTTAAAACGAGATAGGGTTTAGTATGCTTATGGTAAGAATCGAGGTAATCCAGTCTTGTTAGTGGATGAAACATTAATGATGATCTCCAGCTAGACTAGACCCTGATAGAGTTTTGATGTGCAGGCGATAGTTTTCTTTAAAAACTCTAAGTACATAAGAACTAGACCTCTATCCAGGGTAGTATAACAGCAACTTTTGAAGGTGGAACGGATTTAGGGTTGGGAAGTTTAAAGGTGAACGAAACGAATAGTGAACTCTTCTATTTGCAAACAAGGGTGACATGCTGGTTAGGGTACTGTGGTAATGGGGATGGTAACGGGTTGCACCGGTTTGGAAGTGAGGGAGAGGATAGTCTCATTACTAACATTATCAATGGAGAATAATGAGAGAGCCAAAGCTTTTGATACTAGAGAATACTGTCATTGAACATATTATTTTCCAGATTACTCAATGCGCAAGCACAATTAAATGAATACTAACATATGGATATCTGCATTTATTAATGTATGTGGGTTTTCGAATTCTATGTGTTTGAGAGACATGTGTGTGTGTGTGATGGCGAGTTGTGAGTGGAAAGAGGGGTGCATCTTGTTTGCACATGTGCATTCACGTGTGTGCACTTGGTTTATACATGACAAGTATGATGTGAAATTGTAATGTGGACCAGTCTGAAGGAGAATTTTAGTTTAAAATGTTCAGTGTGTGTGTTTTATACATCCTCAATTTGTTTTAAGAAGACCACGTGGGATGGTCAATCACAGATTCTATGGATTCAACCGTATAAGAAGCTTAATTTATATATATACAATAGCTATTAAACATTTTGAAATGGACTGGTCTGAAAGTTCTCTCTTTCATATTACACACACATGTTTGAGAACAATGTTATACATTAATAAAGGTGTAAAAATTAGATCACTATGTAGACGTATGTACATAAATTTTAAGTTAAAAGAGGCAGGAAGTCAAGATTCAGATGATTTATTTTACCTCGTACACAATCGGCTCGTAAACTTTAGGTGATGATCACCAGTTTATTTGGTTGATATTACATATGTAATATCAAATTTAAAAAGAGTGTGTATCCGTTTAATTTAAAGTATTATATTAAATACATTAGACTATATATATTATATTTATTAAAATCAGATCATTAATTCTAAAATTAAGTTTCTAAATTATGTATTTTAAATATTTAATTTTCAGTTTAAAATTATAATGGGATTTTCACGTTTAACGATAAAGTCCATTACTAATTTAAACATTAGAATTAAATTATATTAAATTTTATAAATTTATATTCAATAATATTGTTAATGTCATGATGAATTTACTATTTTATCATTATTATCTTACAATATCGTAGTGATTTTATTAGTGTTACTTTTAATTTAAAGTTCTTTTGCCATAATATATTATCGGTTTATTTTTCTCAATATCTTTATTTTATAACAAATATGATATGGTATTTGATTTGTAAATCATTAAGACATATTTAAGTTATATAATCAAAAGAATTTTTAAAAATATAAAAATATTTATTTTTAAATTTTATAAAAAGATTATTTTAAATTCGTTCGCTTTCTAACAGGTTTGTTAATATTTATATACTCTTCTTTTGTCAAGTATGTATACACACGTAGGACCTTCTACGGAAACACATACACTGACACACACCACATAAGGGATAACACAACTTTAGCAAATATAAATCACCATACCATTTAAATCCTTTAATATAAATATATATATTATTTCTTAAATATGTTGGGTGGATATACATGCATGTAAGTATATAAAATACATACGTTGAGTACAACTAAAAGTGAAATATATTAAAACTCTGTATTGCTATATGTGTAATATACGAATGTCCATAATATATCCTAAGAATGTCTTATGAAGATACTAAGAATCCATGTGTCCATAGAAGCATTTGTTACATATATACCATGGTATGATTCTGATTTAGATGTTTACTTGTAACTATTATATAATATGCATAAATAAATGTCTATACACACAGATAATTTTGGTATGTGTATACGAACAATATGTATATTATATTTCAGATAAAATATAATTAAGCAAGGGTGCATGAATCTGCTGGTTTTACACAGACCCACACATATATGTATGTACGTGTGTGTATGTATGTGTCTCCGAAGAGACATCAATACGAATGGAGGAGCTATTATTTATAGAGATACTTAAGGCTGGCTGTTACTTGTGGGATAATTCATATAGACACGTGTCACCTAATGGAGAATACTCGGTCACTTACCGATCTGAAAAAAATCTCGTTAAGTTATATATTTTCGTGTTACTTATATTCTAAATGCATCAGAGTTGAAATACATATTTTTATATTTCTAATTAGTTTTTAATATTTCAACCTTGATTAATAATAGTTCTTTTATACAATAATGAACGAAAGAAAGGGCATTTGATTTAGATTTTATTTTAGTTTGAAATTTTAATGAAGAGAATATATTATTAATATGAATAATAATATAGTATAGTTCGATTACCAATGCTCCATATCCTTGGCTGCCAAGGATAGGAACCTCCAATCCAAGTAGAGGTTTACTTAGTGTTAAAGAACATAAGATATTACATAATAGTTATAATCCTCTTGTAGCATATGTATTGTAATAGCGGTGTGTATTTTAGTGTATTTTAGTGTAGATGACATATCTTTGTATTGCTGGTAAATAAACACAAATATTGGATATCACACACTTAACAGTAAAACTCTTGGGTTTATGCAAAATGCTTATTTAAATTAAAATGAAAAAGGAACAAATTGATTAATTAAGATTAATTACAATATCGAATAATCACATATGGCCATGAGTATTGGTTAATTTTTAATTTTGAGTTTCACATTGTTATTAAAATATTATAGAACAAAACATTAAACACACAACTATATATTTACTCACAGATACTTAATATAAGTGTGTTTGTGTGTGGGAAACAAATGAAAAATGCGAAGGGATCTTTTTTGAAATCATTCATGTTAGGTATTGCTTTACTTGTTAGTGAAGAAAAATATATTAAAATCCCATAATAATTTTTTATCATGTGAAACTCAAAGAATTATTGTTCATTAAAGAATATATTAAAATCTTTAATGAAATATATATATTGATATGGAATACATATACTAAAAACGCAACAAAAATTGATTTTAAATTAAATTTAACAGAATTTTTACAGTTCAATTCTCTCCATCCAAGTTCTTATTTGCTGTCACATGGAGTGTTGCTAGGTAAGCACCTTGTAGTTGCTCAACTCCCATATTAAAGAGCCACCCAATAAACCCTTAGGGTACACTCACACTTAAAAAACATACATGTCCATTAGTTAGTAAATGCTTGTGCCCTAGTCCTTAATGTGTCGTAACCAAAGTAACCTTAATAAAACCTTGGGTATTAACTTGTTTAATGCATAAACCTATGCTCAACTTTGTGTTAAAGTCAAACCCATGATTTAATAAAAACTAAAGTTAAGGTTTGGCCTAACATTTAAAGTATTCTGTAATTGGAAATGTAAGAATGTGTAGGACACTACACTACACAATAGTAATGAATCTTAAATCCCTCATTTTTAAGGATTTAGCAAATGGACTAAAAGGATTAAACCTATTTAAGACTTTTATAAAAGGGGTAGGTTTTATAACTAGTGAATATTGATTTAAGTTTATTTTAGCCATGAAGATGTAAAAACGCGTAATTCCTTAGTGCATCATAAAGATTGTGCATAGCCTTAATTATTTACTAAACATGTTACCAAGTGTAACTCTTTTAATAACAATTAATTAAGTTAATTATTTTATTTGTATATGCATTTAAAAATTAAAAAGACTTTTAGGGTTACATTTTATATACATGCTTTAATATATATAAGTTTTCTTTAAATACATATTTTTTCTTACATTATTACATGTGCTGACCATTTACTCTTACTATATAAAAAATGTTTTTTCTTACTTATTATTACACTCTTTAACTTATAAATTTATATATCAAAGCATTTATATAGAGTAAATGGTCAACACAAAGATAAAGTGTATAAGAACAATTAAATATAATTACAATAAGTAATACACTTTTAAATCTCAGAAATATGAGCTTCTTTAGAGTATAACATTTTTAAGATAACCTTGAATATACCAACACCATGCTTTATATGGCAAAGTAAGGGTCGACATTTATGCTTTATATGGCAGAATAAAGGACCACACATGTTTTATATGTTAGAGTAAATGGTCAACACTCATACTTGATATAGCAAAGGAGGATGCTTTGGAACAAATTATAAATTTTAATGATGAAGTTGGATACCCTATAAAAAAAATGATAAGCTTTTAGATATAATATAATTGTTGAGGGTTGAAGTAGTAGTATAAGTAAGTAGATTAATGACATGGAGGATTAATGGTGTATAATATCATTGAAAGGAAAGATCAATGATATGGACAATCGTTGATTTATTTTATGTCATGTATGAGTCACAACTTTTCACTTTGTATATAAATCCTAAATTAATAAAGCAATGATGATATGACCAAAAAGATTTCACATAGTATTAGAGCCCTCAAGGTAAAGGATAAAGGAGGATTGTCATAGTTTTTACTATGACTTTTCTTTACTTTGAATGTTGATTGTGATTAACTATATTGACAAGCCCTATATGTAATAAGAAATAACCCTACTTAGTGCACTTAAGTGCTTAAAAGTAATTCGATTAGTTATCACTAGATACCTCAAAAAACTTTAGACAAAAGTAGCACTTACCTTTTGAAAAACCCTTCCCATGTCCCAAATTAGTGAGTTTAACATGTCAATTATGGGAATAACCCTGGGGTTGCCTAACCCCACCTAAACCCCTTTAAGTTAGGGTTCAAGGGTAAATTGATCATTAAGTTAAATTCACTAAGTATTTTATATTAGGAATGAGATTCCGTGCTAGCTCACTTTATAAAATAAAAAAAAATAAGGCAAGGGGCATATATTAAGTAAGATATATATTAAGAGTTCATGAGTTCATGATTGAGCTCGTTATTTTTCTACTGGTGCAAGTTAAACTTGTATTCTTGAGTTAAAACACAATTCTTTATTGTATCATCTTAATTTTTAAATGATAGGGGTACGTCCCACCTTCATGATAACTTACCCTTAACATTGGCGAATCCACGCTTAGAAGGTTTTGTCGAAATACATGTTCCAAGGGTTAAAGGTTGAAGCATGTATTTAGCCTCTTTCTCCATGTAGTAACACTCACAATTAAGTAGTGTCCTTGTTCAATTAATCTTGGCTAATAGGTTCTCTTTACCATTTTTCTGAAGGTTCACAAAAAAGACGATTCTAGAGTTGGCATTTGTGAGCCACATTTGTGGCACCAAGTGTAACTCTTGAGTCAGGGGTTATGGCGAAAGAACCCACATCTTGAAAGCACTATCACATGAACATATGATATTAGGCTAGACGACACACGGTACAACACCCTATCACACTAAAGGAGGTTGTGCTCTTGAATGAGGGTGATTCCTCAAGGGGTAAGTGACGATGCCTTAGCTCTGTCATGAAAATATGTGTGAGACACGTCTCCTTAGTGGGGTTAAAGCACAAGCATGTTTACTAGGTCTCATGGGACTGGGTTCTAAAGTTTACTTAGGTTATTCTCTAAAATTCGGGGGATAATCATTCCAAGGGACTTATGGTGCTTATTTGGGCATTTGAGTTAAACTATTAGGGTTGTCTTAAAAGACTTAGCATTGTTCACATAGGGTGTTGATGCCGGATGACCATTTGGCAATCACATGTTACCACGTGTTAGCCCTTTGAGTTAAAACCTAACAATGGTACAAGAGCTTATTCTCTATGGTTAGTAAGACTTCCTAAAGTTGTAGTGTGTTTTAGGATTTAGTTAATTCTAAATTCTTAAAGTACTCTATCACTGGTGATTAACACGTTTGAATTCTACATAGAGAGTTGATCCTGAAACCTATAACTCTTTAGAAAACACCTAATTGGTAAGTGGGTTGGACTGTAATGTTGAAGGTAACACTCAGAATGTAGCTTCCAAATTGCATGTTAGGTTACCTTACCTTACGTTTGTTCAAGTTACTTTAACTTACGGTTTTCCATGTTACTTTACCTTAGGTTAATTTATTATACGCTTTTACAGACATGATGAGTTGGATCATGTGATATGCTAAGTTTGAAAAAAACTCTTTTTCTTTAAGGTGTATAAAATTAAGATAATACATGATGACTTGAGAATGGATAATGTTCATTAAGTTTTGACTTAGGTCAAGATTCAATATTGGCTTTAGTAATGGTGTTGAAATGGAGAAAGACTTTTGTTCAAATGTACATATTTAACTTCGAAAAAAGGGGCATATTTAAACATAAAAATGAACACTACATTCTGATAGAAAGTATGAAATGAGTTCTCATATAGTGCATGTTTTAAAGAGTATAACTCAAGAGGTAAGTTATGGTGTTGGACTTATGGTACGACAAAAAATCATATATCAACATATAATAAATATGTTAAGTAGTTGGTTCATATAATGTAGTTGAAATTGTCAAACCTTAATTAGTTATTAACATGCACTTTGTATTTAAGTTAGCTAGTTTGAGTAACTCCATTATGTCATTGGAGTTCTTTCATGGGGGATCATGAAAAGGAGACAGAATGATGGTTTATGGTAGTAGAGGGATTTAATATTGCATTCTTATCAGTGTAATTTTAGGGTAGATGATGTGATTAATCAGAAATAAAAATGTTGGAAACATACATTTACATTTTCAATTTATTAAGTATAGGAGAACTTGCATAGTGAAGGCATTTGGCACACAGTTATGCATTTCATTATTAACTCTTTAAGCTTGAAGCTGTAACATTGTTTGTAATATGAAAATTGATTAGTTTAATCTCTTGAACAAAGGTGATTTCTTGGTTAACAAGAGCATTAAGTTGAAGATTTTCATTTTGCACAAAAACTAAGTAAGAAACTTGCTAGTTTTATTAAGTATGTTGAGAATGTTTGTGATGCGGAAATGTTCAAGTATATGGAAGTTTTGGTGCACATACCTCTTTAGAGAAGTCAGTATCTAGTATGTTGATATTGATTTTTGATATCGACTTTATCTTGAAAGTGAATACGGTTATTCAAAAAGTTAGTTTCTAAACTCTGCATCATGGTCATAAATGTAAACACTTAGAAAACATACAAAGTATGTATTTTTAATCTTCTGAAATATCAAAAAGTAAGACTTTTCTTAACTTAAGGTTTGATAGTGTTCCTTGGTTCATTCTCAATTTTATCTTAAGAATTGATGGTGTTCCTTGAGTCTGGTTTAATATCAAGTATAATGTTAAGTTGCTAAATTAATGCAAAATGATGGTCTCTCTTCTTGATGATCATGATCCAAGGTCCTTAACATATGGTTCGATATTTGGTTTGATCCCTATCCGACATACTACTGTATAAACCCTCTGCTTCCTGCAGATGCCCATGCTGGGTATTGCAAACAGCATTAGAAGCGTACATACACAATGTTTTTTAAGGTTGCCATTGCACGGCGCTAAACCGTGAATGCATGGCCTATTGATCCTTTAGTGTTTTGGAGTTTGAAGCTAGAGGTGTCAGAAAAGTTACCACAGGGATAACTGGCTTGTGGCAGCCAAGCGTTCATAGCGACGTTGCTTTTTGATCCTTCGATGTCGGCTCTTCCTATCATTATGAAGCAGAATTCACCAAGTAACATGAGGTTTTTTATCACCTCAACTATTGTTAAAGTTTTAACCCGAAGGGTCAACACGTGGTTGCCAAGTGGCCATCCAATGTCATCACTTTATGTGAGCAATGCTAAGTCTTCCAAGATGACCTCAAGAGTCAGACTTAGATACTTAATTAGGTAGAAGATTCAGAGTTCTACTCTAAGTCCCCTAGTGTGTCATCTAGCCTAGTGTCACATCTTCATGTGACACTATCTTCCATGATGTGAGCTACCATGTTATAAACGTTTAGATTCAAGAGTTACACCAAGTGCCATGAACATGACTACTAAATGCCAACTCTATAACCCCTTTGGAACCTAGTAATGAAAACCCGTTAGTCAAGATCCCACGCTCATAGTTGGACAAGGACACAAATGTGCCTTGCTTAGTTATGAATGCTACACTTAGCTTAATGTGGAGGAAAAGGCTTTGACCCTTGGAACATGCATTTTGACAAGACCTTCTAATTATGGATTTGCCAACGTTAAGGGTAAGCTACCCCAAAGGTAGGACGTACCCCTATCAGTTGGAAGTTAGGCGGCACAACAAAGGGTTGTGCCTTAATGACACAAGCTAGAGCTTGCACCAGTAAAAGAGTAACGAACTTAATCATGAACTTAGAAACTCTCATACTACATACTCTACCTTTTATATGTGACGGAGCCCTCCCCCCCTCTTTTCCTATATGTGTAAGTGGGTTGGCATGGAATCCAGCCCCTTAATTAATTAAATGAGCTTACATTTAACCTAACTCTTACCCCTAAACCCTACCCAAGAGGGTGGGAATTTTAGGTAGACCCTATTTAACATGCCGAACTCATTTACATTAACCAATAAGCCTAATTGAGACATCAAAATCAGAGAAGAGTTTTCTAGATGGAAATGCTAGCTTTTTTGCAAATACCTAATAACACCCGGCCGAACCATCACTAAATACCCAAGTGCACTAAGCAGGCCTATTTCTTTTACACCTAGGGCTTATCACATAATCCATTAGGTAACAATAATTAACATTCAAAGTAAAAGGTCGAGTCATAATAAAAACTATAACAACTATTAAAACATTTATACTCTAGACATTGAAGAGATTAGTTATAAATGGCTTGACAAAGTATAATATATAATTTGGGTAGGACCACATGAAGTGGCTATACTCATGAGATATTAAACAAATCTGAGTTTAATGCAATGTGGTACTTTATGATATTAATAAGTCTCTAGAATGTATGGTGTATCTTAGTTCGATGTATTAAACAAAATATCTTACTCATGTTTGAGGAGTTTAATTAAATTATGATATATAAATCAAACATGAAGTTAATATCACACTTTAGTGTCATGATGGCATTAATGTGAAGGTTAATATTTTATTAAATCAATTAGATGAACCAGATGTTTATTCATGATTCTTCTTAATCCCTAAACGGTTTCTCAAAATACTAAAAGTAACATTATATGTCATCTCAAAATTGAAGTTCGATTTATATCAAATAAATTCATATCCATATTACAGTTCTTGTATTTCAATAATTTAATACAATTATAAAATCATATCTGCTAATGTAACAGCTTGTTGATAAATTTAGAAATTGAACGTTAAGTGATCATTATAAGTTCAAGAGTATTAATATCGAAATTGCAATTATTTATGGAATAAGGATTAATTTAAAGATGCTTATCAAAACACTAATTACTCAAATTAATAAGGAAATTATACTTTATAACTTCAAGAAAAATATTTACATAATTAGCTTGAGAGTTGGAAATGGATATGATGTTGTTGACCCATGCAATGTTACGAGTTCAGTGAGACTCTTATTATAAAAACTAAGTTTTTAAAATTCAATATTTAAATTTAGTGAGATAAGGAATTAAGAATTATTAAATAACATTTAATATGTTGTGCTCTTTGGGGAATGAGTACAATGGGAATGTTCTAGTTGAGACACATGATATCTACAAATTGCACTAGATTTAAGTTGGGTTTTCTAGGCTCCACATTGGTTTATTAGAAAGGTATATTAACTTATATTTATTCCCTGAATTGGTTGGTGTTATAAAAGAGTACAAAATTCAATTGCAAAAGACAAATGATAATGTTATGACATTTAATATCTCATATTGGCGGGACCTTGTTGTATACATATGTACAACCATGCGTCTTTGAAATTACCTCTGGTCAGATTGACATGTCTACAAAGAATATAGTTTTGGGAATAATACTCTTGTATCGTGAAAGAACTTTATTTGGATAAAAGTTTCATATCTAGTCTAGTGTAGCTATACACTAACAAGGGATAGGTATAATAGTAGACCCTTATGTAAGGGGTGATGAGAAACATCGAGGGTGTGAGGTTATAATATCATAACATATGAATATGTGGAACCATTGAAAAATCAAAAGAAGCATGAAGGCATTGGATTAACTATTTGAGATGAACTCAAATTACTTATTGTGTGCATGATGACTGGGTTGTCCAATGTAAAGAATAAAGCAAAGTGCAAAGCTTTATTTCTTGTTAACTTAGGGGTCAACAGTAACATTAACTAAAAACCTCTAATATAAATTTTAATTATTAACCATTATATTATCTATGTCAGGTCACAGACTTTGCAAATGTGCAAAGGTTTTCATGTGACTTCATATTATAGGTGATGCCTCCAACGGCTGAGTTTACAACTTAGTGAATAATGGTTTTAAAGTACTTGGCTTCGCATAATGCAATAAAAGTAATGAAAATTATGTGAACTTTTTGCTGACCACATAGAGTGATATGTTAGTTTTGATTAATTTTTTCTAATATTATCTAGTCTTGAAATTAAAATGATATGTTAACGAGGACATTGATGTTTTCAAAGGCACAGAATGTGTTATAGTTTTTATTATGACTCATCTTTACTTTAGATATTAATTGTGGTTACTTATCAAACTATGTTGATAAGCCCTAGATGTACCTCACTCAATACACTTAAGTGTTTAGGGATAGTCTGGCTCTCCTCTCATTTTGACATCCCAAATTGGTGAGTTCAGCATGTTGGATGTGGATAGAAACACCCCTAGGGTTAACCTAACCCTATTGGGAACGAGATTCTACACTAGCCCACTCTACAAAATAAGAAAACATGAGGGGGATAATATATGTAGTGAGAGTTCCTAGGTTCATGATTGAACTCATTATTCTTCTACTGGTGCAAGCTAAACTTGTGTTGTTAAGGCATAATTCTTTAATGTGCCGCCTCAACTTTCAACTGATAGAGGTACGTCCCACCCTACCCTTAATGTTCGTGAATCTGCACCTAAAAGATCTTGTTAGAATACATGTTCCAAGGGTCAGAGGTGGAGTCTCTAGCCTCCTCCATGTCAAACTAAGAGTAACACTTATAATTAAGTAAAACACATTCAATTATAGGCATGGGATCTTGGCTAACATATTCTCTCTACCATGTTCTTGAAGGTTCACAAAGAAGGGGGTTCTAGAGTTGGCATTTATGAGACATGTTTGTGGCACCAAGTGTATCTCTTGAATTAGGGGCTATGGCAAAATAAGCCACATCTTAAAAACAGTGTCATATGAACATGTGACACTAGGCTAAACAGCACACAATACAACACTCGAGGCACGCCCTTTATGGTTGTGTCATGGGTTTAACACCAAGGGGTTGGATACTCTAACAAGTAGGCGTGCTTGTGCTTGCATTAGGGTGTTAAGCCTTGGGAATTTACTCAAGGGAGGTTAAATCTCATAACTAGATGTGCCAATTGGCATACTTAGATAGGGGTGTTCACCTTGAGGGTGTGTCCAAGGGTTGAACAACCTAAGCTTGTAATCACGAGCCCTTTCGCGAGGCACTCACGAGGTAGTGTACTTAGGGTTATTCAAACCTAACCTTATGGAGTTTGTTTAGCAGAACACTCGTGTCCTCACTAAGTACTACCCCTATGTCTATAGTATGATTTGGCCACTCAAACACTTAAGAGTTAGTCGTGGGTCAGGGTATCCCTTGTCACCCTAAAGGGGGTTGTACTCTTAGATGAGGATGATTCGTTAAGGGATAAGCGACGATGCCTTAACTCTGTTACAAGGGTATGTATGAGACATGTCTCCTTGGTGAGGTTAAGACATAAACTTATCCATGTCTCTTGGTGTAGGGTCACTCAGGTTATCTTTTGGAGTTCGGGGAATAATCATTCTAAGAGACTTAGGGTGGAATTCTAAGTCTCATGCCTATTTAAACATTTGAGTTAAACTCTTAGAGTTGTTTTTAAAAGACTTAGTGTTACTCACATATAGTGTTGACATCGGATGGCCACTTGACAACCATGTGTTGCCATGTGCTTGCCCTTTGAGTTAAAACTTTGACATGGATGGTGTCATCCCATAACTACTTTAAAGGCAAGTTGGGTAAAATTGCTGCGTAAATTCACTGGAAAAAACTTTCACACATAAAATTGAAAGTTCAATTGATTCTTATGGTAAAAGATTGTTGAAATATTATAAATGAGACTAAGAGTGTTTCATCAAATCCAACATTGTTGCTAGACTCTAAAGACATATCACAAAAAGCTCAGACCATCATTACATTTGCCAAATTGGTCTTACAAAGATAATAATTGAGAATTGAAGTTCTTTGTGTGCTGTTTTTGCAATAAAAATAGATAATACTAAAGTGATACTAACATCAAAATTATGAATTTAAAGATGTAAAAAACTTTCTTTTACATTTTTAAATTCATAATTTGTTGTGTTAGTATCACTATTTAAGAATTAATGGCATCGTATGTGAGCATAGTGAAGAGTTTGACTCAACTTGAGAAAGTTAGAGCATTGATGTCTGATGACTAAGTCAAAGTTGTGTTACTACAATCAATAACAAGTGATTTGGTTCAAATAACATCTTTATTTGTTTATGTTCATGATAAAAGCTTTAAGGACAAAAAAGAAAGAAAATGTTATAACAACATTACAATAATACAACTTAATTTAAGTTAATTGTGTTATTTTAAGAAGCATTGAGAACAAGGTAACATATTTTTATGATGCCAATATGTTATACTTTGATTAAGGCATGTTTACATGCCATCACGTACCTTATAAACATTGGAAGCTAATAAATTACATAGAAAAGAGATCCCACCTTTAAAATACAGTTCGATCTATAACATTGTAATACGAAACTGTACCACCACAACATTGTTATTATAAATCACTAGAAGACAAAAACAAGCTCTAAAAGGCAAGATAAAAGATGGTAGCAATTGGTAGGGTGTTGCACCAAGGAGTTTTTCAAACCCTTTAATTAGTGAAAATGTTTGAGCCAAAATGGAAAAAAGGACCATGTTGAGTGTGTACACAATTTTTGCAATGTCCATACAAATTTACTAAATTAGAAGATGGTGGTGAGAGGGATTCAAACACACCACTTATGCTAATGACTTGTATCATCAAGGGAAATTAAAACATGAATGAACATGTGCTATGGATGGATTTAAGAGCCTTGATGCACATAACAAAGGTGGCTTTTTAATAATATTTATTTATTTATTATTTATTATTGCTTAAACTTTAGTATGTTGTTACATGTGTGTGCATAACAACAAGAAAGCCCCAAGTTGAATTTTGAATTATTCCATTAATTTAAATTAATGTTTTTATAAGATTTAAAATAACTTACATTATGGTTCTTTTAGAATATTATTAATATAAGATTTAATCATATATATAATATATATATATATATATATATATATATAATATATATATATATATTAGGAGACAAATAAATAAAGAAAATAAAATAATTACATAAAGTCCCAATGGAATACATATAGTAATACATTAACGCAAAACAAAAAAAAACTCATTCATTCATTTAGTATGGAATTGATCAAATTGAATTAAATCAAATAACCAACAAAATTCATAATTACTAATTCAAAGTATAAAGTGTAATTTAATAGTGAGATATATTTGAAGATGAGAAAAATCCCACTGAAATTCCTAGATTTAACTTTTGAAGTCATTGCTTTTATTATAAATTTTATATTATTTTAATTTAATATTCAAGTTTACAGATTTTAATAGTTTTTAATCTTAAGAGTGCTATTTATATTTGAAGATGAAAAATATCACTACAAATTTAGTATACAGTGGTATAGTATTCAAGTCTAAATATATGTAAATGTGTACTTATGCATGTATACAATATTAATAAATAATAAAGAATTTAAAACATAAAAATAAAATCATATAATATATTTATAAATAGAAATATATAATTTCTCTATAAATTATAGGTTTAAAGTGAAATACCATAATAAATCCATTGTTATGCATTAATAAAAGGATATAATTCAGTGTGATATCAAACTTTAGCCCTTTTCCCCTTTCTCTGCCTTGATATCAGATATAAAGATTTGAAAGCTGTTTTACATCGTAAAATAATGGCTTGAAATAAGAGTAACACCAGAATAAATAATGCCCTAAAAGCCAACATTTAAACTAGATTAAAAATTAAGGAAATTCTTTTTAATTTTAAAATTAAAATGTAGTTTATAAATTTTAATATTTTTTATTTTAAAAATAAAATTTATGTTTGAAGATAAAAATTCACCTTGGTTATTTCTAGATTTTATATGTTAAAATCAACAATGGAATTTTAGTATATAATTTGTAATATGTTAATACAATATTATAATATCTAATTTAAAATATATTCAAAAGATATGCGTATTTATATATCTAAGATGTCAAATGTCAACAGCCATCTTGTTGCCAACCACAGACTTTCGTGATGAATATTTTTGTATTCTTTAACTTAAATATGCTTTATATTTCTTAACACAAATATATTAAGAAATAAAATTAAATTAAAATATATATACTAAAATAAATTAAGGCAAAAAGCAAACACATTACTTATCACAGTGAAGAAATTATGTTAAACCAATAACAATGAATTTATTACAACATTAACAATAGAATTTATGCTTAAAGATGAAAATCCCATTAATCATGTAAAAATAAAATTAAAATATTTAAATTTTATAATTTATTTTTAATCCAATGTAATATATATAATATATGTATTTAATTTTATCACAAAATTACAATAACATTTGCTAGTGTCGTATACACATTTAATAATTTGCATAATTAATTATACATTAAAGAAAGAATAGATTATTCAAAAACAATATTGTCTTTAATTCATAATATTATCAATCATTGCATTATACATATAACAAGTAGTATTGAATATAGATATGAGCTTTATGTTTGCCTTGTCTTGTAACACACTCGATTCTATAAATTTGTATGTATGTATGAGCATGTGTGTGTGAGAGTGACTATATATCTATATACAATACTATCCTATAATATATTGCTCCTTTGTGATATAACTATAACTAACTCGGATACTCAAGCAGGGTAATTTTATATATTAAAAATTTATGTATGGTTATTCGTATGTAGTTACAAGTATATTATATATAGATACCTAGATATATATTATATACATCAAACTAGCCTACAGATATATGTATACAAATATATAACTCTTAGTTATACAAACACACACAATATATATAATATATAAAGAGAGAGAGAGAGAATACTAAGTAGTATATATAGTACATAGTAGTTAATTATATATACTACTCATTATACACATATATGCCTATGAGTATGCATATGTATAGAAACATATGGTATACATATAGTAGAATATATTAATAAACTCAATGTATATATAATATACATTTATAGTACCAAAAGAGTGGTTAACATATAGTAATTATCAGCTCATATTGACATACGACTACATGTAGTAAATTTCTAATATATTACTTATTATATGTACTGTCCAGAAAGTTAGCAATCAAAATCTAAATGGCACCCCACAACCTAAAATATACTATATATATATATATATATATATATATATATTATACAGACTATATTATAGTTATTTATAAATATAATAGATAAATAAGAAATGCAATAGTCTCTCTAAACATATACGCAACCATCTACACACACATAATTTGTCTTCTCAAAACTTAAGGAAAAATATATTCAACTTACGTTTATATTCTATTAAATTATTTATTAGAAGTTGCATTTAAATCATATATACACACACACGTGTCTATAATTATGGTATATAAGTAATGTCACAATGCATGTTATGATATTGTGAGTTTTGTATAATTAGTTTGCAATTAGTTTTTTCATGATTAACTATTAATAATTTAGAGAAGTATTATACTCCTTGCTTGCCAATTATATGTGTGTGTGTATTTTATAAATTTACAGATGGAATAAAAATCCAAATTAAAATAGACTCTTAAAACCCTTATCTTACTAGTATCTATTTTTTAAAATAGAAATTTAAACCTTTTAATAAATATGTAAACCCCTTTAGTAGAATAACTGCTTCTATGATATCAAGATATTCTAATAATTTAATTTATTAATACTTTTATTTAATATTAATCATATAGATATTAAATCGTCGTATTCTTTTAGTCTTTATATTCAATCTTCAGATTCTTTTTAAGGATCAATTTAATTACTTTAAGATTAAATCTACATCATATTTAAGGATCTATGAAACAATTATAATTAATTATGTTTAAATATTAATATCAATCATTTTCATATTTGTAGCTTAATCGCATAATGTTTGGTATATTTTAGTTATTAATTAGCTCATTTCTTACAAGCATCTACCCATATATATACATATATATATACTCTATCCCTTCTTGTTCGATAAAAAATGGCTTAATATCCGAGATTAACAGTCTGTACTTAGTTTGTGTGGTACACATGTCTATGTCTACGTGTGTGTATGTATATAGTCAAATACATACCCACATCTTTTCAAATCTAAATCATAATTTTAAATTCAAAATGGGTAACAGAAGACATAGTCATTAGAACAGCATCTCCTTGTATGTGTATGTGTATGTTGTGTGTGTGGAGTGTGCGTGTTAATTACCTATCTATGTATTGGTGTATGTGTAATTGGTTAAGGCTTACTGACGTTACCTTATATACCGACCTGGCGCCATGTATTGTATAATTGTATAACACATGGCAGATTACGACTGCCGCTTGTCGCCACGTAATCTGCCGCTTGCGCCACTCTCTCACACACACGCACACACACACGCGCACGAATATACACACAGGGGAGATGAATGAGTTCTATTTACAAAAAGTGATGGAAAGCACAAGAATGAATTTCATGGAGAGATGAGCATAATTACACCTTGGAAGGCGGGTAGGGGTAAGGCTGCTGGTGGTGGCCAGGAGGAGGCGGAGCAGGGTACCCAAATGTCGCCGGCGGAGGAGGAGCACCGGACAGAGCCCTCCGCCTCTTTCCGAGGTAGTAGCATAGCAGCGCAACCAGAACCAGGAAGATCACCAAAATTGGCAGCGGAATCACATACACATATCTCATCTCTTCACTCTTTCTCAACCTAAAAACTCATCTACATATGCCACATATATATATATATATATATATACATACTCCTACACGTTAATAGACGCGTGGTCTATGGGGTATGCGTGCGTGGGTGGACACGTGTTACCTGTCTTTCTTTGTCATTGTAAGTAAAACAACGTTTTCATATAGTAAGTAACGTGGCCATTAAATAATTATGTTTATAAACTTTGTTTATTTTATATGCCCTAATTCCCAAATATTTTTATTAATCCTAATTAACCGTTAATATCATTTAATTGATATATATATAAATATTATATATATATATATATGTATATATATATATATATAATATGTATATATATATTATATATATTGTATATATATATATATTCTTGTCGTATATACACATTCATGAGTAGCATGTGTATATTTGGATAAAGTTCAATATATTCTGGTTTGACGATGTCAATAACATGTTATAAATTATTATTTTATTATGGTTGTTTTATTTGTTAATAAATAAGAAATGTTGTTAAAATATAAGTCTATGATTAAAAATAAGTTCCAAAGAGTTGTATTAATTTAATTTAATATATTTATTGATTTAAGAAAATGTGATTTAACTTTTTATAAAAAATTTAAATATATATATGTGATGTAATTTTATATTAAGTATTTTAAGAAATTAAATAATGAAAGAATTATTGTTATTAATAATAAAAAGATAATAATAAAGAAAAGATGTTATGTTATGCATGTAAGTAATGTGTTATGTGTATATACATGTGCGTGAATATGTTTTTATAAACTAACTCTAAATTAGTAAAAAATTAATATCATTTTAATTAATATGCACAAGTTTAAATTTATTATTTCAAATTTATATTTATCTAGCGTGGAACAAAAATATTCAGTAATTAAAATATTAAGAAATCTTGTTAAACATTATTATAAGAATAAACAGCATTTAAATTGTAAGTAATCAAGAATATAACAATATATAAATGTGTTTATAAATATTATATTTATGTGTGTGTTTATATACATGAATAATTAAAAGGTTAAATTTATTACATGCATACACATTATAATAAATTTACACACACATGAATAAGCGTAATCATTGTTTTGCATACATATATGATTATTTGTTTATATTTCTTATAACTAATATTTAATATTTTTAATATATATTGTGAGTTTATACGATAATTTCTAATTTAAATACATTAATATAATAATTTGTTAAATTTGTAGATCATGTGTTATACACCGTTTACATATAGAAAACTTCAATTAACACTTATTAATATTGTATGTGTTTAATCTGCTGAAGCTTGCACAAGAATCTTGTAATTTAATTTTTCTTACAAAGAGATAATCTCTGCATACACACACGCACGCACACAACACACAGGATGTACACAATGAATTATATTTTTAAAGGAGTGATGGAAAAAACAAAGAAAGAACGATAATTACACCTTGGCAGGCGGGTAAGGCGGCGGCTGGTGGCCGGGAGGAGGCGGAGCAGGGTACCCAAACATCGCCGGCGGAGGAGGAGCGCCGGACAGAGCCCTCCGCCTCTTTCCGAGGTAGTAGCATAGCAGCCCAAGCAGCACCAGGAAGATCACCAAAATTGGCACCGGAATTACATACAGATATCCCATCTCTCCACTCTTTCTTTCTCAACCTAAAGATTCATCTACATATGCTACCTGCGTACTGTCTTTTTATAACGCGTGGTGTGGGCGTGCGTGGATAGAATATGCGAATATTTGGTAAATGATTCCGTGTTAATATTTTATAACGCGTTGCGTGGATAGAATATGCGAATATGTGGTGGATGACGTGGAAGATTCCGACATTAGGTTAAATTTCATATATTTAATATAATACTTGAAACTTAAAATTAATACAAACTGAAATTTAATATATTACCTCTGAACTTTAATTTAAAACGTAAAATTAAAATTAAATTGTATTTTATTATATTTAGCTAATTAAACATATATATTAAAATATAATATAATTACTTAAAAAAAGTGTAATTTAGTAACATTGTTACTATGATATTTCTAACATTTTATCATTTCATTTGATTCTAAATATGCTATGAATTAAATCTATATTTTTAATTAAACATTAACTAAAGTTTTTCAAAGTATATATGTAAATTTAAAATATATATGCAAATATAAAATTTCTAGGGTATATTTATGTAAATATGATAAATTATAAGAGTTCTATATATTATTTACAGAATATACACACACAGCACGCTGGTATGTAGCTGTACATATGAACACTCTCTCTCTCTCACACACACGCACACACACACACAGCACGCGTTCATGGGGCCATGTAGCTGTACATATGAGTTCTCTCTCTCTCTCTCTCTCTCACTCACACACACAGACGCATTAAACTATGTTCATGGTGCAGCTGTACATATGAACTCTCTCTCTCTCTCTCTCTCACACACACACACACACACACACACACACACACACACACATAACACACATACACGAATGTGTGCATATAATTATTCTGAAATAACCATGGATTAAGCTCTTAGGGCGACTTAAAGCAGCCTTTAAGAAGCCCTTTCTCCTTCATCCCCTGCGTAAGAACATCAGCCTGTATGTACCTCCCTTCTCTCTTCAACCATTCAATTCATGAGCGTATTATACGCAACATAGTCCGGTTCAAGTCCACATCCGTCATTCTGGAAATACTCTACGGCTGTCTACGCTCCCGTCCTCTAAATTGTGTATGTAACCATAAACTCCTTAAACTCGGCAAGTTTAACCATGTTGTTAAAGAAGTTAATTGCTTTCCTTCCTTACATAAGCCTCCAAGCACTATGTTATGTGGGGTTATATCCACACAAGTACCTGCATAGAACCAACTAAGTACATATAAAATACACGTACACAGACACATATATAAGCACTTAACTCTGTGCGTGCGTGCGCGTGTCTGCGTGTAGGTACAGATTGATAATATAATATATATATATAGAGAGAGAGAGAGAGAGAGAGAGAGAGAGAGAGAGAGAGAGAGAGAGAGAGAGAGAGAGATGCATCTCTCTGTCGCTCTCTCTCTCACACACACACACGCACACGACTGACCTTTCTCTAGCATGTGCTTGAAGAGACGTACAGCTTCGTCCGTACGCTTCTCCATGCACAGACCATGCATCAGGATCGTACACGTGACACCATCTGGGACAAGGTCCTGATTGTCATATTGTCCAGCATGTTAATAGCGTCATTAATCCTGGATGCTTTGCATAAACCGTCGATTAAGATGTTAAACGTGATTACGTCCGGCTTAATCTCGTGTTAAGCATCTTCTCAAAGAGGAGATTAGCGTCCTCAATCCTGTTGTCTTACAAAGCCCATCGAGCAGTGCACTGTAGCTTATTATATCCGGTGGACAGCCATTTTTTCACCATTGTTTTGAACAGCTCCTGTGTAAAAGCTTATTATTATTATTATTGTTCACGTGCGTGTGGTGTGTGTTGTATATTACACACACACACACACACACACCTGGGCTTTCCCAATAAGTTTGCCTGCAAAGCCCATGAAGGAGGATGTTATATGTAACAGTATCAGGAACAGTCCCAAGTTTGCTCATTTCTTCAAGCACCTTATGTGCATCTTCAAGCTTCCTTGCTTTACATAACATGTCAATCACTGAATTACATAGCAACAAATCGGGGGTAAACGCTTTCACTGTCATCTCCTCGTATAACTCTAGGCATCTACAAAGAAATATGTATGTAATATATATATATTTGTATACATACATTAATGCAAAAACACACAATACCTATCAGTATATGGAACGGATGAATGGATTAGCTAACACATACACACACATGTATTCACGTTATACACCGTATACACATAAAATATACATAACAAACCGTATTTTGATGTATGCATATATCTACACTGCATGTGGATACATTTCCACATATTATGTATATAAATATCTTCATTATATATATGTCCACACACACACACACATGCACGCACGCACATACCTATCTATGTTGCCAGCTCTGCAATGCCCAGAGAGCATGATACTGTAAGTGGATGCATTTGGGGCACATTCATCTTTCAGCATTTTCTGTAGCATATTCTCTGCATCTTCCATGCTACTCTTTCTTGCAAGCCCGAGCAAAATAGAGTTATAAGTCACCGTGTCTGGTGCATACCCTATGCAATAAAATACTTATTAAAAGTATAATTAATTAAGATTTAATAAACTAGTTCGTATGTGTGTTAATATTTTTAACGTTAGATATGTATTATAACTTGACATTTCACATAGGTGTATAAATGCAAATGAGACGCCGCTATATCAAAACATCTCCAACTCCCTCCCTCCCTCCCTCCTCCCTCCCCCCCCCCCCCCCCCCCCCCCCCCCCCCTCTCTCTCTCTCTATATATATATATATATATATATATATATATTATATATATGAATGTGTGTGTATGTCTGCACGTGCGCATGTTTCTCTCTCTCTCTCTCTCTCTCTATCTATACTATATATATATGATAGATAGATAGATAGATAATATGAGTGTGTGTGTGTCTGTGTGCACGTGCGCATGTTTGTGTGTTTTATATGTACCTTTAGAGACCAAATCGTTGAAAAGCTTCAGAGCTTCGTCTGTCTTATCTGGAAGTTTAGAAGAATAGCTATGTAAGTACACACACACACACACACACACACACACACACAATTTGTATGATGATATATATTAGCATGCTAGTGATTATACATCAATATTATATTTATGTAAAAATTATATATTTCATTGCAGAGACTGTATCTTGGTACCGTCCATATTATCATGATTAGCTATCATATACACACAATAGTACTTATCTTAAACGAATGTATACTTATGCTATGTAGTATATACTAATTATATATATAGAAAAGCCAGAGTAATATGTATACTTAATATACTATTATATAAAGGCAAGTTTAACATATAATGTTGCCTTTGTTCCACAAAAGAACATTTTTTACACGTGTAAACTATATACTACTATACATTATAATAGTACGATATGTGGATGCGGTTATATTATGTACTATATAGTGGTTCTATTGTATGTTGTGTAGAGAGAGAGAGAGCACATACCAGCTCTGCAGAAACCATCAATAAGAGTATTATATGTAACCAAATCAGGTGCAACCTTTCTGTCACCCATGTCTTCAAGAAGTTTAACACATATATCAAACTTCTCACTCTTCCTTAAACCCGATAATAAACAATTATACGTGAAAAACATCCGGAGAATATCCTTGGACTTCATTAAATCAAAACACTCTAAAGCTTCCTCAACTTTCTTAACCTAAAATAATCGTGTTATTATATACAATAATGTGTATATTTCATACATACATACATACATATATATGTATGTATGTATATGGTTACTACTGTACTAGTAATCTGTAGAATGGTATTTATTTAAACTATTATTATTGTCTATAACTAGTGACTAGTATTATATCATATATTATATAACAATGTCTAATCATATTACATATACATATATAAATATATCATTATAAACCTTGCATAAACTCGTTAAAAGTGCTGTAGCTGATACTGCCTGTGGAGTATATCCTCTTTCTAGCATATCCTTAAGGATATTCGTAGCTTCGTCAAGTTTCTTTAATTTGCATAATCCTTCTATCTGTAACGTCAGCATTTATATATAAATATTCATGTTTGCACATGTATATACATGATATCTCTGCAAATTGTGTGTAAAATGCATATCTCTGTGAGATACAGGGCACATATACACATACATATATACGGACATACACATATGTATACATAGTATATACATACCAGAGAGAGAATAAGTCGTAGACTCATGAGCAGATTTACCAACTTGTACAACTTCCTCAAAGAACTTAAGTGCATCATCTGCTTTTTTCTCATTAAGTAAACCTTGTAACATTATACTACACGTCATCCTATCTGGTGCACAATTCTTTTCCATAGTCCTGATATTACATATTAAAAATTAAGTTAATAATTGATAATAATGCACACGTGTGTTACAAGTGTGGATATACTTGATCTTCTATGTAATTTAGAGTATATTTATTTAATTATTTACCTGAAAAGTTCCCAAGCTTTTGCCACCTGCCCTTCTTTGTAAAAGGCATCAAGTAAACAATTATATGCTACAGAGTCTGGCTTACATGGCATTTCATCAAAGAATGTACGGGCCTCGGTTAAATCTTTCCTGTAAATTACTTAATCATATATATACTATTATTAAATAGTATTCTCTCTCTCTCTATTAACAATATACAAATACTTCATAATTATCATACATATGCACACATACTATAGTATGTTACATGTTAATATTTTTGTAGGATGCAGTAGCTTCACTTATTCATATTAATTAAACCGAGCAAGTGAATGTTTTAATGTTATTTAATGATAACCACCTTATAATGATACTATTATATAGTAAATACTTAACTGCAAATGTTTAATATAGTAAAATAAAATAGCAAATATGTTCTTAGTATATTCATCTAGAATGTGATTATTTTACCTGCATAATCCACTTAAAATGGTGTTATATGTGATATTATCCGGTTGAATATTCTCCTGGAGCATGTACTTTAGTAACTCTTGGGCTCTTTCAACTTTGTCATTCTTGCAAAGGCCATTAAGAAGAGCATTATATGAAACCGTGTTTGCTAAACAGCCCCGTTTAGCCATTTTATGAAATAATTCATCTGCTTCTTCAACTTTGCCTTCTCTGCATAACCTGTGAGAAATATTAATTAATAATTACAAAATAATGAACTATAAATTACTAACAACGATTATAATAATAATTATTATGACATGATATACTCATGTAGAGAGAGAGGTTCCGCCATATTATATTAATGTGATTAGTTACCTGTCGACTATAATAGTGTATGTTGCAACATCTGGATTCACACCTTTTTCAATCATTTCCTGCAATGTATCGAAGACATTATGTGTGTGTGTGTGTGTGTGTGTGTACACCCACACACAGGTATAGAGGTGTGTCATATATTATTTAACATGTACAGTACATGTTCTAATTACCATCTTTATGATATCTTCGCAAATATCAAACACAAACTAGGATATATACACATATGTGCACACCCACAAACAGTATACATGTACATGTGTATGTATACACACACACACATATACAACATACATCCATCTACATACATGTTATATATATATAGACACACACACAAAGTTTACCTCTAAAGTCTCCAGAGCTTCATCTACTTTCTGTGCCTTACAAAGCCCAGAAATAATGGTACTATACGTAACCACGTCGGGTTCGAATCCCTTCTCCATCATAGTCTTCAATAACTTGGTAGCAGCATCCATCTTATACTCCTTACCAAACGCATTGAGCAGTGTATTATACGTAACGATACTGGGTTCAAGTCCTATTGTGTTCATTTCTTCGAATAATTTACTAGCTTCATCAACCTTTCCCTTCTTTGCATATCCATCTATTAATATATTATATTCTATGCTTTCTGGGCTTATTCCACTGTCTACCATCTTCTCTACCACCTGTATGTGTATATACATATATGAACATGTGTCTCTCTCTCTCTCTCTCTCTAATTCAATACCTTGTAGGCCTCGCGGAGTTTTCCTTGCTTGCAGAAGGTTTTTAGAACGACACGCAATGTGTACCTGATCACGGAACAATAGAGTTAATGGTCTTCAATCATTTTATAGTATGTAATGCCATCTAAGTGATTAATATACCGACTTCAATTCTAGAAAACTAGAAAAATAAATGATATACTAATCGTAACTTCAATATATCAATATATTGGGGTGTGTGTGTGTGTGCGTGAGAGGGAGAGAGAGAGAGAGAGAGAAATGTGAGAATTGGAATGTTATTGAGATGTATATACTTTGACACGTTTAGCATTGTCCCTGCACACGCACGCACGCACCTGTTCGGAGGGCACTCCTGCATGGATCTAAATACCTCGTGAACTTCATTGTAGAGCTTGGACTTATATAAAACGTCCAGCATACAGTTGTGTGAAAACGTACTGTGGCAATAGTCGACTTGTTTATCACACCATTTGAAAAACTCAAAAGCCACCTTAAAAATAAAAACAATAATCAATTACAATAGAAGTTAGTAATCAGAAATATATTCAATTTAAGCACATTAACTAGTTACATTTATATGCATATACATATAGACACACACACACACACACACACACACAATATCTATATATATATATATATATATATATATATATATAGAGAGAGAGAGAGAGAGAGAGAGAGAGAGAGAGAGAGAGAGAGAGAGAGAGAGAGAGAGAGAGAGAGAGAGACAGAGAGAACAGAGAGAGAGAGACAGAGAGAGAGACAGAGAGAGAGAGAGAGACAGAGAGAGACAGAGAGAGAGAACCTTAACATTATTGAAACATCGGATGAGTCTACCAGCGAAGTGTGCTGTAAAATACTTGTCTGTGTAGTTGAAGACTTCAACAAAATCAGCCTCTCCACGTTCGATCCTTGCCACGAGCATTTGGAGCTCGTTTGGGCCGTTATCTGGAAGCTTTGATGTTCTTCGCACGAATCCGTTAATACTATAATTCTTTGATCGGTATGTAGTTTGACCATTTTCATCTGAAAGAATAAGAATATGTATATGTCCCTTGTGGTGTGCGTGTGCGTGTGTGTGCGCGTGTGTAGAATGTAGCCTTTCTATACTTACGTATGTAACATAGTGTGTAAACTATATCTCACATACACACGCACACACACACGCGATTATAAGTACCTTGTTGTTTTGAAGGTATTCTAACTGATTGCTCACGGCTACCACGCTTGTCAAGTGTAACAGCCAACCTTATCATGCTCTTGTCCATGCAAACAGTCTCCATTTTCAAAGTGGCTGTAAATAAAACATGTTACATATGTATATGCTTATGCTATGTCTCTCTCTCTCTCTCTCTCTCTCTCTCTCTCTCTCTCTCTCTCTCTCTCTCTCTCTCTCTATATATATATAATATATATATATAAACACATGTTTATGTATATATGTATGTATTATACCTTAAATGGAAGTCCCGATATGCGCTTGAGTTTATAGGATGCTTATATTAATCGCCTTGATTTCCAAATCAAACATCTAAATGTACATTATACTGATAAAAATACAACACACACACACACACACACACACGTATGTATATATCTATGCATAATTCAAGCAGAATTGATTGATATAAAATGCTTACAGAATGTAGTGCTCATTGTGTGCCCGACTTCCATCAACCCTAAACCTCTGTTCTCTGTTTATCTTCCCATATTTCACTGGAGAATCTCTGTGCCACGTGGATAATCCAATTTTTAATCCTACGTGTATAAATCTAAATTATAATGTATTAGCGCACACTATTAGTTTAAAAATAATACAATATAAACATCTACTTTTACGTATATTTTTTACGTATATATTAGTTAAGTAAACTTTAGAAATCTCTCTCTCTCTCTCTCTCTCTCTCTATATATATATATATTTGGTTGGTATAAAATGACTTATAAATGAAAATAAATAACAATTTTTTTCTTATATACCACAAGTCATTGGTCTAAAATAATAAGTAAACTTTAGAAAGATATTTGATTATATTACAAAATTATTGATTAGAATATTATTAAACTGATGGGACGAGGCTCCAGCAATTTGTAGATTTTTTAAATAGTTTTAATCATTTCTTTGAATGTATAAATAGTTTATACAAGACAATTACAGCAAATTTTAATAATCTTATTTTCTAAATGTATATTAGTTTTTTAATCATTTCTATACATTTATAAATAGTTTTAACACATACATACACACTTCTATATATTCCACATACACACACACATATATATACATACATACATATGTGCCTGTGTGTGCATTTGGTATTTATCTATATATGTGTATATGTGTTCATAAATTATGAATCACCATTAAATCGGTTTAAATAATTAAAATAACTTATTAAATAATTCTTTATGATAAATATCTCTATACTTGTATGCATTATGTATGCATATACTGTCATTGTATACATACTATTTAAAATAAACTTCAACATGGATATCTTTAATATCTACATCTCTCTCTAACACACACACACACGCACGCACGCGCACGCGCACACACGTGCTTGTGTATATGTTTCAGTATGACATGTACACAACGCACGGACGCATACCCACACGAAATACAATTTACAAATATAATATTTATAAAGTAATTATCTTTACATAATTTAATACTTGAAGAAGTCAAATTAATGATTTCTTTAATGATTTATTTATTTTATATACAATGAACTATGTAATAAAATCTGTTTTGAGATATACATATATATTAAAATGCAGATGAATATTTAATTTTACAACATATAAGTTTTATAATAAATTATATTATGAAAACATATATTTCCTTATATATAAACGGAGACCGCTGTCTGCGTGTGTATATACTCAAGATTATATATTAATTATGTATATTGTCTGTAACTATTATACATATCCATGCAAATTCATATATATGTATAGTGTATACATGTGTGTGTGCGTGCGCGTGTCCAATTTACTTATCATTTAAACCAACGTCTGAATCCATAAAAACATATTTGAATCCATAAAAATGGAAGCAATATTAAAATAATATATATATACGTGTGTGTGTGTGTGTGTGTGTCGTGAATTTGTAAAAATCACAAGGAACATACATTAGCAAGTAAATCATAAGCAGAAGCGCCTCGAGGATCCAACCCCACAAGATTCTCAGCTGCAACACTGGCATACTTGACGTCCTTATGTACCCTGCAAGAGCCAAGTACCGACCTCCATTCCACGTCATCGGGAAGGTAGGGCATATTCTCTATCAACTCAATAGCATCTCCTATGTGTCCCGCCCTACCAAGGAGGTCCACCATACACGAATAGTGCTCCTTGGTCGGAGACACGTGGCAATCATACGTCAGCCTAAACAACGACCTACCTAACGAAACACTCCCTTTGTGGCTCAGTACCGCGAGAAGACACGTAATGCACACGTCATCGGGTTCGAATCCCGAGAGAAGCATGTTCCCAAACCAGTGTATCCCCTCGTCAGTATGTGCGCACCCCGATAGTAGCGCGGTCCACGAGACCACGGTCCTCCCAGGGAACATACCGAACAGATTCTTGGCATATTCTAGATGCCCGGAGAGGGAATATGCCGCAAGCATCGAGTTCCAGCACATGATGTTCCTCTCTGGCATGCTTTCGAAGAGCTCCTTAGCCTCCTGTATCTCCCCCTTGTGCGCATATCCGGATAAAAGACAAGTCCACGAAACCACGGTCTGTTCCGGCATCCTGTTTACAACCTCGCTCGCTCGGTGTACGTATCCAGACTGAGTATACCCACTCACCACGGTGTTCCAGGAGACAATGTCTCTCTCCGGCATGCCATCGAATACCTCCTTTGCACGGTGCACGTCACCGTTAGAGATATGAACGCTAACCAACGTGGTCCACGACACGAGGTTGTAGCACGGGAACCTCAGCAGAGTCTCGGTATCGCCAGATGCACAGAGGATCCTGTTCCAGCTGCCCACGTTCCTCGTCGGCATCGAGTCGAACACGTGCTTCGATGAACCACGGTCCCTGTTCTGTACGTACCCCGCAGGAGCGAGCTCCAGGCGGCAAAGTCTGACTCTGGGGACTCCTCGAACGTTCTCCTGGCACCGTCCATGTCTCCGGCGTCTACGTATGCGGAGACGAGGGCGGACCAGCAGCTGGCGTCCTGCATTGGGAGAGAGTGCAACACGTGCTCCGCTTCTGCGACCATCCCGCGGTCGCAGAGCCCCGAGAGGAGCACCCTCCAGCACACCGCGTCCCGCTCCGGCATACTGGAGAAGACGTCCTGCATCGCATCTAGATCCCGCACCCGGCGTATACCGAGAGGAGCGTCGTCCACGCACCGAGGTCCTGCACGGGCATTCTCCGGAACACCTCCTCTGCTGGGAGTACCAAACAACCGCCTGCGTACCCGGTGAGCAACGAAACCCACGTGAACGCGTCTCTCACGGGCGCCGAATCAAATGCAGCCTTGGCCCTTGCGACATCCCCGTTCCGGGCTGCCACCGCCACCATGGTGTTCCACGAGACAAGGTTCCGTTCCGGCATCTCCCGGAAGAGCTCCTCTGCGGAACACACATCTAATGCACCCAGCACGGTGTTCCACGCGAACACGTCCCTTGAGGGGATCAACTCGAACGTTCTTACTGCATCCTCGATGTGTCCGGACTGGACGTACGCAGCGAGCAATGCATTCCACGAGGCACCGTCTCTGTGCGGCATCTTCTCAAACAGGACTTCGCTGAGCCGTACATCCCCGGCCCGGAGCATCGCGGTCCACGACACCGAGTCCTGTACGGGCATATCTTCAAACACACACATGGCTCTCTCCGTATGCCCCTCTTGGGCGTACGCCGATAACAAACCGGTCCACGAGATGATACCCCACATGGGCATCCTCTGAAAGACTTCATTCCGGTGCTCACTATCTCCGGTGCCACTAAGTAGCGCATTCCATGAAACCGAGTTCCGTTCCGGCATTATATCGAAGGCCTCTCTGGCTTCCAGAAAATGCCCGGTCTGGGCATTTGCTGTTATCAGGGAAGTCCAAGAGACAGAATCCTGTAAGGGAAGCAACTCGAACACCTCCTTACACCTGATAAGGTCTCCCTCTCGTGCGTATGCAGCTAGAATGGCATTCCATACAACAATGTCCCTACAAGGCATGCTCCCGAACAGATACTCAGCCTCTTGCGGTTCCCCATTCTGGGCAAATGCAGTGAGAAGCGTAGTCCACGAGATAACATTCCTCCCAGGCATCAACTGGAAAATCTCTGTAGCTCTCTGGAGATCCCCTCTATGGGAAATGCAGTGATTACACTGTTCCAGGAGACAATGTTTCTCTCGGGGTGGGAATTGAAAGCACTCTCCACCTTCTGGATTTCCCCATTCTGGGCATATGCACAAAGGAGTGCATTCCACGCAACTGCATCTGGGTGAGGTATCCGATCGAACGTCGCCTTTGCTTCGTGTAGGTATCCGGATCGCGCGTACTCGGCAAGCATGAGTGTGCAAGAAACCGGGTCCGGCGGATCCGGCATCGTGTCGAATATACGCTTTGCTTCGTCCGGCAGCCTGTTGTGTAAGAACGCGCCGAGGATGGCGCTCCATGTGTATGGGTTCTTCTCCGGGACGGACTCGAATATCCGGCGTGCGTCGTCCGTGCCTCCGCATTTGCCGTACGTTTGAATCAGTGTGTTTGAGATGAATATGTCTTTGTTTATGAGTGAGGGGAGTTGCTGCTCTACTCTATTCAGGTCGTAAAGTGTTCTGCACGACTTGATAACTGTTGCGTACTCTTCTTTCTTTCCCATTAACTCGCATGGTTTCTTAAACCTCAAAACCCTAAACCCTAAACCCTAAACCTCTGTTAAAGAGGATTTTTATTTTATTATGAAATATAAATCTTTTCTAATGTAATGAAAATATATAATATATAATATCTTTGAATTATTAGTAAGTATAATTTTTCTTTATAAAACATAAATTCTTTTTTGTAATAAGTTAATGTAGTGTGAAACTTTACTCGTAATAAATAAATAAAATTCTTTATTATTATTATTATTAATATTAATAATAAATAATAAAATTCTTCGTTATCATTATTATTAATAGATGGAAGCATCCCACTTAAATATAAATAAATATAAATAGTATATTCCCAGAACTAAAACAATAAATTATATATGCTTTAATTATAGACTATTTTGTACAAAACTAATATATAGAATTCAATATCACATACACAGTAAGAAACCACAAAACTCAAAATGCAAAGCAAATAAATAAAAGAAAAGAAGGACAAAAAGGTAAAGTGCAATCAATACAAAGTGTACCTGTAGTAGTAGTAAAAATGATATACCTACAAAGAAAAGAAAAGTTAAATGATATATTAATTAAAACACACACACACAACACACACAACACACACACACATTGTATGTCCATATACATACATAACTCCTGTACAACCGCATTTAAAAACTCCCTATTGTTATGTAAATTACTAACAATACACATATGCATGTGCGCCTATATAACTACACCATATATGTATGACAGGAATGAGCATGTACGCACAGATATGCATGAAGAGAGAGAGATATATATGTAGCATATGGGGACATAAACAATGTATGGATATGATGAAAGTGGTCGGGTATATATCATCTAACATACCTAAATATATACATAAACATATACACTTTGATATGTGCAATACATATGCAGCGGACACAAACATATATATCATACATACATATATACAGCAAAAGCGGGTAATTTTAATAGAACTTACTTCAGGGGAATGCACGTGGTGAATCTCTCCCAGTAACACTTGGGGCTGGTGTAGTGGGACGTGAGCCCTTCTTTGTTGGGACCAAGGTCGTGTGTTCGAAACTGTCCTCTCCGTCTAGGGCTTCGTCGTCGTCTCCGTCCTTAAACACAGGATGCATGTATGCATGTTGTAAATAGGTCTTTATATTCCACTCTGGGTGTGTTGCTCTGTCCACTATATCCTTTGCCATGGCTTCCTGCAACACATATAGAAATTAATATACGCTAGATTATGTGTGTCACGTAATGTAATCTGTACAAACATACAATGCATGTTTGATACACACAGGAACAGATGCACTCACAACATAAACTCGTACATACCCAATGTATATATGTGCACAGACATATAGATCCAGAGACATACGGTATAATACATACATACAAACAGGCACTTTCTTCAGGAACAGATGTAGACACACAGACATAAGATAAACACAACATCGTACATCGTATACATACCTCTGTGTGCGTGCGTGCACAGAAGCATATACATATAGATCCTTATATGGAGAAAGAGATACATACATACAAACAGGCATATGAATATGATCATATAAACCTACAAAGACGTGCGCACACACCATGAGAGATGCATAATATATCATATATGCTTGCTTACCTCGAGAGGATATTTCAAGAATGCAGACTCGAAGCGGTTCTTGCAGTAGAAGTGGAAGACAATGGTGAGAATGGGAAGCCCAATAAGTAAAGGGGTTGAAGCAGCGGCTTTCTTTCCAGCAAACACGCCAAACAGTGTAAGCTGCTCAATTAGCAACGACACAATTATACGGTTGTGTATATGTGGCCAGTATGCAGCTGCACTCTCGTATTCCGGATCGTATACGTTAATGACCTGTAAAATAAAAAAATTCAAATATTTTGTAAATATGTGTGTCTGTGTTGTTGATTGCGTGTGTGCACGTACACGTACGCATTAAGCAAATTTACGAGAATATTAATATGACATAAGTATAACGTCTATACATACACACACATATATACATACATACACACACACACACAGAACATACATACATACATACATATATATATGTGTGTGTGTGTGTGTGTGTGTGTGTGTATACATACCTGATGACGATAAATAACGTAGGCAAATGCGAAGTAGATAAGCAGGAAAGGTAGTATAAACGGGGTTATGATGGAATATACCAATCCAAGAAGAATATACAACTCCAACTGGGGGAAAACCGTTTCGAACCCGGCACTCCCTGGAGACATGGCTTTCTCCCTGTCCTTCTCCGTCTTCACTAGGAACATGTTCTTCAGATGGTAAAAAATTAACGGTTTTAACCGCAGTATATCTGCTGCTATTCCTGCCCAGCCGTCTAACATTATGTATGAGATGAAAAATGTTGCCTTTTGTGGAACACTTCCCGCAAGAATTACTGGAATCCTGTTTAAATTACATATTTATTACTGTGGTATAAGTATACTTAGTATAAAATATGGTAGTGGATATAATATAAATGAGTTGTAATAAATCACACGAAGAGCGACACACACATATCATATGAATATGCATGCCTACATGTGAGAATGGTATGAGAATAATGCAATATAATTGCCCACGTAGTTGAATGAAAATTCTATTGTACTAGATTTTAGTTGGAAATGCTTTACATTAAAATATTGTATGCACACCTGCACATACTATGCACATGCATACGGAAGATAATTAGGATTTAAGTACAGTATATATGCATGTGTGTATATGTACAATATGTTAGTTTTAATTGATTGGAAATACGGTAAACTTACTGATTTGGGGGCTGATTGGCGAACGTCTTGAGCTGCTCAAATGCTGCTCCAGTAATAACACTTGCAAGGAAGACGTTGACGACCATGAAATAGTAATACTTTACAAATGTAGAAATCTGTACACACAATTTAATCATTCAGTGGACCTTTGCAAACACATCACGCGTGTACACATGCATTCTATGTATGCACAGAGAGAGAGAGAGAGAGAGAGAGAGAGAGAGAGAGAGAGAGACACCTCTAGAGCTGACTTTGCAAGATGGCCTTCTATCTTGCACAGAACCATTAAAATACTTGGAAGGAACTTCAGGAACAGTTTCAATGCCAGCCCGGGAGAAAACCTTGAATAAGAGACTTGATAAAATCCCTGCAAAACGAATTTTTATTTAATCTGTGTATGTGTAGATCTCTGTATGTATACTGATTAATAAACTTGATATATATCGTATGTAGATGCGACTAATATAATAAACGCTGTAACGAAAATGCACTTACGCTTCAATGACAGGTCTAAGAAACCCGAATCTCCTTTCAATGCCCTCTATGTTGGCGAGTGTTTGAACAAAAGCGATAGGAATAATGTAAAAGAATATGAGGAAGAACACGCCAACCGAGATAAGAACCCTTCTTGCGGTCAGCTGCAAATATGGAACGGCAAGGTTTCGCCAATATACATCCCGTGGCTCTGGTGCCCACGAGGTTAACCATAGCGTGGGGTTTCGAGTTTGCTGCGTCTGTGCACACACCGCCGCTCCCCACCTAAATATTAACATACAATAACCAAGGTTATGCACCTGTACATGAGCGTGTGTACATATAGGCTTATAAACCTATAACTATCAATAAGAATATATACTGTTTAATTATACATAATTGAACAGGTTAAATACATTATTTGAAGATCAATACTGCTACCAGGGTTTATTGAATACTACTCTATACTCTTGGAAAACTTTATAACTACTGAAAAGCTATGATGTTTTACGCCCAATATCGAGCATTGACTGATATACTATTGTTTTACCTTCCTTTAAATGAAACAAAAGCTGCAGGCAACTTGGCACTGTCGTCGTTGAGAACACGTTCTCGTTCCACTGAAATCTGCACTTGTACACACATTAGCTCTGTTTTAAAAATTTGGTATGATATAGTATGTTCTTGTAAATAAAATTGTGTAATTATAAATATAAGTCAGTGTAGAACACGTACCTCCTTGCTGAGTTGTTCGATTTGTTCATCATAGTGTTGGATAGCGTCCACTTTTTGTCCCCAGAGACCCCAAAAACCAGTCTGCAAATTTTCCCAAATTAGTACTTAATCCATTCTACTCTCTGTCTGTGTGCGTACCTTGGTAGTAGGACGGCCTAAGTTTTTCCTCTGAAACTGTAGCTGGTAGTAGTCAAGCCAGTTCTGGAGCTTCTCTCTTTTGCTAACAAGCTTTGCAAGTTTGTTGGCGTTGTAGATAACCTTCAAATATTCTGGCCTTAGTTCCACTTATATAAAGACATACACACATTCACACGTTCAAATACATAAATACACATGAATAATAATCCTACATAATATAAAAGAGTACCTGGTTGCACAAATAGTAATCCGGATGGTTGACGCGAAAGAAATGGTCTATATGAGTGCTGATTGGCTCATCTGGATCCTTTGGCACTTGACGAACCAGAACCTGCATGTATTAATTATTTAGTATCAGCTTTAATTACTAGAAATGATTTGTAATGCACTAACTATTACAAAACCATTACCATAAAAAAATATGCACAGTGTGGCACAATGTGGCATAATTTGACAATCTATGAATCATAAACATCCACGCATACATAATAATGTAGACGGTGCAAATATTAGCATAGTATTACTATTTTAAAACATCATTACATCTAAAACGATTATATACAAATGACACAGTCAAAATGTAATGTTTTTAGAATGCATACATATACATACAGTGAATTGATCTGGACGACGGGATCGTGCAGCAAGAAACCGGAAACGCATTTGTGCTACCGTCTTGTACTCCCAGTAGAGAAGGAAACACGTCCATGCAGTGAAAACATACGTCATAGTGAGGTGTGCCCACAGCCTTCAAAAGAAACATTGTTGAAAAACAATTGGATTGTTTCTAAAAGTGTACTCTCCCTCTCCTCCCTCCTCTCCCTCCGCCTCCCCCTCCCCAAGCTTCTCTCTCTCTCTCTCTCTCACACACACACACACGCACACACACCCACCTAGTTTGTATACCTAGCAGATATTTACCTTTTAGATTTTCTCTAACGTTGCTGAGCGACATTTTGTCAATGTCAGTTCCGATGAGTTCCCCACTGTGTAAGTTAATGTCCGTAACGTTTATGGGGACCAAAACCGCAAAAGCAACCAGCATCATTGGTCCAAAGATTTTAAGCCTGTCAAAAGTTTAAAAGGAAACGAAGTCATTCATAAGGTTGAGTATATAGCATAGTAAAAAGAAAACGAAATTGTTCATAAGAGTATATAGCATAGTAAAAATGAAGTCATATATTCCCAATAGTTATAATGTTAAACAGAAATATCCGTGTCCGTGTGTGTAATGGTGATAGTTAAACTAGAAAACAAAAAGAGATAAAGATAGACGGGTGAACAAATTTCAAACAGAAGCATTCGCAAACGTGAAAAAACGCCCACAACAGCAATAATATATACAAACAACCACACGCAACAGCAGGGCATAAGAAACGGTAAAAGGAAAAGTTTACCCGAGAAGATAAATTCTAAGATATACGGCAGAATCGAGGCCGGCATGTTCAATGAGCTCTCCTTCTGGCATCCGCAGTGCATCCTTCATCCAGTCAAGGAAATGCAGATATGATCTGTAATCCAAGTTCACAAATCGAAGAAGGGATCGCCGTTCATCCAAACCATCCCCTTTACGGACTCCCTTGAGATACCATTTCGGATAATAGACCCTGTCATTCCCTGGCTGGAGCTTAAGAAACGCGAATCCTAGCAAGAACACAAATACTGACACTATGTTGATCCCTCCCGACACTGCTAAATCCTGTATAGTCGCCATACTGTTGACTACAAACGTCGATTTTTACGAGAAATCCATATAGCCCCTCAAAACCCTGAAATTTTGCTTCTTTGATCGATTTTCACGCGAAATCCATGTAACACTTCGGTTCCTGCTGAGTAAAGCCTCAGAAACCGCACGAAATGTGCGAATTTGAGATGGATTAATACGTACCTGTGAGGCAATCGCGAAAAATCGATCCGACTCAAGCGATTTCGGCTGAAAAGAAAAATGAGATAATCCAGGCGCAAGGCGAAATACCGCTCCTGTTATCACCGCTTCCGTGAGATTAACCCTATTCCTTGCGGAAAACCTCAGCTGTAGCTCCTAAGGATGTGTGACCTCAGAAGATGTGAGAGTTCGCTAAAAGATCACTTTGAGACGAGACGATCACTGTGAATCTAAAAACATCAATCCGCAGCTCCTACAGCATCTGTGAGAAAATCCCTTATCCGCAGCTCCAAATGCGCGATTTAACCGACAACTGTTTCCGTGAGATTTCTTACGGCTGTTCCTGTAGGAAAACTATGAATCGCCCTCAAATCCCGTCTAGAATCTGCTTAGCTTAAGCATACCTAGTGAAGAAAATCGATCGTCCGTAAGCCGCATTGTTCTTGTTCTTCCGCCATAGCTGTTCGTCCTCGGATGCTAAGTGCAAACATCGTCAGGCTTATTTTATTTATTACCTTTCTTTAATCTAAGGATAAATCTGACAGCTGTCCGTGCTCCACGGTAAAACACGCTTCAACAAAAAGCTAATTATTCCAGGAATATTTCCTTTTTTGTGTCAAAGAATGTTTATTATAATGAAACCCTATTAGAATTTAAACACGTTATATATATACTTAAAATAATTTCATTTTACGGTATTATAATATGGTAAATATAAATGAGTTTTAAAATTCAAAATTTCCAAACGGTCATATAAAAATTACAAATTTAAAATGGATGTTTTATTTGACTCAAAACCTTCTATTTGGATCCGGACAGACGTAAAAATAAAAGATCATATTACTATATAAAATGAGATTATTTAATATACAGAGCATGACACGTTTATCAGACATTAAATATATACTCTGCAATTATAAACTCTCTCTCTCTCTCTCTCTTCTCTCCTCTCTCTCACACACACACCACACACACACACAAACAATAATATACCAGCGCTATATCTTAAAATGAGATATTGTAGATCGCGATCGAGTCACGGCTTTTCAGGATAAATATAAGCGAATACCGACACACACGCACGCACGCATGCACACACCATGAAGTTATATATTAATGTTGAATTAGTAGTTGATTTGATTAGAGAACCTTACAGTTGGGCCGTATTTCTTCAGCAGAGCTTGATATGTCTCGATCTGTTGAGGTTCATACTCCTGTGTCTTTGGTTCTGCCATTAGAGTTAATGAAAAGATAATGAACCCAGAGACTGCTAGAAACTGAATAATGTATAGAGGTACTCCCATCACGAAATCTTCCTTGAAAACTCCAGACTGGACTCTCCTTATGTAGAGCTTGACATTTGCTTGCTCGTCGTCGTGTTCAAGGCATGCATCCCATGCATCTTCGTCAGAGTCATCATATCGCAAATGCTCCATTGATGTCCTTGTCTTCAGTTCTTCCGTGTGTGTGTTGATGTAAAGATGGACCTGTTCACTAAACTCTTTGAGTTTGTATGTATCGCATGTGCGTGTGTAAAGCATGAAGGTGTAAATGCGTCTGTACTAAGGTATCAAGTTTTGTCAACTAAACAGCAGAAAGAGACAACAGTTGTATCCCAAATGTATAAATATATATAATGTTTAGGTCCACACCAGTTTTATCCATATCCAACTACTTGTCTGAGTACGGGAAACGGCCCCCACATAGTAATTAGTTTTATTCTGTCTGTGTCCATTCAACTTAGTTTTCTCTATATATCTATTTATGATACACTTGTATATCATATAATATCTTCATATATATACAGTATACACAACAGCAAACAAATGAAACTGAAATAAATACTAACCGATCTGACTCCATGAACAACTAGTCTGAGTAGATTCTTCTCTTTGAAAATTTATACTAGTATTAAAGGAATAAGCTTAAAACTAACCAGCTTACCCAAAACTATGAATAACTATGGGATGGGAAAGGTTAACAGGTAGTTTCCAAACCAAAATGTAAAGCAAATCTAATTATATATACCAATGCAACTAAAACAATGGACACATACCTTTCCAAGTCCTTGGGCTTCCTCCAAGAAATCCTGCAGACGAATCTGGTCTTCTAAGATGGGATTTGTGGGAGCACTTGCAAAAACAGCCGAATTCTGGCTGCATTTTGTACTGATTGAGCCTCTATGCGACAGAAATGTACCTGTCCGCTGAATTGATCTTATCCTGTCTGGGAATCCGACCTGCAGAGATCCGCCAGGAACTGAAGAACACGCACACGAGAAGACCGTAGTCGCCATCGCCAAAACCCTAGATTAAACCCTAACGCCCACCTCGGAATAACCACGTCAGCCATTAAATGCCAGCTCGGCCGGGGCGGGTTAACAGGCAGTTTCCAATCAATAATGTAACTTGGGATATGTGGAGAATGGGCAACGCTCAATATATATTCTGAACGTTTACACAGCACACACACGCGCGTGTGTGTGTTTGTGGCATATATTTACTGAAACTATATACGGAGCTTACACAGTAGAGCACAACTTAAAACTCACAAAAGAATGAAAACAACTCCACTTTTACTTAATATATATGAACACTAAACTCACTCACAGTTTAGTAACCTCTGTATTAAAACAGTTAATCTTCATCCACATCCAAAGCAGTTGCACGAAACCGGAGTGAACGAGCAAAGCCCGAAAGGAACCCTTCTCAAGGAGCAGTTGATACTATAGCAGCATCCTGTTAAGAAACAGTAGCGCCTTGTCTCGTCCGTGCAGCAGGTACATGGAGCGCACTCCCGGAAGTCCCCCAGCTTTCTCCTGCTGCTGTTCAATGCCTCGTATCGAACTTCCGATAGTGGGAACGCTGTTTGATTCGATCCTTGACGACACTGTATACAAAAACACCCCGTGTGTGTGTGTGTGAGAGAGAGAGAGATCTTTAATACTGTACGAAAGAATCACAATAATATCACACACACATGATACATGGACAATAACTTGCTAGAAAACAAAGTAGTCCTATATCAGTAAAACACACGGGCACGTACGCACGCACGCACACACACACACACACACACAATGCATAGCTTCTAGAGAGTACAAACAAATTTGGCATGAGGATGGACAGACGCACATGGGATAAAACAAATGAACGTATGTATACCTGACATGGAAACATAACTAGCCTTTAAAAACCAGAAGAATATAAAACACACACACGCACGCTAGATGGTATATGGTGTGAACAGAATACAAATGCACATGGGGAAACCAATAAACAACATTAGTCGCATATGAACTGCAATCCCAATACATAAACAGTGACTTAAATATGTAGAAAAACATTCTTAAACTTGGTTTAGAGTTTCAAAGCAATGATGCTAAACAAGAAAACATGCATGTCAAATGTATTTTATATACATAAAATACCTTCAAATCGCCTGTTGAGCCATGTGAGATTTTGGGAATGTACACCGCAGAGAGCAGCAGTAATAACACCACAAACCGCCCCATAGAGACTGTAATGTGCTACAATGAGTGAATGTGTGAAATCCGATACATACATACCTGTGATTGCAGTCGATCTTAGAAGCTCAAACCTGTTATATACCTAGAAATCCATTTGTGAGGAGCCCAGCAATATAGAAATGGGATTACTCACCTGTTTTGCTTAATCTTCTGCTAAACCTCGAAAAACAATGGAGATTCTTCACAAATTGGAGAAATGCAGCAGCAATTAAGCACCTGTTTAAGCGATTCAATGCTTGAGTGATCGAGAAAGTTGGGTAATGCAGTCACGGACGAACAATGGCGAGTCGGCAAGTAATGAAGAGAATGAACAAGCTCACCATACCTGATTGATTTCGTTTTACCGTGCGATGAGAGATCTAACGTCAATGACAGAGACACGTGTGGAAACGCTGTGACCTGGATAAAACGTGGGCGGATATCTGCCCTCGATCCCTTGATGTTTAAATGAGCCCTGGATGGTAGATGGAAAAAGCACATCGCCGTCGGCTATTTGTCAATCCGACGGCTGTAAAGTACATAGCTGGATGCCACTGGCATTTTACATCGCTTTAAAGGGAAAAGCAGTTAGGGCTGACGTGTTCGACTAAAATCTCACTACATCTAAGATTAAGTTTTTTTTAATAGTGTTTATATTATACCAATATAAAATAAAAATTAATTATGCTAATACTATCTTAATCATATATTTCGATTAAAGTCTTACACTCTCTCTCTCACACACACGCGCTAACACGTGCACACACACACACTTACTAGAAGTGTGTACGCTAGTTTTAATAAAACTTAAAACAGAATATACTGTTTTATAGATTTTTGAAGCGTATATACACATGTGACGGTAGATATACACACAATGGTTTGCTTAATAGTGTTTATATTATACCAATATAAAATAGAAATTAATTATATTAATACCGTCTTAATCATATATCTAAAAATATGGAGGTTGGATCAGAAATGTAAGACTCATACACACATATACACGCAAACGCGTGCGCACACACACTTGCTAGATGTCTAGTAAATTTAGGGCTAGGATTAATAAAACTTAAAACAGAATATACTGTTTTATAGATTTTTAGGGTAGAGATACACACAATGGTATGTTATACCAATATAAAATAGAAATTAATTATATTTAAATTAATACCATCTTATTCATATATTTAAAAATATGAAGGTTTGATCTAGAAATGTAAGACTTGAATCTCTCTCTCTCACACACACACACATGAATCCGCACTCACACACACACACTTGCTGAAGTGTGTATGGTAAGTTTAGGGCTAGGATTAGATACTGTTTTATAGATTTTGTGAATCGTATATACACATTGACTATACGTATAGCTGGTCTGCATGATTATGGTCCTTGAACCTAGTAATGGATGAATATGAAATATAAACTATTATAACCTTGTATTAAGAATCTACATTAATTTCAACAGTAAAATGAACACGTTTACAAATCCTAAGCAAGAGATAAACAACAAAATTACACGCATGAATCCGCCTGCATTTATAATAGATTGTTAAATTGAAACCATAATCCATGAATATCAATTATAAATTAATTATTATATTGTACTACATTAATCCCAACCACAGAAATGGACACGTTTACAAACCCTAGCCAAAGGATGTATAACAACATCACATGCGTAAACCCACGTCAACCTTGGTTTATTATTCTCGAACTCCCAAATGCCGCCGTCTTAATTATAATCTTCTCCTTATAATCCCCTTGTTTGTTTCCCTTCCCCAGTTGCAGCAGATCTACTTGTTCCCTTCCTAACTGTCGGTTCTGCGCATCTGCTCTCTCTACCGAGGTACTCTCTTATTTGTTTCTGATTGAATTTCTCTCTAATAATCCTAATTAATTAGAAGCTAATGTTGTATTGTATCGATTAAACAGGACATGAAGCAGGCATACCTCACCTTCCCTGTCATCTCCCTTCCCAAATTCTACTTGGGGAAATATGCGACTGCAGACGATGTCATCGTTGCCAAGCAGCTAGCAACCATGCTGCTGCACGGGCACCAGCCGATCATCAATTGTACCGCCCAGCAGATGGTCCAGTACGAGCGGATACAGCGACAGATGCTTGGGAACCTCGAGACGCGTTATTTCGCCCTCAAGCAGAGGAGGAAACCAGAAACCCAAGAGGCGCTGAGGCTTATCATATGTCTGTATACGGGCGTGCAGCTCTTGGTTCTCAGCCCTGCTGCTTCAGACACTGCAATTCAGGCAACATCTCTATCTCTCTCTCTCTCACCCCATCTCACTTTTAAGTGCAGAATTCTACTGTCTCGGATGTTCCCGAAACTGAGGAGGTGAGCTGGTCCGACTCTATGCATTTCCCACCGTTGTCACCGGGGCTGCCACCTTTGTCACCGGAGGTTGAGGGTGAGGAAGTTGAGTTTGAGATTTCTAGCTGGCTGGTGTAGACGAGGATTCGTTCTTAAGAATATTTTAGTAATAGTCTGAAATAAATGTACAGGTTTCTTTAGTAATGGTTAATAATATTCTTAATTCTTTTAATATGAGATCCCTACGATCAGAGTTAATTTTAAAGAATATTCTAATAAGAAATTTATTTTGCAATCATTAATAATATTTTTTATTTTGATTCTTTAAATTTTTTATATATTTAAAATTAATTATTTCAAAATTAAGATTAATATATAATTTTGTTTTTATAAATTATTTTAATACAAAATAGTGTTATTTTAATGTAAATTATTTAAATATTTGTAGTTCTAATTAAATTAACCTTATAGCATAACTCATACATATTTTTAGTGTATACGGAGACTCAAGAGGCATTCTTATAGTGGTACACACAAACACCCACACACACACCATACAATTATTTTATTACTCTTATTAAAAACAAATGATTTATTAAATAAGTAAACAAATAATAAAACTAACTTGTATGGTTTTGCCTTATGTGCTCTATTATAACTTATTTTGTGAATTTATATACATGCATATTATATCAATAAAATAATTTATGAAGTATGAAATTGCAAATATTAATAAATATATTACTCTTAATTTTTTAGTTAGTGTTATTTCTAAAGATTTATTTTTAAAGTTAACTTTTTTATAAATGAGTCTAACATTATATATTAGAAATATTTATAAAATGAACATTACTAGGATCTCTATGCTGCACATTTATAGGATATCTATAAACTATTATACAGGCTAATTATACGTATAGTCGTTGAGTAACACGTTATATACGCTTCAAAAATCTATAGAACAATACATTTGGTTTATTTGTACTCAAGTGTGTGTGTGTATACACACACATACATATATATTTACATACCTATATATACATATATACACACACATAAATTATTAGGTTAAGTGTGAGTAATCTTATCAAAGTCTGTTCATGAGTAATACAATAAGACTTTAAAGTATTAACTATCGTAAACAAATTGTGGATATACACAATATTAATATATTTATATATATAAGTATGTGTGTGTATAATATGATTTATACATTGATTAAGTTGCATTACTATAGTATTAATACAAAACAATACGTATATACAATTCATAATTGTCAACCCTGGAGCAATTGTGATCTGACTAAACCACGTGTCCTCGGTGTAAGTCATGAAAATCGTCCATGTAAATATACACACATTCTCATGTGAGTTAGGTAAATTCTTTAAAATATATTCACTAAATTGAAAATTAAATTTATTAATTAAATATTAACACCAATATTGAGGAGAAAATATTTTCACTTATATTATACTAATAGAAAATAAAGAAATTAATTATATTAATACCAGTTATAATCATATATTTAAAAATGGAGGTTCGCTCCAGAAATTTCAATAACATGTAAGACTTGAATCTCTCTCTCACATACACACACGCGCAAGAGAGCATTCACACACACACACACACTTGCTAGAAGTGTGTCTGGTAAGTTTACGGCTACATACAAATAAATAGAATAATTTGAAGCATATATATATGTGTTACTCATCAACTATACCTATAGTTGGCCTGCATTTAAAATAGATACCTAATAAATGATATTATATTAAAAATCTACATTAATCTCAACCATAGAAGTGGACATGTTTACAGATCTCAATCAAGGAATATAAACAACAAAATTACACGTATTAATCCGCTTACATTTATAATAAAATGGTGCCAAAACGATACATTGAACCCATAATCCATGAATATCAATTATAAAATACTATATCCTAAAATTGAGAAATAATTATTATAGTGTACTACATTAATCTGGATCGTAGAAATGGACACGTTTACAAATCCTAGTCACATGCATAAACCCACGTCAACCCTGATCGAACTCCCAAATGCCGCCCCTCTTAATTCTAGTCTTTAACCACTTTCCCTTATAATCCCCTCGTTTGTTTCCCTTCCCCAATTGTAGCAGCAATACTTGCTGGTTTTCCCCTACTGTTGGTTCTGTGTATCTGCTCTCTCTACTGAGGTACTCTCTAAGTTGTTTTGATTGGAATAATCTCAGTTAATTAGGAGTTAATGGTTGTATTGTATCAATTAAACAGGACATGAAGCAGGCATATCTCACCTTCCCTGTCATCTCCCTTCCCAAATTTTACTTAGGGAAATATGAGAACACGGACGATGTCACCGTTGCCAAGCAGCTAGCAACCATGCTGTTGCAGGGGCATCAGCCGATCGTCGACGACTGTACTGCCCAACAGATGGTCCACTTCCAGCGGATACGGCGACAGATGCTTGGGAACCTCGAGACGCATTATTTCTCCCTCAAGCACAAGAGGAAAGCAGAAACCCAAGAGGCCCTGAGGCTTATAATTCGTCTGTATAACGACGTGCAGAGCTTGGTTCTCAACCCTGCTACTTCGGACACTGCAATTCAGGCAACATCTCTCTCTCCTACCCTCCATCTCTCTCTCTCTCCCCTCATCTCACTTTTAAGTGCAGAATTCTACTGTCTCGGATGTTCCCCAAACTGAGAAGGTGGGCTGGTCGGACTCTGTGCGTCTGCCACCGTTGTCACTGGAGCTGTCACTTTCGTCACTGGAGGTTGAGGGTAAGGAAGATGAGTTTGAGATTTCTAACTAGCTGCTGTAGACGGGGATTAGTTTTTAATAATAATCTAGTAATTGCCCAGAATAAATGTACAGGTTTATTTCTTAATTGTTAATAATATTCTTTTTATGATCCTTTAAATTTTATATATGTTAAATTAATATGATTTTTTTCAATAATATAAAGATTCCAACGATGAGAGTTGATTTTAAAGAATATTCAATAAGATATTTGTAATTATTAATAATATTTTTCTTTTTCTGTTTTAAATTTTGTATATAATTAAATCAATTATTTCAAAATAAAGATTAATATAAAATTTTGTTTTTAATAGATTATTTTACACATAAGTATGTACAATATCGTATTTGCATATGTTTAGTTACTCTAAATCATAACACACAAACACACACACACATACACACCATATAATTAATTTATTAATCTTATTAAAAATAAATGCTTGTTAAATAAGTAAACAAATAACAAAAATAACTTGTACAGTTTTGCCTTAACTTTATTATGTAAATTTATACACATGTATATTATTTCAATTAAATAAATTAAAAAGCATGAAAATGCAAATATTAATAAATATATTACTCTTAATTTTTAATTTTAAAATTAAATTTTTTTAAACAAGTCTATTAGAAATCATTATAAAATGAACATGATCTATGTGATCTCTATGTACATCAAAAAGATATATAAAAAATATCACACAATAGCGCCATTGTTATGTATGATTTAGAAAACATGTGTAGATACTTGCAAATATGTATTGAGTACACATGCACACACATATACACACATACACACGTGCACACATGAACAAGGGACAAAGGGGAAGTGCGTAAGGACTAGGGGCGGCATTTTGGTGTTTGAACAAGGTTTATGAATGTAATGTTGATCTTTCTCCAGGATTTGAAAACGTGTCCACTTCTATGGTTGAGATTAATGTAGTTTTACATTTGCTATATTTATAAACTATTATATAGGCCAATTATATGTATAGTCATTGAGTAACAAATATATGTACGCTTCAAAAATATATAGAACAGTATATTTGGTTTATTTGTACTCATGTGTGTGGGTGCATACACAGACACACACACATAGAGAGAGAGAGAGACGCACACACACACACACACATATTTATAATATATGTACATATGTATATATGTGTCTGTATATTATAGAATTATATCTTGAAATTCATCCATCAATTGGCCTGCATTTATAATAAATACCTAAAAAATTTAAAATCAGCATTAATCTCAACCGTTGAAGTGGACACATATACAAATCCAAGGGATATAAACCAACCAAATTACATTTTTAATTAATGCCAAAAAGATAATAATCAACTATAAAATATTATTTCTTAGAAATAGAATCTATGTACAGGTTTATTTTGTAATGCTTAATAATATTCTTTTTATGATTCTTTAAATTTTATATATATTCAAATTAATTATTTTAAAATGAAGATTAATATAAATTTTTGTTTTAAAAAATTATTTAAACACAAAAGTAGTGTTTTCTTAATGTATATTATTTAAATATATGTATGCTAATTTAGCTTTACAGCATAACTCATACATATTTTTAGTGTATATGGAGACATTCAAGCAATAGCTCAAGCCATAAACTAATATAGTTGTACACATACACATCCTTCACACGTGTGTGAGTGTGTGCATATATGTCACACATGTACGTACACATGAACAATGTAGTATCTACATGTGTTTACTTACGTAACATTGGTATACTAAAACACTCACACACACACACCATACAAGTTCTTTTTATTAATCTTATTAAAAATAGTTAATTTCGATATAATAATTGGCCAATTATATGTAACACGTATATATAATATACACCTCAAATATCTATAAAACAAGATATTTAGTTTATTTGTACTCACGTGTGTGTGTGTGTGAGAGAGAGAGAGAGAGATCTTTTATATATGTATGTGTGTATACACAAATATACAAACAAACACACACATATTACATTTCAATGTATAAAATATTTACATTGGTGTATATTATATCTTGAAATTCATCCATTAATACACCTGGAAAATATTCACAAAGCTGGCACAAAGTAGATTCCTTTCTTCATATTCCAACACACATGCACGTGTATATATGATTCATAGTTGTCAACCACGTGGAACCCTCAAGCGATTGTGGTCCGACGTGGATGATTAGGCCACGTGTTCCTGTGCAAATGGTGAAGATTGTCCATGTAAATATACACACATTCTTTTATATTAGTATGAGTCAGGGCTGATGTGGTGATTAAATTCTATATTCACTAAATCTAAGATAAATTTATTAATTAAATATTAACAACAATATTGAGGGGGAAATATTTTCATAATATTTTCTAGGTATACAAATAAACAATTGTTTGCTTATATTATGTTAATATAAAATAAAATAATTAATTATATTAATATCAATCATTATAATACACTTACTAATATAACTTACGTGTTTACCATAGTTACCTTACATTATATATTTAAAAATGTTCAATAACTTATGTTTAATAAGTTTAGGACTAGGATTATTAAAACTTACAAATAAGCAGAATATCCTGTTTTATATTTAAAACGTATATATACGTGTTACTCATATAGTTGGCTCGCATTTATAATAGATACCTAATAAATGATATTATATTAAAAATCTACATTAATCTCAACCGTAGAAGTGGACACGTTTACAGATCTTAAGCAAGGAAAATAAACAACAAAATTACACGTATTAACCCACTTACATTTATAATGAAACGGTGACAAAAGGATACCATAATCCATGAATATCAACTATAAAATATTATATCCTAAACTTATTATATTGTACTACATTAATCTCGATCGTAGAAATGGACACGTTTACAAATCCTAGTCAAAGGATCATACATGCATAAACCCACGTCAACCCTGATTCATCACTCTCGAACTCCCAAATGCCGCCCCTCTTAATTCTAGTCTTAATTACTTCCCCTTATAATCCCATTGTTTGTTTCCCTTCCCTTCCCTAGTTGCAGCAGCGATACTTGCTTGTTTTCTCCTTCTGCTGTCGGTTCTGTGTATCTGCTCTCTCTACCGAGGTACTCTCTAATTTGTTTTGATTGGATTCCTCTCTAATAATCCCATTTAATTAGGAACTAACGATTGTATCTGTATTGTATCACTTAAACAGGACATGAAGAAGGCGTATCTCTTCTTCCCTCTCACCTCCCTTCCAAAATTCTACTTGGGACAATATGCGACCGCGGACGATGTCACCGTTGCCAAGCAGCTAGCAACCATGCTGTTGCACGGGCACCAGCGGATCATCGATAACTGTACCGCCCAGCAGATGGTCCAGTACGAGCGGGTACAGCAGCAGATGCTTCAGAACCTGCAGACGCGTTATTTCTCCCTCAAACACGGGAGGAAAGCAGAAACTCAAGAGGCGCTGAGGCTTATTGTATGTCTGTATACGGATGTGCAGCTCTTGGTTCTCAACCCTGCTACTTCGGACACTGCAATTCAGGGTAACATCTCTCTCTCTCCCCCCTCTCTCCCTCTCTCTCTCCCCCTCTCTCCCTCTCTCTCCCCCTCTCTCCCCTCATCTCACTTTTAAGTGCAGAATTCTATTGTGCCGGATGTTCCTGAAACTGAGGAGAAGCACTCGTGGAACATTGTGAATCCGCCACCATTGTCACCGGAGCTGCCACCTTTGTCACCGGAAGATGAGTTTGAGATATCTAGCTGGCTGCTGTAGATGAGGATTGTTTTTTAGAATATTCTAGTATTTATTTCGTAATGGTTAATAATATTCTTTTTATGATCCTTTATATATTTAAATTAATATAAATCTTTTTAATAAATATATTACAAACTATGAGAGTTGATTTTAGGGAATATTGTGATTGGATATTTATTTTGTAATTATTAATAATATTTTCTTTTAATTCTTTAAATTTTTGAATACATTTAAATTAATTATTTCAAAATGAAAATTAAAAAAAGTTTTTGTTTTGATAAATTTTTTTAACACAAAAGTAGTTTTTCTAATGTATGTAATTCTAAATAAATTAACTTTATAACATGCATTCAAGCAATAGCTCGAGCCAGTAACCTAATATAGTTGTACACATACACATCCTTTACATGTGTGTGTATATGTATATGTGTGCATATATGCCTAACAGTGGTACACGCAGACACCCACACACACACCATACAATTATTTTATTAATCTTACTAAAAATAAATGACGTGCTAAATAAGTAAACAAATAATACAAATAACTTATGCTTTGTTATAAGTTTATTATGTAGATTTATATAAATGTATATTATATCAACGAAATAATTTATAATATAAACATATTTACCATTAATTTTTCATTTAACTTTATATGGCTGTATAATTTAAAATTATTTTTTTTTAAACGAGTCTAATATAATATATTAGAAATATTTATAAATGAACATTGATCTATGTAGGATCTCTTATGTGCTACATCAAAACTGATATATGTGCTTTATATTCTGCAAGTATGAAAAATATCACACAATAGTGCCACTGTTATGTATGATATACTTGCAAATATGTATTGAGTGCACATGCACACACATATACATACATGCACACATACATACACACATACACATATACATGCACGCATACATACACACGTGCACACACGAACAAGGACAAAAAGTCGGTAAGGACTAGAATTAAGAAGGGGGGAAATTTGGTGTTTGAACCTGTTGTTAATCGATTTGTCCATGTGTCCACTTCTACGGTTGAGATTAATGTGGTTTTACACACTAAATAATTAATTCCCATTTATAGGATATATATATATATATATATATATATATATATATATATATATATACACGCTTCAAAAATCTATAAAATAGTATTTTAGGTTTATTTGTACTTATGCGTGTGTGATATATACGTATGTATGTATATATGTATTATATCTATGTATGTATATAGATATCTACATACACACACACACACACACACATATATACATATATACATATGTGTGTGTACACATGTGTGTGTGCGTATGTATATCAATCTATCTATGTATCTATATATATGTATATGTATATCTATATGTATATATGTATTATGTATCTGTGTGTGTGCGTGTACTATAGATTTTGATGTATACAGGTATATAGGAATTATATCTTGTATATACGTATGTATGTATGTATGTATATGTGTGTGTGTACTATAGATTTTGATGTATACGGGTATATAGGAATTATATCTTGAAATTCATCCATTAATACACCTGGAAAATATTCAGCTACTTTGACAAAGCTGGCACAAAGTAGATTCTTTTCTTCATATTCCAACAGGATAGAGTGGAAGTCAAGAATGTAACACACACACACACACATGTGTGTGTGTGTGTACGAATATGCACGTATACCATCCATTTATAGTTGTCAACCATGTGGAACATTCTGGCAAGCACAAACAATTGTTCAGTCCTACTTTGCTGCGTTAAACCGCTTCTTTTGCAAGGACCACACACACACACACACATGTGTGTGTGTGTGTGTGTGTGTGTTTTGAAAACTCCAGTCAATTGTCAACAAGCACGAACAAATCGTGACATGAAGTGAGTTTCAATTCATAGTGCTGTCCAAAATAAAATACCAAGCAACCTTTGGATTGCAAACTACGGGCCATCAACTTGATCAAGTTATATATACGCGCGCGTGTGTGTGTGTATTAACACACACACACACACACACACACACATATATATATATATTAGCACGTTTAGCACACTTCAATAATTTACACTAATACTTAAAATGTAACTTCATTAACAGGAAAACGACTTAATTAATTAATTAATTATATTTCTTAATAAATAGAACACATGAGATGCAAGTCAAAGCACATAACACCCCGTACATATATATAAACAATTCAAAACATAATCATGCTGTTTACAGACAAACGCCACGTATCACGTATGAACGTGAACTATCTGTCTTTATTTTAACCTGAACATATATATATATATATATATATATATATATGTGTGTGTGTGTGTGTGTGTGTGTGTGTAATTTGCTTAAAAGTTCGGTGATTAGTAATGAGTTATGTATGAACACAGAAAACTAACTTGTCCACACTTGGTACCAAAAATCAACGACCATTTCAGGTGGGTCACATGCAAGCACTTTGTATATATAATAATATTATACTATATATACGTATACACATACATATATGTATATATACACAGGGGGTCACATGCAAGCAAAATTAATATTATTGTAGTTTTGACAAAGTATATATACACATATATAAAGTTATAATATATTAATGTCAATGTTTGTATGTGGGGTATTTAAATTCTTGACAAGTCCGTCCCAACATCGTGCCCCACACTTTTATGAACCCCTCCATGATCACGAGCTCACTATTGTTTCAACAAACACAAAGAAATTCTTTACCATATATATTTAATTTTTATAATTATATTTATATAATTATAAAAATTAAATATATAAGTAATAATATACGAATATGCATTACATATATAATATAATATAGCATATTCATGGTATATTACATATATAAGATATATTGTTTACATGTGAAGGTAAATGAAATTTACACGATATTTGATACGAGTGGAACAAGCTTAAAAGTACGTATGTACATACATTCACATGTGCATATTAATATATAATATATAATTTATATTAATATATATATTAATTAGTTGACGCCGTTATACAAGGAGAACTTTTCAACCAATCTAACAAACCGTAGAATTCTTGACCAATACATGAAAGAAGCAATGTGTAATTAAAAAAGAAACCCACACCCGATGAGCATGTGTCTTGCTTGTATAGCACATAATATGTATGTGTATGTGCATGCATACGTGTATGTGTGTGTGTGTGAGTATATAAACCAGCATGTATTGTGTATAAGTTTCAATATGGCTTCTCTCCTATAGTCTCTGTAGATATATACAAAATGCAGAGAGTTTTATCACTTGTATTTTGTATAATCTGTTCGGTTTCCGGAGCCTCATTCGATTACAGAGATGCATTAAGCAAGAGTATATTGTTTTACGAAGCACAGAGGTCCGGTACACTCCCTGCACAACAGAGAGTTACATGGAGATCTCATTCGGGCCTCCAAGATGGGAAAGCATCTGGAGTAAGCTTAATCTTCATTAATTTCATGCTAATTTGTGTTTGAAAACAATGAGATCTACATTGTAAAACATATACGTTTGATGTTATATAATCTACATTGATCATTAATATTTAATGTTTTATAGGTGGATTTAGGAGGGGATACTATGATGCTGGGGACAATGTGAAATTTGGCTTACCAATGGCATTCACAATAACAATGCTATCATGGAGTTTGCAAGAATATGGAGAACAGATTGCCCAAGCTGGTGAGCTGCAACATGCATTAGAGGCCATCAAGTGGGGTACTGATTACTTCATTAAGGCTCATCCAGAGCCCAATGTTCTATGGGGACAGGTATATACTGTATATATGTGTGTATACGTATACGTATGCGTATATACGTGAATGTGTGTACAGGTAGGTGATGGGCAGTCAGACCACGCATGCTGGCAGAGGCCCGAAGAAATGACAACGGATAGGAGGGGTTACCGGATTGACACGTCACATCCCGGTTCCGACCTTGCCGGAGAAACTGCTGCCGCACTTGCTGCTGCCTCTATTGTCTTCAGAACATCCCAGCCTGCGTATTCCTCCCTCCTCCTCACGCACGCCAAACAGGTGCGTGTGCGTGCGTGCGTGTGTGTATTGCTGACGTAATATCGTTTGTTTTATGTTAAGCTTTTCGAGTTTGCGGATACATATAGAGGAAAATATGATAACAGTATACTGTTAGCACAGAAGTTTTATACTTCCAGAAGTGGATATGCAGTAAGATAAATTATTAATTAATTTTCTTAATTAATTAATTAATGTTTTTAATCAATTAATTAATTTTTAATTAATTAATTACTGTTTTAATTAATTAATTAATTAATTTTTTTAATTAATTAATTAATTAATTTTTTATGTAGGATGAGCTTCTATGGAGTGCAATATGGTTATATAAAGCTACAGGAGAAGAACGCTATCTGGATTATGTTGCTAAAAATGCTGCTGTTCTTGGTGGCACTAGCTGGAGTATTACTGAGTTTAGCTGGGATGTTAAATATGCTGGCGTTCAAGTATTGGCCTCCAAGGTGCGTGCGTGCGTGCGTGCGTGTGTGTGTGTGAGAGAGAGAGAGAGAGGCATGTCCATGATATAATACATTCTCTATAGGGAATGTATAACACACACAATCTAACCTTATACTCCGTATTGAGAGCACTCTCTCCCTCTCTCTCTCTCAACACGCAGTGTGTGTGTGTGTGTATACACTTCCTAAAGAGAATGTATTAGAGAGAGAAGTGTATAACACACACACACACACACGCACACACATCTAACCTTATACTGTGTGTTGAGAGAGAGAGAGTGTGTGTGTGTATAACACATACATACAGACACACGTCTTACTGCGTGTACACAGGTGCTGCTCGATGGAAAAGCTGGACAATACAAAAGCATATTCGAACAGTATCAATCAAAGGCGGAGTACTTCTTATGTGCGTGTCTTCAGCAAAACTCTGGTGCCCAAGTCCAAAGAACTCCTGGTAACACACACATACACGCACGCGTGGATACACCATATATGTATATATATTGCAGGTGGTTTGATGTTTATAAGGCACTGGAACAATATGCAATATGTAACTTCAGCCTCTTTCTTACTTACTGTTTATTACGACTATCTGACGTCAGCAAAACAGCCTCTCCATTGTAGTGGTAGAGCCATCGATCCTTCTCAACTAATTAACTTTGCTCAATCTCAGGTAATTAAACTTGATATGTGTGTGTCTGCGTGCGTGCGTGTGTGTATGTGTGTGTGTGTTCTCTAAACACATATATGGCTATATACTCTCTTCCTCTCTCGCCCTCTCTCTCTCTCTCACACACACACACTGGTTCTCAATAGTGCGTGTGTGTGGGTGCTAATCCATATATGCCTATATACAAAAGGCTGCTATACTCTCTCTCTCTCTCTCTCTCACACACACACACACACACCACAACACACTGGTTCTCAATAGTGTGCGTGTGTGTGTGTGTGGTAATCATGTTCATATACAAAAGCTGCTATACTCTCTCTCTCTCTCTCTCTCACACACACACATTGGTTCTCAATAGTGTGTGCGTGTGTGTGTGGTAATCCAGTCAAGTTCTCTAAACACTACCTATATACAAAAGGCTCTCACACACGGGTTCTCAATAGTGCGTGTGTGTGAATACACACGCATACACACACGAACTAAGACGTACGTGCAGGTGGATTACATACTAGGTTCGAACCCGAGAGCAACAAGTTACCTGGTAGGGCACGGGTTTAACTACCCGCAACGTGTTCACCACAGAGGAGCCTCAATAGTATCTATAAAGCAGGACCCAAGCTTTGTAGAATGCAAACATGGATATGCCACATGGTATACGAGAATGCAGAGTGACCCGAATATTCTTGTCGGAGCTCTTGTAGGGGGACCTGATGAGTCGGATAACTTTGTCGACGCGCGTGACAACTGGGAGCAGACAGAGCCGACAACTTATAATAATGCTCCTCTTGTCGGTCTCCTTGCCAGGCTACATGTCGGTCCTGTTTCCAACAATAACAATCAAGATCTCGTCTCGTGTAAGTCAAACGCACACGCACGCACTTTCATGTCCATATGTGTAAATACATACACACATACGAGAGAGAGAGAGAGAGAGAGATTTCACACTATGTACGTTATGTATGTATTTACATATGTGGACATGAAAGTGCGTGTGTGTATGTTATATTCTCACTCATATATTTGTACTCTCTCTCTCTCTCTCCGTGTGTGTATTCTCCTCATATATTTGTACTCTCTCTCTCTCTCCTTGTATGTATTCTCCTCGTATATTTGTACTCACGTATGTGTATTTCCTCATATATTTAAACTCTCTCTCTCTTCTCTCTCTCTCTCTCTATGTGTATTCTCCTCATGTATTTTGACTCTCTCTCTCTCTCTCTCTCTCTCTCTCTCTCTCTCTCTATATTGTACTCTCTCATATATTTGTACGCTCTCTCGTTCTTTCTCTCCAGGTATGATCCTGTATACGTATTTATTTAAAGATGCATGGGTATATATATATCTTCATATTTAACAGCCATGTGCAGACATACACAAAATGTATATGTACAAGTGTATATATATAGCTATACCTGTGTGTGTGTGTGTGTGTGTGTGTGTGAGTGAGTGAGAGAGAGAGAGAGAGAGAGAGAGAGAGATTATGCACATACATAGATTGTATACATAAAATATGCATACTTGTACATACATTACTCACATACTTCCTGTTTCAGTGTCCAAAGCACCTCCATCACCACCAGTACCATCAAAATCAGGTATGTTTATATTTAATAAAAAAAGAATAATAAAAATAATGCTTTTAATATTCAATATATTAAACTTTAATTAATTAATTAATCTGTTAATAAAAATATATTAAATATTTGGCAGACCACAAGCATGTAAAAAACTTGATAATCAACAAAACATTACAAGTTCATGGGATTACCGAGGACAGAAATTTTACCGCTATAGTGTCACTGTTACCAACGTATCAAAAGGAGTATATTCCGGTTAATACTCACAATCCACGCTTAAAAGGATCACAATGGGGACTTACCAAGATATCGAACGGTTATACTTTCCCCACGTGGCTGAAATCTCTTGCTCCCTCGGCAGAGTTTTACATTTGTGTATATCCAGGCAGCTGCACAAGCAGAAGTGCTTGTCCAGAGTTTCGCATTTGCTTAGATGGTAAATAGTTATTTTAATTTATATATATAAATAGCTATTTAAAATATATAATAAATATAAATATAATAAATTTCAGTGTATTAAAATAAATGATTCTATCTTCAGGTTTCACATCAAAAAATGGAAAGGGTAAAAGAAGAAAAAAAGAAATGAGGGTAACTCACAAGGGAGTGTGCTTGAAGCAATCCTGGGGCTTCCTCACTTATTAAGAAATGTCAAAACTTGAAGGTTATTTAAGGGATTTTTTTATTGTAGGTTATATCTTCTATATTTATAACATTTATTATATAAAAATACATGATATTTTTAATTTAGTTATATTAAAGGAAATAACCTTTAATGTTATTCTAATAAACAAACATGTTTAATAGATTAATAAAAATACTTGATATATGTATACAATTTAAAAAGTTTGTAAGGTCACATGATATTTATGGCCACGTTTGACTCTAATCTTGACGTGATTATCTACATCAAAAATAAATTTTAATTCCAGCTAGTGACCTTGGTATAATACCTTGGACAAGCCTAATGAAGTCATATTTCACTCTTAAGCCTCTCATTGGAGAAAATGTTGAGCAAGGTTTAAAAGATTTTGTGTTGTCTTCTTCTTTCCCTTTGTTGTTTTTTTATTTATTTGTTTCGATGTTATGGCGAATGAGGAGGCGGCTCCAGTTGTTCTAATTGTTTCTCAACACTATGAGGTCCACCCAATAAGATCGAAGTCCAGTTGCATGAGTTGATCCTTTAGCCTCGGGAACTTAATTAGAACCAAATCTTTAACTTGTTTACTAAGGTGGAACTTTATGTTATTGATTACAAGTCTTGTGTTGGTACTCTTGAGCTCGGGCTAACTACTCTCCACTTTGTGCATAAAGCAAAGAAAAAACTTGATTCAAATGCTCCAACCACATCCATTCATCCATATATTGTGCCTCTTGAGGATTCAAGCTGATTGTTGGTGGCAACACAGGCTTGCGACCATACAAAGCCTTGAATAGGGAAATTTTGTTGACTGTGAAGGCCAAAACATAAGCAAATTGGAGATAAGAAGCTACATATTCTAATTCGTATGGTTAGGATTTACGTACTTGGCAAGCATATCTTTAAAAGTTCTATTCAACCATTTAATAATAAATAATTAGCAGATTTGCAATCGTCTCATCAACAAGGCTATTACTTTTATTGTAGGGTTAGAATCTTGATTTGACAGGATTTGCTCGAGACAACTATGTTAGCACCACCTAAGCCAATAAGAATTTAATGAAAAAGTTGTTGTAACATATAGCAAAGTGCACACTTCCACTCATCAAGTTAAGTAATTAAAGCATGTGAGAAACCCGAATCGGTTCTAAGGCTATAGGAGGAAGTGTAGACATGGTATGGCATTGACAATTTGGGCATGTACAAATGTATTCATGCATGTCTTGTCAAAGTTGGCATACAAAGTGATGATGCTGGACGGCCACTTTGTTGCCACATATTGACCTTTTGGGTTAAAACTCTGATACTTTACAAGTTTACACAATTTCATTCAATGAATTCATCCAAGAGCATAAAAGGGATCCTTCATCAATTTTTGTGTAGCCAATACTGAATCCTCTCAAGACATCGTTGAAATCTCATATGTCTAAACATTGAAATGTCACGAAAAAACCACAACCAAAAGTTAATGTAAACTAAAGGCGCCACCACACGACACTTGGACCCATCCCCAATAAACATGAGCATACCATCTAGCATCTTGAATGATTGTGTATACAAATCCTTACAAGGGATGTCGCTGCTCAAGACTTCTTGCAATCTCCATATCCACAACTCAGTCTTCTAGGCCTCCACAATGTTTACCTGACTAGGAAGCACATGCTTAGGAAGTGCATCCTACAACAACGCTATAGGTGCAGCCACTACTATAGAAGCTCGAGACACGCATCCATGTTAACCATGCTAGACTCAGGCTGATAAAACACCCAAAATTGATAACCTTGAAAATCAAAGCCTAACGAGCAAGCCGTCCAATTATATTTTCTCATTTCATTTTGAGTTGATTACTGCATGATTCGTCTCCAACAAGGTGCCCAAACCATGTAAGTAGGCATTAAACTTCTAAAATGCTCATACATTTCTTATCCGTGGTGAAATAAACATCACTAAGGGTTCGACTTGCATAAGCGATCATGTATCGTTGTCCATCTAGAGTTTTCTACATTAAATATGTGTCAGCTTGATGTCTGAAGCATCGGTCCTAAGAATGAATGATTTCTTGAAGTTTGGATATCGCAATAAAGGTGGAGATCCCAGCAAAGCTTTGACATCCTCAAATGCCTTCTGACATTTTCGAGACCATAGTAACCAAGCTTCTTATTATAACAACCCTCATAGTGCGACTGTAAGATCTGAGAACCAAGGAACAAATCTTACTAAGTAGGTTGTTTTTCCCAAGAAACAATGAAACTCGACCATAGTCCTGGAACATGGAATTCATGCATTGTCAAGGTCTTTTCTGAATCAGCCTTCACGCCATCCATAGTGATGATAAATTTTAGCTGCTTTTAAGAAGGTACATCCAAACTTGCACTTTTTTTCTTTCAACTTCAACCTATACGGTCATACTGCTCTAACCGCTACAAGACCTACTCTAACTATTAAAGGTGTTCCTCCTATGTAGTTGAGTGGATTAGAAGGTTGTTAATGTATGCACAAGCAAAATCTTCTAGTCCCTCCAATAGTTCATCCATCATCCTTTGGAAGATTGCTTGAGCCCCAACTAATCCAAATGGCATGATAGTGAATTTGTATAAGCTTGAAGGTGTTCAATTGTTCCCCAATACATCAACCAAATCATCCACTTGTGGTAGTGGATACGAATCTACAATGCAATAATTAAAAATCAATAGTGAAACAATCGATCCCATCCGCTTTGAAATTAAGTGCAATTTTGTTGCCCAAAAACTTCAAGACTTACATATCACCTTTAACTCTAACATCTTTTGCACACAACGATTTAAGATAGCCTTTTCCTCCTTTTAGCCCCATGTTGGGCTGCACTAGTTGGAATGTGATGCCAAGCGTTCAATAGGGAATTTGTCACTCCTACAATGGGCTGGAACAAGTTTGAATGTCTCACCAATAGGTTCTTAATGTCCTCAACTCATTGCTCTGAATAAGGTTCCTCCTTGGTCATCATGACATCTTGCCACACCGTTGCAACCATGTGTGGTGCACAACCTATATCCTGCAACAGAGAGCATCCTAGGACAAACAAAGTGCATGTTTAAAATCACATCTCGCCTTGATAGTGCAAAGCCAATTGACACACAGAATAGTCTCATGAACTTGGCTTGACATCACTCACAATGGGAAGCACATGATGATATCCTCTCAACACCAAAGGCATGTGTGCAATTCAATGTGATCGAGTAAAGTTTTTTATTAGTTATCACAACTTTTCCCTCTCCTTAAGCCAACTAGGCAAAGGGCCAATTGGTGTTTATGAGAAGGCCCCTAGTCATAATGACCCAGTTACGCTTGAGTCTTTTGTCTACATATCCCACGATCTTTACCCAGGTAGTCAACCCACCAAGTTAGAATTATGACATCAGCAAACACCACTATCAAAGTTCGTTGTGCAGGAATTGTGTACTCAATTAATGAATGATTGATGAAAAATGATAAATCCAGAATTCACCAACACCGAAATAGGAGTTTCTTTTACCATGCTCAAGAACATAAACATGCAACACTCAGCATTGGGCAACTCAATTGGAACTCCTATGCCTACACAAGCATGAAAGAATAAGGAAAGTGCTTATTAAATGTAGAAGTTGGATTCCTTAGAGGTAATGCAATAGATATAATACCTAGGTCCTTTAATACTAAGACATACTCGTTTTTCAATTGAGGCAACATCTTAACAACTTTTGTTTTAGGTTTGATGACGGCTACTTAATGTTGATTCACACACGATCTTGTAACATGTGACATTCATTACACCCTCGGCCATGACCTCGCCGACTAGCAAAGTGGCTTCGTCCTTTACCCTAGTCTGAGGACTTGGTCTACATTTACCCACTTCCATTGTGACAGGATCGAAGGTTGTAGAAGGTCCAAGAGTAGTCACAGGAACATGACAAACACGTTGTGATGCTCTCGACGAGTTCTCAAATTGTTATGCAATCTTTAGTGCTTCTTCCACAATCTGGGGACTAAAAATCCTTCTACCAAGCAAACCAAGTCGGGTGAAGAGCAGGCCATAACAAACTCAATCGCATGCATTATATCATGCATGATTAACAAGATTGATCTTAAACTGCTGAATTGATAGTTGCTTCAAGTCATGGAGTTCGCAAAAAACTGTAGCGGAATCCTTTTACTTGCCAAAAGCTTGTTTGAAACGATGGAACAAACTGCTTTAGTCTTGTTGATTAGCGATGGGGATATTATTATACCATTGCAAGGTAAGTCCTTATAAATATGTTGGGAACTCTCACAATCTCTAGGATAACCATTTATGATAATCAGTAATCCTTTTAAAGTATTCCCACCAATGATACATGTCCACTTTAGCTCCCCCTTGAATAACTCAAGACGAACATGAAGATTCACAATCGAAAGGCATGGACTTGCATTTTGCTACATACCTTGATGAATCCCTTGAAAGAGAGCAGTTTGATTCGCCAAGCTTAGTTGCAATGCGTCAAAACACAAGTATATTGCCTGAGACATCATTGATGATGTACAAGAGTCTCAACATGTTGCACATGTGTGTCAACTAATTCCGTTCCACCAACAACGAACATTCATGTAGGGAAACCTGATGTGTGGAGTTTGAATCTTGAAGGGGATGGACGTAAGGTCACAGGGTTATTACCTACAGCCACGTGGACTCTAATCCCGACATGGTTATCTATAATCATGTTGACTCTAATTCTAGCATGGTTATTTATAGCTAATTCCAGCATAGTGACATGTATAAATACCCTATATGGGGAAGTAGTATTTCACTCTTAAGCCTCTCAAGCTCTTTATTAGAGTTAAGTTCTTTAATAGAGAAATTTACATGTAGAATCTTTAAATATATCAAATAATTTTAATAATCTATTAAACATATTTGTTTATTAGAATTTTTAAACAATATGTAAAACGAATCGTATTGAAACACATCATTTTAACAATTCAATTTGTAGTGTTAAGTGATTTGTAGTGATAAATTTTGATAATTGAATTTTTTAAATAATATCAGTAGATTTATATCATTAAAATGATTAAAACAATGTAATAAATATATCGAATAAAACCAAATTTTTTTCTTGATTTTTTGATCCTATAAAACACATAAAAATAATTATTAGCTTTTCAAGTAACGTAACTTCTTTTATAATAAATAAACCCAATTTATATTTTAAACCCAATAACAATTTCTTATAATTATTTTAGACTAATTAATATTAATTTATAATAACTGATTCTTAATACTATCTCCCCAATGTTCCACATAGTACTACTAATCAGGTTAATTTTTTAAGCTTAATATTTATTATTATAACATACATTCCCTATAACATAAAGTTAAAATAAACTTATATAACATATGTTAGTTTTAATATTTTTAATTATATCAAGTTCACGGATCCTGAGTTTATCCTGACACCCCAGTATGCAGGTATTTTCCAGTATTTATATATTTATATAAAATATATATATATAACAGGTTCCAAAGAAGGGGAAAGTATATTCTGTAAATAAGGGATGACCAAGTTGGTTCTGACTATTATGTACAATATATATATTAACTCTGTTTATATAATGATTTAATAATAGAAATATAAAAAAACAATATAAAAATATTAAAAACTTGTGATACCATGCAAAAGCTGCCGTACATACAGTATCCTGCGGCGACCATCTCCTTGCCAGGTCGTAGTACGTCATTGACAACGCCTTCTTTTCCGTCCTTTAGCATATAGATAATAAATATCCCTATATATATTAATAATACAAACTTAGTTTATTATCTAAATTTAATTACTAATTAAATAAATACAAATATCCCTATATATATTAATAATACAAACTTAGTTTATTATCTAAATTTAATTACTAATTAAATAAATACAAATGGATGTATAATATATCATATATACGGTTCCAATCAATCAATGTTGTTTACTAGCTAATTTCACTTAGTTTTATCATATTAAGTTGCATAATTAAAATATAATTAATTATACAATGATTTCATTATTATAAGTCTTTGAACTACTTCCGGTAATAAATTGAAACAGTTTTTTTAAATATAATTATTTAAATAGAAATTATATTTATACCCCTGAAATTTATCATATTTACATGTATACCCTTAGAAATTTTATATTTACATTTAAAAGCTGTAAATTTATATATATACTAAAATACAATATTAACTAAAAATATATTTTCAATTCATAATATATTGCAAATGAAAGTTTATTAAATGTTAAATGTTAAAAAATTGTCATAATAAATAATGAAATATTTTTTAAAATAATTATATTATATTGTGACATATATGTTTATTTTGAACCTAAATATAATAAAATACAAATTAATTATAAATTTTTAATGATTTTTTAAAAATGTTTTTTAATTTTAATCTTAATAAAGTTTTAAATTAAATTTCAAGATATATATGTAAATATAAAACTTTCAAGGATATATGTAAATATGATAAATTTCAAGGTAAATAATTTTCCTTATTTAAAACAGAAATACGTAAGCAATTAATAAAAATGATTTAAATTTGATTGTTTAGATTTTAATATATGAGAGCAGAGACGTTTCCACAAAAAGTGCATCCTCGTTCTCTTATATATATATATATATATATATATATATATATAAACATTCTACAAATGTTATGTGTATGCTCTACCTGGTTTAACAAATTAATTAATCACATTAAATAATCTAATTAGCAATTTGTTAAGCAAATGCATATATTTTAAAGTTAAACTCTTTATTCCTGAAATAATTTCTTATTAAAATAAATATATTATATACACAATAATTATATTAAAAAAAACAGCTAAATTTCATGTTACAAATTACTAAAATAATTACATACTTTTGGAATTTCTTACTGTACACGTTCTCTCTCCTCAGAATAAAATAAATAAATAAACAAAAAAAAAAAAAAAAAAAAGTTAAAACTACTCACTCAAAATATGAACATGTTTGCTTCCTTCCGTATATTCTCCCGCACAACTTGAGTATATTCCTCCTGTATATAGAAGAAAGCAAAAGAAAAAAGAAAAAAAAAATACCTCCACACCCACTATCTACACTCTTTCAATCTCAGCCGTTTAAGCAAGTGCAGAAACCGCATCCGAGGAAGCAAAACCTTCCACGCGGATGCATGGTTTTGGCACATCTCGAACATTCTTCTGTGGACGGCCAGGATTCACTGCTGTCGTTGGTGATGGAGGTCCCCTTTGGCGACCAAACTGTACATCTCGAACTAAGGGGTTTCCGGTTCGAGTCGGTGGAGACCCCGCAAAATATGGTGGCGAACATCCAAAGCTAGACGCGTCACTGTAGCTACTCTGCATACATACACACGCACGTTAGCAAATGTACGTGCGTGTGTATATATATACATCATTACGTACGTACTTTCAAAAGAATGTATATAGTAGTTAAACATGTACTTATTCGATAGGTATATATCATATACATATACACCTCACTTTATATGATAAAGGCGCAATACACATATTAATACACTTTGTTATATACGACAGAGAAGGGTACTATTTCTGGCACAAGTAAAGAGAATATGCTGTAATATACGAGTACAATACACATACCTTGCTCAAAAGAATGTATATAGTAGTTAAACATGTACTTATTCGATAGGTATATATTATATACATATACACCTTTATAGATGATAAAGGACAGTATGCATGCAATTACACATATTAACACACTTTGTTATATAAGTATACGAGAGAGAAGGGTACTATTTCGTATATATGCTGTAATATGTATATATATCTGTATACATACATACCTTGCTCAAAAAAATGTCCAGGATTTCAAAGCCTGTCTCACTATTTCGAGGTGTAGAACTGCAACAAGAGAAGACCAATACATGAAAAAAAACCTTTATATACACATAATAAACAAGAGTTAAATATACATACACATTACATTTGACTTACAGAAATCACTATGAAAATCTCTCTCTCTCTCACACACACACGCACACCTTCTCTGACGATGGCGAGAACTAGATGGGCGGCGCGGCATGGGGCAAACAACCTCCTCCTCAAGCTTATCTACAAAAATGGCTGGTCTAAACCTCCTCTCTGTTCATCTCCGCCCTCGCTTCAAGGGCATTAAGGGCAGCCAGCGGCTGCTGCACACTCCTGAGGTTCCTCGCATAGACCTCCATAAATGCCTAGAAATCGAACAAAAAACTCAGTAAGACATTCAAATCGCTCCCATACGAAACATTACAGCGACTGTACATACACAGCACAGATCGATCAAAACAGTGGATTAACAGCGGATTAACATCTGAAAACGACAGATTTACATAGAAATTACAGAATCTGTCTCAAAATCACAGATTTACATAGAAATTACAGAATCCGCATCACAAGAAACACAACGCAATGCGGATCATACATACCAGATCTACCGAAAGCGCAGCCGCAAGAACCCTAAACGAAAGAAGGAAGAAAAGAAGAAAAAAAAAAGAAAATAGCCAAATTTACCCGGTTTTAATACCCGCCGTACCGGTGACCGGTTACAGCCGGTCAAGGGCCAAGGAATCGGATATTATTGCCGTCCGGATGACAGGAATTTCCCAAAGGTGCTTCTTGTGGTCCATATTATCACTTCCAACAACGACAACAACACATGAAAGCTACTTATCTTTCAATGTCCACCATACCCATTATTTAAATTTTAAATATATACACATGTGATATATGCGTATATCGTATGATTAATTATAAATAATGTAAAATTTATATTAATTTAATTAGAGTATTATTTGTCAGTGGAGGTATCAAATGAGACCAGTCTTTGCTAGGTGGAATTGTTTAACGGGTTGGTGAGAGACATATGCACGTGGATTGGATGCTACAAAAATTAGTATAAAGGAAGTTTGTAAAAGTATTTGAACTCTAGACCTCAAATAATGCACGATATAGATAAAAAAAGAACATTTCTGCTTTCACTGAGAGTCGAACTCAGGACCTCCCGCTTACTAAACGGGTGCTCTAACCAACTGAGCTATGAAAGCAACACATTGAAAAACTCTACATAATAATCCATATAATATTTGTATAACTTTACAATTTCTCAATTTTAAACTACAAGTTTTAAAGATGCTAAGCTTAAAGTTCTTTTTTTACATTTTTTATCCCTAATTTCTTTAATCAGAAGTTTAACAGCTATAATTAACACAAACCCAGCATATACTGCGGCTTAATTATAATGCGGGCAGGGTTGAAAATTACATACGTATATATACAATATACGTATACAGAACAAACCTTAATTCAAATATAACCACATTTACACAAAACTTCCCATATAAAGGGACCCAAAAACTCCATATAACCACAATCCGAATTAAAAAAAAAAAGAAAAAAATAATAATTACCTCTCTCTAGCTGATGCAATAAGAAGTGTAACAGCTGCAGAGAACATCCCCAACATAGAAACCAGTAAAACCAACGTCCTTGTGGAGCTACCACGGTACTCCCCAAACAAGAGAATCCCCACAGAGTACCCACCAAAGGCAATGCCTGTACAGCATCTGCAGCAGCATATCCCGCCGCTTGTCCTCCCATAAACTGTAAACCATTCCCTAAACCACACACTAACCCCGCCATAACCGCGAGCTCGCGATTCTTCCAGTCAGAGATGTATGCGTTGAGTGATGACTTGGGCAAACCGAGTACGGGGTTGTATAGTAAATACACGTTCACTGCCATGGCACATACCAGGAATCCTACCGAGAAGTAGAAGAAGCTTGTGTAGAGGACCAGGTGTGGAACTCGAGGTTTCAGTAGATGGAACTGATCATTTGTTGCTATGTTGAAGAGCGGTGAGAAGAAGCCATAGCAAATCCCTGTTATGAAGGCTAGCACGAGACCAGAGAGTGCATTTGAACCTCGTACCTGTGTGTGTGAACTATAGTTAATATGTGTGTGTGTGTGTGTGTGTGTGAGAGAGAGAGAGAGAGGAGAGACTTTCAACGTAAAGCAAAACAGTAGAATACTAAATATATAAAGCACAAGGATAGTGGCAATTTATTTATACTGGCAATGTGTATAAATGGGAGGATATTTCATGTTACCTTGACAGCCCTTTCTTCTTCCACGTAAATAAATGAGGTTGACGCAGAGAGGTTTCCTTCTATATCAGCTGAACAAGGTACAGAATTAGCTTAAAATATAACCCCATTTAAAAACGATTTCATCTGTAAATAAAACTTACATTCTCTTAACAAGCTTGCATGCAGATCGTTCTTTTCGTGAGACCCACACCTGTTTAAGAAAACACACAAACTAAACATACTGTATGCGTCTGTGTGTGTGTGTGTGTGGGTGTGTGTGTTATGACTTACCCATCATTGGGAGTTAATTTCTCCTTCATATCAGCGGTATTTGAAGCGTGGCAAAATGATCCAAGTATGACAGCAACAACAAAGCAGCCAACTCCAGGGAACAAAATCTTAGCAGAGTTTAAGCAGTTGTCTAAATAGTAATTAGCGGTTGTTCCTGGAAAGAGAATGTGCGCGCTAAACTAGAGATGTTGTAATAATTACTGATGCATATATCCAGTTATAAAATTAAGTAGTTGTCTATAGTGCGTGCTTGCGTGCGTGTGAGAGAGAGAGAATTATACCAATGATCACTGCTAAACTCGCTGAAATGACTTCTGTTAAAGATATCCCAAGAAACACCAACGAGTATTGCATGCATATGTTCCCGAGACAAAGAGCGATTCCACCCGCCATAGCTACAAGTACACACGGAAAATTGTCCTGTTAAAAGTTAAGTGTTTTCCTCCCATAAACAAGTCGATAATGTTTATGTTAAACAGTGTTGTAAGTTGAATCACAATTTGTATATAGGTACGTTATGCATGCTTTAGTAATTATTAATACGTATTAGGTAAGCATAATTATGTATAACTAGTCAGTCAGCTTTAGATCAATTCGATATTATCCTGTTCCTATATACCCGCGTCATATATATATAAATACTTCAATGCACAGTTCCGTATAATACAAGATAATCTAACAACAAAATTCCGTATAATACAAGATTATCAATAGCAAGAGTCTAATTACAAGTTATAGCTTTGCTACACGTCTTTACAAATCCAGCTGAAGTAACTTTATAATTTTTAAAAGTTTAGCTAGCTTTAGAATGATTTACAAACAACATCCTCACCTGTCTGTGTGTACCTATACGTGTGCAGTCATTAAATTTACTACACATAAATACATAAATACAAACATAATATAGACACGAATACACACGTGTAACATACATACACAAGTGTAGATTAAGATTTTTAATTACCTGTGTGAGCTGTTCAAGGAAATTTGGCGAAGTGGGCGATGAACCTCCAACCTGACCCAATGTCAACGCGAACAGGAGGGCTACCACAAAGGTGCTAATCGAGTAATCAATGTATGTGTGCTGCGGAAGCCTTCCCCGCCTCTCCGCAATGTTGAAGAAGATCGGCCACGTCCCCAAACACCATAACGAGCACATCATAAGCGCTATCGCCCATGCTTTGTCCGTCAAAGTACATTGTTAAGGATTCAATCCGCTGCTTGAATACCTCGATTTTGTATGTGCGTACGCGTCCAGATCAATCTAATGAATGAAACAAGATATATGAATGAAATAGTTGAAAACCAGAGATTTTCGAGATCGTTCTATCGCCGCATTGTAGAAGCACCATCGAATATGAGATTGGAATAAATGTTAATGAAAATCTATAGATTTGCCTTGAAAAAAACAGAGTTTTTCGATGCGGAAAGCTCGATCTGTGAAAAATATGAAAAAACACATGAAATCAATCAAAAATACCTGAAAAAAAAGAGATTTCTGCAGAATCAAGAAGAAAAGCATAAAAAAAGAATGAAAACTGAAGAAATCAAGCTAGATACACGCAATGAGAGAGAGCCATAGGCAGAACCTCGAAGATCGAAGAAGAACGAGCTCAATCGAGTGACGAAGAACCTAGATCCTGGGGCTCCAGACGCAATGAAAACGACGAAGCGCCATAGCTGTACGGTTTAAACCGTTGACGTGGCACTGAGCTCCGTACCCTAAACACGTGTTCGACACGCTCTAACTATTCTGTCTGTTTGTAAAATTTGTCCGTTGTGGATCATATAGTATTAATCCAGCTAATCATTCACTATATTATATAAATTATTTATTTATATATGTTAATATCTATAATATACAGACGTGTCGTGTCTGACTGTATGTATATATATGATGTCAAAATGACACGTGGAAGCAATGGTTTTGAAATGAGGAACATTCCAAATTCAAAAAAGGAACATTCCGAATGCAGCAGCGACACCGTATACGGTACCGTCGTTATCGTGGCCTCCGCGTAGTCGTCCGTTTCCAGATCCAGAAAATCGAGATGCCATTGCATGCTTTGACCACGCACTTATCCAATCACATGTTATACCTGTCAAACTCCAGCTCTGCAATGCAGCGTGTACGTGTGTGTATTCGTACCGTGTGTGTGTGTGAGAGAGAGAGAGTATATCGTGAATATAATAACGTTAATATTGGTTTAAACTGTAGAATTAATGTTCTAATATAAAAAGTATATAAATTAAATGTTAATATGCATAATGACTTTAAGATGTATCTCAATTATTATCTTTAACTTAATGAAATTATCCTTAATTTTACTTATGTTTAACTTAATTATTTATGATAAAATAATAAATTTATTCTTAGACCCTTAAACAAATTTATTTCTAAACTGAATTTTTTATTTATACTAATTCTTAATCAAATTATTATTTTAATACAATCATTTAAAAATTTATTTAACGGTTATTCTAAATTTTATTTAATTATCAGGTAAATATCTAAATTACAAGAGCAGATGCTACAGCATATTCTGCTGCTAGAATATATTTTTTAGTTTGTATTCAACATAAATAATTTAGTTCATCATTTAAAATTAAATGATTTTATACTTTAAAAACTCAATAATTAAAAATTAAATATATACTTGAAAACGTATTTGAATACCTAAAACACATACATATGTTTACATAAATATAAATCAATATATACATTATAAGAGAGAGACCTTATTATATATATGCTACTTAAACAATACACAATAAGTTATATAAAAATGATTCTCTCTTAATTATGTTAGATATAGGAATAGTTAATGCATACACCTTTTTATAAATTTTCAAATTTTATTGAACTATTCCAGTTTTGTAACTTTTATATTTTTATTATTTTCTTTATAAATTATTAATCAATAAAGTTTGATTATAAAGAGTTAAAATTATTAAAAGCATGATTGTTATAATGTATTTCAAGATAAATATGAATAATTAATAGTATAATAGAAATAGGCAATTTTATTTTCTAACAATACAAAACGATTTTATAAATATTTAAGCTTTTTACAAATGTAAAACTTAAACTTTTAAAACACATCATAACTTTTATATGTATTAAATGCATATATAAAGTTTTTTTATAAGTATAAATAATTAACATTAATCTGTAAGCTATTTATTTTAATGATTCATAATATTGCAATAATTTTGTTAAGTAATAACTATAATATAAATTATAAAGTAGATATTCAATATTTATAATATAAGTTTTAAAATAATTGGTTTTTCATTAGATAATTTATCTATAAATAATCTACTTTTGTGTATACGTACTCTAATATAAGAAGATAATGCACAACCAAAATAATATAAATTTTATTACTGCTTATAATAATATAAAATCTAAATCATCCTTAATAATTTTCAAATCATAATTTAAAATTGCCAATATTTATTATTATTTATTTTACTTTAAAGTTGATTATTTTATAACATAATCAAGTGTATTTAGAAATCAAATTTTTTATTTTAATTAGTAATTTTAAATATAATATTAAAAATATTTGTTATTATTGTTGAAAAAATAATAATTAAAAAGTTAATAAGTGCAACTATTAAATTTTAAGATTGTGATAACATTTATAATCAAAGTAGTTTTAATAAAGATTTGAAAATTTTTTTCATGTTGTGAATAAACAACAATAAGATGAATGTAAAATAAATGTTAAATAACTTTAAAAAAAGGTTAACACTTATATATATATATATAATATATATATATAAACTTAAAAAAGATCAATATGGTAAAAAATCTTCACAATATTTCAACATTTTAAATCATATAAGCTTGTGTATAAATATATTAAATAATGTGTATCCTTTCCAAATTCAGATTTGTCTCTCTCAACGGCTGGGACATTATCGATGAAAAGAGAATTGAATTATTTGAACTATAATATTTTAAAAAATATCTTTAAAATAACTAATGATAACATAAGTCTTTATTTAAAAAATATTAAAAAAATATAAATATGTTTAACTTCACTACAAAATAAAGATCGTCGAAGAAGTTATAAAAAATAAAATATTTCTTGATCATTTTTAAAAATTATTATGTATGTAAGCCATGCATAATAAACATTTCACATGACATATTAAATGTTTCATTTGATACTTATTTGAATTATTTAATAATAAAGTTTAAGGGTCATGAGATTTAGAATTGTACATCAAGGTACATATTTTATTAATTCATTGTTAATAAGTTTCATTATTAATTTATAATTATTTAATAATCCTTTTAGATTTTAATTATTAAACATAATGAATATAAAGGACGTGGACAGAGTGGATGTAAATAAAAACATGAACATGGAACCACATAAAATAACATATTAAATGCTCTTATTCAATATTTAAACTATTTATTTAATTATTTAAATTTGAATCATAATGCAAATAAATATACTAAATTAAATTTTAAGGATTCAATTTTTAATAAATCTTATAAGAAACTTACATAAATTTATTTTACAAATTATTTTTAAAAAATTTAAAATGTATTTACTTTTAAATAAGAATATGCTGAACTTGAAGTTTCTGAGGAAAAACTTGAATTTTTTCAACCCGTTAACATTTCGATATTTTAACCTTCACTACATTTGTACATTAAATTTGGCAATTAATATCAAAACTGTTGCTAAGCATTGAGATATATAAAGTTAATTAATGTTTGAAACTTATATATCTTTTAAAAAAGCTTTATAAAACATTTATACAAAATTACAAAGAATTCATTTTAATTTAGTTATATTCATTACCTTACATTTATTTCTTCATATTTGTTATGATTTTTAAAAGACATGTAAATTATCATATTGTAAATTAAATATATGAAAAATTAACTTTAACTTTAACTAATAATTTAGAGTTGAGCATATATAATTATATTAATTTAACTAAAACTAATCAAACTTATTTACAAAATAAATAAATAAAAATAATTAAAGAATATACAATAATTTTTTTATTAATTTATATGAATATGAGTAAATACATATTTCTTTTCTAAATATAATTAGAATAATAAAATTAATATCACAATAACAATTAATAAACAAATTATAAATAGCAATTTAAATTATATATTTAATGTTAAAGATATGATAATCACAAATGTAAAATCAATTTACTAATGTTATTTCAAATGCATTTGCATATTTTGATGAATTTATTTTTATTAAATTACAAAAAATAAAAATCAAAAATCACTTAGAACCACACAAATTTTTTGTAAACTTTATAACTTAAAAATTAATAAATTTTATTATTTATTTATTTACAAATGCATTTGAATAATATTTAGGTGACCCTCAAAAACATTTGCATAATGGAAAATAAAAAAAATAAATTAAAAAAAAAAATTAAAAATTAATATGTATTAGAGATTATTTAACAATGAAATTTAAAAAATAATATTTTGTTGAATCACTATATTCAAAATTATACTTACACATTTGGAAATTGTAAAAAACTAAGCAAGAATTATATTTATGATTATTAAATTTCAAGGATTCATAACTAAAGAAACTTACAATATATTTACCATTTTGCTAAACAAAATTAAATATTTATATTAAAAACAAAAATTTAAAAATTTAGAAGTGTTGTATGTTTAATAATAACAATAATTACTTAAGTATATTATAATTTTTTACATTTAATTAAATTTTATAAAGTTGACACATGTTTAAAACATGTAAGTGGTTAATTAAGTTTTCTTTGGAGAAGTAAAAAAATAAATTAAATATTCATTTTATTATTTAATAAGGTGAAATGTAAATGATCAATAGAATATTTCATAAATACTAAGAATTAGCTTTGCTAATTATAATTCTTTAAAATTTATTATTTTATAATTAATATGCTTTATAAAAGATACATGTGATGGTACCACATCCAAAATTAATAAGCATAATTAATTTTAATTCTTTAATATAAAATTCATTATTATAAAAACCTTATAAAAGTGGAGTAACCAATTCATCAAAAATGATAAAATTAAGGATGTTACTTGAGTTTAGTGATATTCACCATTTAAACTTCTAATATAAAAATACATGGGTGTACTTTATTATATATATGTATATAATATTTTTAAATATAAAATATAATTATAATAAGTTTTTTAAAATTTTCTATATGTGACTTATTCAATTAATTGTAGAGTTTATTATACATATTATTAATATAATTATCATTATAAGGGTTGTTATTGTAAATATTTGTTATATTATTTTTAACTAGCGTCTTAAATTTTAAATGTTAAGATAATTAGTGCATCACCAATGAATAATTAATAATTAACTATATATAAATAAAACATATCTCATGTTTCATATTATTAAGAAGCATTTTAATTAAGAGTTTTAGTATTTAAAATGAGTACATTGAATAAAGTTTCGATATTGTTTATTATAGGCCTGCTTTTTGTTATAATGCTGGGAAATATAAAAGATGATGCGTGCGTACATCATAATGAATGTGGAAATCTAATTTGAAGAAAATTCTAAAATTTTAAAATGATTAAAATTAATTAAGAACGATGGAAACATCAAACAGTATATGATTATATACATACACTTTGTACATCCACACACATACCTCAGTGGTTGATAATGATATGTTAACTAGTTAAAATGCACCTGTGTGTGTGTACCTGTACGTGTGCAGCCCATACACATAAATCATATATCTTTCGATATATAAACACAAATACACGTGTAACATACATATGTAGATGATCCGATATGTATATGGATGTTGTTTATATGTGTAGATTAAGATTTTTAATTACCTGTGGGAGCTGTTCAAGGAAATTTGGCGAAGTGGGTTGCGGAAGCCTTCCCCGCCTCTCCGCAGTGTTGAAGAAGATCGGGCACGTCCCCAAACACCATAAGCGGTATCGCCCATGCTTTGTCCGTCACAAAGTAAGGATTCAATCCGCTATATAAGCCTGGGCAAATCCATATTATGAGAAAAACGGCTTGAATACCTCGATTTTCTATGTGCGTACGCGTATGTATCCAGATCAATCTAGTGAATGAAACAATTGCCAAAAAAGAAATATGAATGAAATAGTTGAAAACAAAAGATTTTCGCGATTGTTCTAGTTTGCCTTAAAAAAAAACAGAGTTTTTCGATGCGGAAAAGCCCGATCTGCTTAAAAATGCATGACAAATATGAAAGAAAACACAAATCAATCAAAAGTACCTGAAAAACACAGATTTCTGCAGAATCAAGAAGAAATCAAGCTAGATACAAGCAATGAGAGAGCGCCATAGCCAGAAGAAACGCTCAACGAGTGACGAAGAACCTAGATCCTGGCGCTCCAGACGCAATGAAAACGACGAAGCGCCATATGAACCGTTGACGTGGCACTAAATCCGTACCCAAACACCTGTTTGTAAAAATTTGTCCGTTATGATGTGATGTCATAATGACACGTGGAAGCAATGGTTTTGAAAAGAGGAACATTCCGAATTCAAAAAAGGAACATTCCGAATGCAGCAGCGACACCGAATACGGTACCGTCGTTATACGTGGCCTCCGCGTAGTCGTCCGTTTCCAGATCCCAGAAACATCGAGATGCCATTTGCATGCTCTGACCACGCACTTCTCCAATCACAGCTTGAACCACTATCTTATACCTGTCAAACTCCAGCTCTGCAATGCAACGTGTACGTGTGTGGATTCGTAGCGTGTGTGTATGTGTGTGCGTGCGTGTGTATATGATTGAACGTAAATTTTAATTTTGTTTTCTTTATTCTTGGTTTATTTTATAATTAGTATAGTGATATTTACAATTACGATTATATGCTTTGAAATCACCTAAGCATTAGCCATATGCACATTTGATGATTAAATGATGTCCTATGTGATTTAAACAATAAACACACGCACGCACGCACGCACGCATATGTATACCTCGTAAGCGACTCTTGATTGTATCGGCAAGGTCTCTGGCAAAACCAGGTGCTGTTTCGGGGTCGTAAACAAGACCTTTGAGCTTCTCATGTAATACCTCCACAATTGTCTCCTTAACCTGTCCCACACGGAACTTCTTCTTTGGCGCGTATAGTAGAGGTGTCTCCACGATCACCTGTATATAAGTCGTATATACATATATGCGTATACGTATAATTATACGAGATATATATACAATGAGACGTGTTGTTGACCTTCTTCTTTTGAATTTCGGACTCGTGCAGTGTATCAAGGGCCATACTTACAATTTGAAAACCCTAATACCGTTAAACTGCCACGTCTCGCATCTCGCATCAGGTTTAGGGTTCTTCTCTGGTTCTCTGTTCTTAGGGTTCTTGAGCTCCTGGCGGTCGATTGAATGTAAGTGTCTCTCTCTTTGATCGCACATTCTCTTTTCTGCATTTTCCGGTGTATTTGGGTTTCTGAACAAGGCGCTGAAGATTCATTTAATAAAAATCTGATTTTTTTTCTCATTTCTTTCTAGCCATGGACTTTGATGAGGTCCAGAAGAACTTGGAAATCTGTGCTTCGGCCACCGAAGAGGTATTTTATCTATTAAAATTAGGATTTTTGGGTCACACACACACACATATCTATACAACGCTATATGTATATAGAAACACACGCATATAAACTGCTGATGGGATTTAGCATTCAGAATGGGTTTTCTGTATATGTATATATTTAAGCATACACAGCTAACTGGTATAGTATTGGTCTTCACGATCACCTTCACACACACACGCACGTGTGGTATTGCTAGTGTGTGTGTGGAGAGAGAGAGAGTCACACGCATACAGATATTTATATTCTTGAAATACGATTATTGAAAACATTAAACTTATCTGTATATAGCCGGGACCCACACATACACATATTCACGCAGAGATCTATATATTCTTGAAATATGAATTGACATGTTAGCCAGGACACACGGACATTGTCTCCTTCATCACGCACACCAACCTCGATATATGGCACTTTTGTGTCTAACTTTCCTGTGTTTTATTTACATACTGAAGATGAAGCAGCTTTCTGCTGAATTTGATCGCCTCACAGAAGATGCTCGATCCATGACCAAGCAGCTGGATGAGCTCAAGAATCTTCAGCTGTCTACTAACAATTTGGAGAGCTCACAGGTAAATTATACATATTACAAAAGCGCGCGCGCGCGCACACACACACACACACACAATATATATATTAGAGAGAGAGAGAGAGATATATATGCTTGCGTTTGTGACATGTGCATATTATTGTATTCGTCATGCTTTACAAACTCGTGATGGCTATTATTTTATAATGCTAAACGAATGTTCTTATCTATGTATGTGTGTAAATGTGTGTGGGTGTAGGTGTGTGTGCTTGCCTACTGATGGCTACTGTGGTAGTGCACGTTCATAATATCTTATGCTATGGCAGTATATAGCGGACATAGTATTGATGTGTATATGTATGCATGTTTACTTAGAATGCACGTGTGTGTGTGTGTGTGTGTGTGTAGAGAGAGAGAAAAACACACACACACACACACCAGTATATATACACCATAATAAACAAGTCGTGTGTGTGTGTGTGCTGGTTGCATACTGTTACTTGATATATTAGTTATTAGTATTATTGATCTGTTTTGTGCTCTCAACCGTGCAGGAGAACATGCATGCCGAGATTAAGGGACTAACATTCGAGGTTAACGAACTGAATGAACTAATCGACACAAAGATCGCCAAGCCGATGAAAATGAAAGCATTGCAGGTTTTATATCATGCATACATGTGTATAATACATATGTCATATAAGATAACATTAGTTGCATTGCTACATATATACAGTGTGTATGTATACACATGCATGTTGAAATTTGCACATAATTCAGGGAAAAGAACGTGTTTTTCTAATCGGAGGGTACAATTCAAAGTCCACAGACCGCAGAATCTTACTCGGAATCTCTCGACCTTATTGCTGTCGGGTCTTTGTTACAACCACGATCTTATGCTGCTGCTGCTGTTTTAAAAGGTCATACGCGTACATACACACACATGTACTAAATTACAGATATTTATGCGTCTATAACTATAGTTTGTTTTAATGGACAAAATCTCTCTCTCTCTCTCTTTCTCACACACACACGCACGCACCACGTTTCGTTGCAGGGAACATATACGTGTTTGGTGGTGGAGTTGGGAAGAAGAATTTTGACAGCGTAGAAGCGTACGTCAGCGAGAAGAGGAAGTGGACAGAATGTGCACCAATGGCAAAGAAGAGACTTGCCTGGCTGCAGTAGCTGCAGGGGAGAAAGTACTCGTATTTGGTGGTGGTGATGGCCAAACTCATCTTGCAGATTGTGAAGCTTTTATTCCTGAGCGTAATGCGTGGGTACCCCACGTCAGCATGCTTGACAAGGTAATAAACAAGAAAGATGAAATGAATAACTATAGATAACAAGGCACACATCATGTATGCTCTCTCTGTCTCTCTCTGGTATGCATATTCTATTGCAGCGTTACGGTCCCGGTGCTGCTGAACTCGATGGATTAGTATATGCTCTAGGTGGTTTTGATGGCAAGCAGTATCTCAAGTATGGTATATACATATATATATTATTATTAAGCTATAATTAGCAATATATTGTAGATTCTAATGCTTTACATTTATGATAACTCGAATGCAGAAGTATGGAATGTTTTTGATCCTCGTGAGGTCTATGGACAAAAATGCCACCAATGAGTACTAGAAGGGGAAGCTTGTGTACTGCGGTCCTCAATGGAAAACTGTAATACTCACAAACCCTCACACACACACATGCATAAACTCTCTAATATTTATTACCATAGTTTATTAGCGTATAATCTTTCAGATACGCGATTGGAGGTTTTGATGGGTATAACTTCCTAAACAGTGTTGAAGTTTTTGATCCTTGCGCTAACCGCTGGTGTTTGGTAAGACCATAATGTAAATAAGAATATACTGTCTGTGTGCGTGCATACTTTGTACTTAAATAGGTTAAGTTACACACACATACATGCATACATACTAACTGTTTCACTATATATACATACGGGTATGCTTAGACACACGCACACCCAACCACAGAGATGATAGATGTATACATAAACTATGCATACATATGTTTATGCTCTACACACACTCTCATACCGAACTCTACATAATAACAGGGGAAGGCAATGACTATCCGAGGGCCTCTGGTGCCGCAGTAGCTCTGAAGAATGCAATTCATGTAATGGGAGGCCTGGAATCAAGATCTGTTTTCTCTGAGAGTGTAAGCATCTCTCTCTCTCTCTCCACACACACACACACGTAAAAACTAACTTTGTGTATGTATGTATATTTTTCAGATGGAAGTGTACAAGGAAGAGACAGGCTGGGAGAGGAGTACACAGCTTGCAATCGGAAAGCGTAGCTTCTTAACTGCAGTAGTTCTCTAAAACAGAAGGTGACAGAGTTTAGTTTCTCTTTGTTTGTCTTTAATACTCGATATATCTATGTTAACTTCTTGTTTTGCTCCTTTGTTTGTCTTCTGTGTTTGTCCATGGGCTGTACGTGGCGTGTGTACGTGTATGTGCTTGTATAAAGTGTGTGTGTTGGTATACATATCTGTGCACAATTACTTTGAAACATGTATAAATTTATAGTTCTGTTTCTTGTTTAACAAAAATCTCATCATGTATACATTGTACACATTGACATATGGCATAGTCCTTTTGTATAGCCCTTGTTTCTTACTTAACTACTCGTCATGTAGCTCAAACACGAGTTTCACGCAGTCAGTTAAGTTTAGTGAGGTTGGTGGGAAAACTCTGTCTTCATTCTTCATGTAGCTTTCAGGTGCATCTGCTTAAGTAATAAGGATTGAAACTATAGCTGTTCCATAGCTGTAACGCCGCGTACAGGAAACATTATATCACTCTCTTTTATCTGCATTTTGCTATATTTTGTGTTCCATTTTCAAGCTTTTGTATGTAGAAAAGAGCAGTGCATTTTGCTTATTTATATATAACATGGCTTGTTGGAAGGCAATCTTCACGATCATCTTAGTTTCCTTCCTGTGTTCTGGAGTGATGTGTCACCATAGTCGTCACCACAAGCACAGGAAGTTTGGTGTTAAGAATGCACAGGGAAAGCAGTTTGTACCCCAACAAGGAGGCTACGGCTCCGGATCGGGCTCAGGGCAAGGAAGCGGGAGCGGTTCCGGATATGCATTCTCTGCTCCCGGTTATGGTGGGGGTCCGGTTCGGGTTCGGGTTCAGGACAAGGAAGTGGTTCCGGCTCGGGTTCCGGGGGCTCTGGGTCTGGTTCTGGCTCGGGAATGGGGTCTGGTTCTGGTTCTGGATATGGGGGTGGTGGGAGTGGCTCGGGTTCCGGGTCCGGTTCAGGGTCTGGCTCCGGTAGTTCCGGTTCAGGTGGCTCCGGTGTTCCGGCTCAGTTGGCTCGGTGGTTCCGGTTCCGGTTCAGGAAGGTTCTGGTTATGGTTCGGTTCGGAGGTTCTGGTTCTGGTTCTGGTTCAGGAGGTTCTGGTTTCTGGTTCAGGAGTTTGGTTTTGGTTCAGGAGATTCTGGTTTATGGTTCAGGAGGTTCTGGAGGTTCGGTTCTGGTTCTGGAGGTTCCGGTTCCGGTTCTGGTTCAGGTTCCGGTTCAGGAGATTCTGGATACGGCTCGGGTCAGAGGTTCTGGTTCTGGAGGTTTACGGTTCAGGTGGCTCCGGTGGTTCTGGTTCTGGTTCCGGTTCCGGTTCAGGAATGGGGTCGGGAAGTGGCGGTTCTTATGGGAGTGGCTCTGGTTCTGGGTCGGGAGAAGGTAGTGGTTCTGGCTCTGGGTCGGGGATAGGTGGCAGTCCATATTATGGGATCGGTGGGGGTGGTTCAGGTTCGGGGTCCGGTCGGTACGTGTCTGGGTCTGGTCTGGAGGAAGTGGAGGGAACTCCAACTTGTCCATCACCACCTTACTTAGGTGGTGGAAGTTCAGGTTCTGGTGAGGGGAGCGGTTCGGGTTCGGGTTCGGGCTCTCGTGGTTCTGGTTCTGGTTCTTATTACGGTGGGACTCCGGTAGTGGTGAAGGATCTGGGACCGGTGTGAGGTTCGGGAAGTGGAGGTCTGGGCTACGGTTCTGGGTACGGTGGTGGTCCAGGTGGGGCTGGGTCAGGAGCTGGCGAGGTTCGAGGCTGGCGGAGGAAGCGCTGGTGGAAGTCCTAGTCCACCGTATTATGGTGGTGGCTACTAGAATGAAATCTTTGAAACGTTTGTAAGGAAAATAAACTACCAAATTCTCCTCTATATGCGTGCGTGCGTGTGCGTGTGCGTGCGTGTGTTTTCTTACAGTTTTTCAAAGTTAATCCAACGGCGGGAAAAACCAATACCTCATTTACATTCTCTTTGATCTTGTTTTTCTTAGGCTTGATTAGGGTTTTTTTTAGTCCAGATTGATTAGGGTTTTTTAAGTCCAGAGGCGGAGGAGGAGCAGTTCCGTCGCCTGCAAGGTACGAATTCATTCTATTGATATCTCCGGAGCCAGTAGATCGATCTGTAGCAGGCAATTTCAGATTCCATAGATTAAGGTAGAAGTAGAAATTACACCTAGATTTTGGTAGAGAAGAAGCTAGCGGTAAACATGAAGAAGACAGAGTAGAAAGTACCGTAGTATACAGGTAAATATGGCGCAATGTATGGCCCATGTGTACTGGTGGCAGACAAACATACACAAGAACATACAGTCTCCAGTTTCAAGATGTAAGCAGTATTATGGGAGCACAGCACACTGTGGGAGGATTACATTTGATGGGACTGCCTGAACAGGACGCCTTGAAAACGATACTCTGCTTCAGAGATGACGATCCGTCTATGCCGGAGTTTGTCGACAGGGACTTGAAAGAGTTTGGAGTGAGGACTAACTTGCAGGTCAGGTTATAGTCCTTGGGCCGTGGACATGTAAATGGGTTAGGAACTTATGATAAGAAGAAGATTAAAGAGAGCACTGGAGGCCCTGTGGGAGGTGGTAGAGGTCGTGGTGACGATGGTGGTGATGGAGACGGTGGTATGGAAGAGAGAGAGAGAGAGAGAGAGAGGGACTTATATTGTGTACTGTGCACAGGTGAGGATGAAGATGATGGAGGGAATTTGTGTTCTTGTTGCCGGTTTTGACATTGGCGTTTGCGGCTTTTCATTTGGGGTATTGCATTGCTGTGTGGGTTAAGGATGAGAAGCTGGACGTGGGATTCTTTAGGACTGGACTAGGATTGTTTTGTATGCTTGCTGTTGCTGCAATACGTCTTAATTCGTAAGTGCGCGTGTGTATGTGTGCGTGTCCTTATTTTTTGGGTATGTTGTTTTTCGTATATATAGTGGAGCGGGATTGGATGCATACATTTTGGGACTTGGGGCTTCACTTGGTGTCATGGCCTGGACAGGTGAAACTATATGTATTGTTAAGCTTTTGAATGTGTTGCATGTGTGTGTGTTACAAGACATATTCAGGTTTAAACAAGGCTATATACACACATGTTGTGGTTTGTGCATCAGTACATGCTGATATCAATATAATTAGATGCATATGCGCATATGCATATGTTGTTATGCAGGGGAACGGTGCCTTGTTAAAAAGAGGGAAGCCCAGCGGGTATAGTAGCGTTATTTGCTGCATCAATGGCAGTCATGTTCACTGCAGCTCTATACCACAACCTTTAGAAAGCAGAGATTTGTGTATATATTCTGTACAATCTTTCGGTAAGATGTTTATATTCCATATTTCATTTATTGTATATTCATATTTTTCTTATTATCACATATGTCCACGTGCTTGTGTTCAACGTTTACGTGATTTTGAAGCAATGAAGTGTGCAGTTATTTTGACAGTGAAAACTGTTCTGTGTTCCTTAAGACAACACACTCATGATACACATCCATACATACTGATTACACGCATTCTCTCTCTCTCTCACACACACACACAGTATAAGCAGATAAATAATGTATTGCTCACTGATAGTAAGAGCTGGTGCATTTATTAGACAACACACTGTACACCTATACACATTCCTACACGTCGTTGTGTTCTCTCTTACACACAATACCGTGTATATAGAATGCATACGTTATATTACTTAGTTTGAAAGCACAGAGTGTAGAAAATTATTATTGATAGTAAAAGGTGTGGAAGTCCTCTCTGCATTCCTTTAAAACACTAAAACACGTCCCATCAAATTTTTTCTATAGTGGTCAGTCAGTCCGTAAGCCACGTCGCTTACTTTGTATTTATTAAATTTATATATATTTAACGGTTTACTATATTCATATATATGTATTATATATATACACACGTACATTTCTTGTTTGAACTTTGATGCATCTACCACTTTATGAAACTCTGTTTTAACTATATATATATATATAATCATATGATGATGTAGACATTATGTTTTAACTTATTCATAAATATGTTTGCATCTATGTGTATTATATATATATACACACACACACACACGCTCGCGTGTGTGTGTACATGAGATAGATAAAATCATATGCATACATACAATGTGTTTAGCTTATTCATTTTTCCTTTCCATGCGTCCAAATATGACAGACTAGTGTATACATAAAGAAGTCTTTGTGCGTGTGTTATACACACACACACACATTTGTTGCGTGTGGGCCATTCTAAGGAGAATCTGTTTTAGCTTATTCATTTAGTTCATATATACCTTATTAATATATGTGTAAACATATACGTCGTTTAGATGTGTTCAAATATATACTTTTTAGAATAATGTATATAGAGAGAGAGAGAGAGAGAGAGAGAAGTAACGGGGTATTTGCAGGTATAACAGTGTTTTTACTTATTATTTAGTTATGTGTGTGTGTGTGTGTGTGTGTGTGTGTGTGTGTTGTTCTGAGAAATCTACCAAACACAATGAAGAGACAATATATGTGTTTGTTGGTTGTTGGCAACTTGTTGCATACTCTCTTTTTGGAAGATCACGTTCTGTACAGTGTACCTTTTAGCTATATTACATGTGTGTGTATGTGTGTGTGTGTGTGTGGATATAATATATGTGTAATGCACGTATATATAAGCACTTTCTAGTTTATAGAGTTGTCTGAAATGGACATTTCATCCTCATGTTTGTCCACGCACAATATATACACGCATGTACATACATATACGATACATATCATATAGTTGTGTCTGTTATATATAGGAAAAACTGACAATGACTTATACCAGTATTCTTTTTCTTTTCTTCTTAAACTTGTGTATGCGTGCGTGCGTGTGTGTGTTTACTGGTAGAGGAATATGGTTTCTCTTCATAAGAGACATAATTATAATATATTATACATGTATATGTATATTTATATGTATGTATGTCCATACACACGTTGTCCATATACACAAGCATTTTTGTTTCATGTGTATATGAAATGTATATACGATACGTCCATTTATGCCTGACACACACTCACATGCATACGTTGAATATCTTACTACATAAATGTATATACACATTATATAATATACATAAATTTTTATGGGTCACCATACACACTTTACCCATTACATAGATTTTATACATATAAACCTTGGAAATCGTTTCAAGTGCCACACCGACAGGTGCACATGCAGGTAAACCCTAAACATGGGGTTTTGTCTAGATTAACAAGTATGTATATACGTGTATTTATACGTATATCAGAGTTTTCTTTCTTTGATACCAAGCGTGCCTTTCAATCTATCTCAAAAACACACTAAAGTTCTTTATTCAAATATATTAGTTATATAGTTTCCTGCCTCAATCACTCAATCTATATAAAAACTCTTATACATTATATATTAGAATATTCCTTTTCAATGTAGAATATTCCTCCCTTTGTAATATAATATGGAGGTATATTCCCCTTTTCAAAGTGGTGGCAGCAGAAAAAGCTGGTAAAATGCCAAGTTGCCAGGCTGGCAGCAGTATGGTTAGGGCATTTCCTCCAAGGATCTAGCCCATCAGCACACCGCCACGTCACGCAGTCCCACACGTGTCCCTGTATTAACTGACACCTGGCAGCACTGACCGACAGCTGGCGGAAGGATTGATCACGGGATTGAAAAAATATGCAGACCACAAAACTACAAAACCTATTTCGACTCTTAATTAAAAAATTAAATTATAGTTTAACTCAATATTAATACATATGCAAAACCATGTAAGATACGCGTTCATGACGGTTGTTGCACCGCAGGGGAATATGCCATCCGACGCGCAGGAATATTCCGTGGAGTAAAAAAAATTTATGAATTGTTTGCGGAACAGCGATTGATGGATGGCTGTCTGCTGTCATAACAAAGGCACACTTAGTAATAAAATTAACACTAATCACATTGTATTAACGTTAATCCCCTCTTGGGATGCTTCTGCAAAAGGTAAACATGTAACTGATATTGGAGAGAAGAAGAGAGCGTCTACCACTGTCCGATCTCCATCTTAATTCTGTCATTGACAAACCTACATTCATCAGTTACTGTCTATTTTTCCTCTCCGCGGGATCGAAAATGGCACCGCACGGTATAGAAATAGGTGTTATCTGTGTGAACACGAGCTGCTGCTGCTAGCTAGATGTGTATGGAAAGGTAAGAGATCATGGCTGTGGATAACACATCGTATGCGTCCTTTAAGAAGCAGCAGCAGAGCCAGATGAAGATGTACTCGTCCGGGAAGCTCCCCCCGCACCACGCATCGGACTTGGTTCGGGTCTCAGCAAGCTCGCAGTCGTGATCTTTGCAGCGTGCGCCTGCAGCTTCTTCTACATAGCTCTCCTGGCATTCAGCAATGTGGCGTGCGGTAGTAGCATCCACAGTAGCAGCAGCAGCAGCTCTGCTACCTTGTCCGGCGGTTTAGCCTGGCCGCCAATGCCACGGCCCTGCGGAGAGAGTGACAATGCATTCTCGAATTCCTCCTCCTCGACAACGCAGAGAAGAGGAACGAGACTTCTTCTTCGGTGGGTCGGATCGGTCGGAACCTGGCGGTTCCGGTAGTAGCAGAGGCGGAGGCACAGGGAACCAGCTTGGGCAACATAGTGTTTGGGATCGCCGCCTCCTCCCGGCTGTGGGAGAGCGGAGGGAGTACGTCAGGCTGTGGTGGAGGGCGACCCAGATGCGGGGGATCGTGTGGCTCGAAAGAAGCCAAGGAGGAGGTGGTCCAGTGCCGATTACCCTCCATACCGGGTATCCTCTCGACGGCAGGGTTTAACTACACGAACAAGATGGGGTCGAGATCCGCCATCAGGATATCCAGGATAGTGTCCGAGACGTTCCGTATCGGGCTCCCGGACGTGCATTGGTTTGTCATGGGCGACGACGACACCGTGTTCGTTCCGGAGAACCTCGTCAAGGTTCTGTCAAGTACGATCACAGGAAGTTCTACTACATCGGATCGAGCTCGGAGAGCCACACACAGAACTTGCATTTCTCGTACAACATGGCCTACGGGGGAGGAGGATTCGCTATCAGTTACCTCTCGCCAAGGCGCTAGAGAAAATGCAGGACTCGTGCCTGCATAGGTATCCATATCTCTTCGGTAGTGACGATCGCATTCAGGCGTGTATGGCGGAATTGGGTGTTCCACTCGTCAAAGAGCCCGGGTTTCACCAGGTAATGGATCTCCGTACATGTACATCGGTGGTGTTGTCTATATTGTGGGCAGCAAGACATTGACATTTATATTGAAAAAATATGCAGTTTGACATATACGGAGATGCATCTGGATTACTTTCGGCGCATCCGGTAACCCCACTTATATCCATTCATCACCTGGACGTGATATCCCCGGTCTTCCGAACATGACCCAGGTAATAAATAAGTCCGGTGGGCAACTTTGTCTGTATGTAGTAAACAATACGTACCACGTACAGGTCAGGGGTTGAAGCATTTACGGAAGTCGATAAGAGTGGACGCGTCGGGGTTCTCAGCAGTCGATATGTTACGACAAGTGGAGGAAATGGTCGTTTTCGGTGTCGTGGGGATATGCAGTTCAGGTATACCGGGGGTTATTACCGGCCCGGGAGCTGGAGCTTCCGGCGAGAACGTTTATAAGCTGGTACCGCCGGACGGAGGACAGCGGGTTCCGTTTAGTACGAGGGGGGTATCTGGGAATCCTTGTGAGCAGCCCACGGTGTTTTATATGGGAAACGTGGGGATGAAGAGCCCCAACAGAGCGTGAGTATATAATGCGGGAAACCAAGAGACGTGGGGATTGTAGGTGGAAGATGGCCTCTCCTGCCGGGATTGATTGGATTAGAGTTCATAAGGAGAAAACTGACAAAAATTGGCATCAGGTGCGTGCGTGTGGTGTAGGGTTTAGGGTATATGTATAACTAGCTTGTAGAGTTTTACACACACACACACACACACACACACATATGTATATGTAAACATTTCTGTTAACTAGTTTGTACGTTATCAGATCCATGTGCCTAGTGTTTCACATACACATGTATATACGCGTATATATAGGCTAGACTCACACGTACACGTGTATATATATATACATCTTTTGCTATAGTTCTGTTAACTAGCTGGTACGTTATTAGATCCATGTGCCTAGTGTTTGAACTATATTATATATAACTCTGTTTAACGTTTTATGTAGGCTTGGGGCTGATTGTGTGTGTGTGTATAGTGTACAATACATCTTTAGGGTTTAGGGTTTAGGGTATATATATATATATGATGTAGTTCTGTTAACTAGCTTGTACGTTATTAGCTCCATGTGCCTCCCCACAAAACGTTAAACAGGGTATACACACACATACGTGTGTGTGTAGTATGTATACGCTGTTTAACGTTTGTGGGGTCAACTCTTAGAGACCCATAGACGTTGAGAGACAGAAAATGTGTATATATATATGTGTGTGTTTGACTATATATACACCTGGTCAGCAGGTAGTGTAGGCTATATAATGTATATTGTGCAACATATATATAATGATGTATACTAAATATTTTCATGGTCCCAGAATCCGACGCCACGAATATTTAATCAATCACTATTAATATCCAGTGGTTATAATTTAATTATTTGTGTATCTCGTTAGATATTTACTTAATTATTAGAAAATATTTATATAGCTAATTAAATTAAATTAAATAATGTTTTTAATAATAATTAAGTATATTTATGTTATTATACTATGTTTTTATTAATATAGGCACCAAGAAGGCAGTGCTGTAGAGTGTTAAACTCAAATAAAAAGAATGTGGAGATTGAAGGGAGAGTGTAGATTCGGAGAGTACATTGCATGAGGAAATGGTGGTATATATTTTTCTATATATATTTATTTCCAGAAAATCTCTTTTTTTTTTTCCTTTTAATTTTTATTATATATCACCAGCTGATTCTTTGTGTTTAAAAGAAAATGTATATTTTAGAACAGGTTTAATCAATTATTATCCATTCTTTTGTCCCCATACGCACGTCTGTGTGTGTGTGTGCGTGTGTGTCTATATATATATATGCATGTTTTCATAAGTATGTGTGTGTGTGTGTGTGTGAGTGAGAGAGAGAGAGAGAGAGAGAGAGAGAGAGAAGGATACACAACATAGATGTATACATTTATACCTCTTATACTTTGGTTTATACTTGTTCTATTTCAAAATTATAATATTTTTAAAATTATAATTTGACATTATAATTTTTTATCTTAAAAAATATTTTAACTCTTTAACTTGAGAAATTTATTAGTATTTAACTCAATTGTTAAATATATCGGATATTTAATTTTAATATGAATATTATACTTAATATTTAATATATATGTCTAAATATTAATTTATTTATAACATTTAATATGATATTGAGAACCACGAATCATAATTGACGTGCGTCAGAGATTACGTTGCCGAGGTGCAGCCGTATGGTGTGATTTCTGACACGTGTCAACCTAACATGCATTTGATTTGTTTGCTTAACGGGCAAGAATATTCTTTGAAAGATTCTTCATTTCGTTTATGTATAGCATATAAACTAGTAATATATATGTGTTATGATGTATATCCGTATACACACACTATACTTTATATAGATATTCTCTTACTTCTACTTTTATCATGATTATAATGCCATTCATGGTGGTGATATAGTATTTAATATTACATAATACAGTAATAATAATATAATAACTATATGGTATTAATAATATAAAATAAAACTATAGCTTTTTATAGTAATAATATAGTATTAATTATGCTATTTTTTTCTTTTGTAAACAATTAAAAATATAAGATTGAATATTAGTACAAATGATTAGTTAATAGAGAATGATATTTATATTAATTTAGAAACCACAAGAAGTGAAATTTTTAATGGTAGTGTGGAAGTAGCACTCGCTAGCAGTTGGCTTACACTTTGAAACCCATGTACACATGCATCCATACGCCCTCCATTAACGCACTCAACGTATGCTCCACCCGGTACACACGTCGGAGGAACTGCACAAGCTGAACACACACACAGTTGTTCTCTCTCTCTCTCTCTCTCTCTCTCTCTATATATATATATATATAATGTGTGCATGTATATATGACAATTGCACACATCATATACATATACGAGAGAGATGGAAAAGTTGCTCTCTCTCTCTATCTCGCACACACACAATATATATATATATATATAAGTGTACATGTATTTGTTTATATTTATATCAAATGCCACTTACGATCAACCACTTGTACTTGCTGAGTCTCCGCTACCTTTCTGTTCTGAATCCAGCTTATTTCCTGTAAAAACAATAATTCTATAATATAATATGTATATATTATATTAATATGTATATCTTAGTATACTAATATTGATAATTCTAAATATATATATATAGTTTACCTTTAACGGCTTCTCATGGTGATGACCCGACCACCACCATAACCATGACCATGACCACGATGATGGTGCCTCCACAACCATGCATTTGTGGTACTAGCCTCTACAAAAGTACACACATATTCTCTCTCTCTCTCTCTCTCTCTCTCTCTCACACACACACACACACACACACACGTACCTGAAAGGATGAGGAGAAGTAGAAGGAATGCAGAAACGTGACCCAAAGAAGCCATAGCCAGAAGCTTAATAATATTAACGAAGCAAATGTCATATATATATGGAGAATACGTGAGAATAAACCTTGTTTTTATTCCCTGAATTGGTCTCATGTGGAACCTGATCGACTGTGTGTACCATGTGTTTGCGTTCTTTCACTGACATGATATAGTTTACCTTTCATATGTAACACACGCAGGCACACACACACACAGTGTGTGTGTGTGTGTGTGTTCATACACAGAATGTAAGCATACCCAGCTCCATCTTCCGGTTTCATATCGAGAAGGGACTTTCATATATAACACACACACGTGTGTGTGTGTGTTCATACATTTCCTAGCAGAACGTAAGCATATCCAGCTCCATCTTCCGGCTCTATATCGAGAAGGGACTTTGCAGCACTCGCCCCTCGTCTAACATCGGTGTGCCTTGTCGACGCTCCAAGCAAGCTAGTCCACTCCAGAACGCACGGTTCGTAAGGCATATTCCTCACTAGTTCTTCGGATTCCCTCAGATACCCGGCCCTCCAAGCACATCTATCATACAAGAGTAGTGCTGCCTGGTGGGTTGCACTCCGTAGTCATCGACCATAGACAGGAACCACTTCCTACCGTCTTCCACCTTGCCTAAGTAATTACAAGCGATAAAGATCGCAATAAAACACATACCATCGAGCACTTCGAGCAGCCTCATCGTGTCCAGCACCTCAAACACAAGCGAGAAATGCCCTTCTGGGCATATGCAGTAAGCATCGCACCGAAGGCCACAAGGTTCCTGTCCGGCATCCTGTCGAAGACCTTCCTCGCTTCGTGCATATGCCCGTTCTGTGCATATGCGTGAAAGAGAACCGTCCAGCAAGCCGTATCTCTGTCGTGAGTGACTGTAAACAACCCGATGCAGTCTTCGAGTTGCCCGTTCTGGGCATATGCATCTAGCATTGCATTGCACGATATCTGGTTCGTCTCCGGCATGCTATCAAAAATCTCCTTAGCTGCCTCCAGATGCCCCTCTGGTATATACAGACAATATCACACCACGATACCATGTCCTTCTGCGGCATGCTTTCAAGAGCTCCCTCGCCTCGTGTACACTCCCTTGTCCGGAGTACACACCGAGCATCGTTGTCCACGCAGAGAGGCTCCAATACGGCATTTCCTGGAAGAGAATCCTCGCTTGATGCGTTTCCCCGTTCTGGGCATATGCTGCAAGCATTGAAGACCACGATACTTGGCTTCTCTCCGGCATCTCATTGAAGAGCTCCTTCGCTTTCTGTATGTGTCCCTGTTGGGCATACACAGTGATCATCGAAGTGAAGGAAACCACATCTCTCTGCGGCATGGAGTTGAAGATAATCGCTTGAATGTTTTCCCCTTTCTGGGCATTTGCTGTAAGCATTGCAGTCCACGCCACAACATCCCTCTCCGGCATTGAATCGAATACCCACCTCGCGTACTGCATCTGTCCGGATCTCGTATACACAGTGAGCATGGTGGTCCATGAAATGAGATCTCTCTCCGGCATCATATCGAAGGTCTCCTTTGCTTGCTCGGTATGCCCATTGCGGGCAAATGCACCAAGGAGAGCATTGAAGGAGACGAGGTCCTGTAGAGGAGTACCATCGAAGAATTTCTTACATTCCTGCGAATTCCCGCACTGGGCATATGCAGCAAGCATCGAATTGTGCGAGACGAGTGTCTTCTCAGGCGTGCAGTCGAATACTTCCTGTGCTTCCTGTAGTTGCCTGTTGCGTGTGCAGGCGGTGAGCATGAGTGCGTATGTGAATCTGTTCTTGGACGTGTGTGGGATCGCGTGGAAGACATCGCGTGCGTGTGTCACGCTGCCGCATTTGCCGTATGCTTCGATGAGCTTGTTGAGTAGGAAACTGTCTGTAGAGAATGGGGAGGATTTTATATATGTGTGTAGCTCCTTTGCTGTGGATAAGTTCCTGCAGGACTCTATACGAGCAACGCATTCCTGTCTGTCCATATATATATATAAGAAAATTACATATGATACACACACACACACACCACACACACACCACACACACACACACACATATATCGGAATTTAGAAATTTCTTTAAAAAAACACACATGAAATTAATTTTTTGTAATTCAAAAACAATATGTATAAGCATTTACAATACTAATAGATTAAATATATATATTATTTATTTTATTTTAATTTGAATATATATATATATATAATATATATATATATATATTATAATATATTATATAATATATATATATAATTATTTTCACTCCAATTTGCTATAAGTTATTTCATTCTTTTTATAAATAATAAAAATAATTTATTAATTTTTCAATAAATTGATTAATAGTTAACATTGTTATATGAAATTAAAGTTTTGTTTCTTTAATTATTTTTGAGATTCTTATATCTAATAATAATTTAAATTTTAAATGGTAATGTTAAAATTAAATTATTCTCTTTTGATTTTTAATTTATTTTGATTACTCACATATATGTATATACATACATGTACATATGTATATGTATGTGTGTGCATGCATGCATCAATATATTTACATTGTATTGCATATACATGTACATATTCAACCTGCATGGATGCGTTATAGCTGGGCGGTGGAGATTTCAGGACTCTAATCCAACGATTAACAACTATTCTTGTAGATATTCACGTAAGATTTAACAATATAATAATGTAATATAGTATAACGAACATTAGATGATTCCGTGTCGACGTGGTACATCGCGGACGTCAAATTCTACGGCGGCGATTCTCTTTAACATCGTATCTTCGTGTAAAACATTCCCTCTACATTATTTATATGGCTTATTTGGAAAAGAAAAAAAGATACCTGCGGACACGTGTAGACGGAATACGTCCCGGGCAGCCATTGACCGCTCGGGGGCGGCCGGCAAAACGCGGGTTCCACGTGTCATTAGGCGGCTGCCGTCGGCGTACAAAATGCTCTAGGGTTCATGCCGCCTTGTATTTCGATCAAATGGCGGCTCGCACTGTGTAGATATATTCTTGTATACATAGATTTAAGTTTTTTCTTCGTAGATGGCGCCCAGATCGAGCAGCAGCAAACAGACGAAGCAGGGCGACGGCAATGCAAAGCACTACAGGGGAGTACGGAAGAGACCGTGGGGGAGGTTTGCCGCCGAGATCAGGGACCCCCTGAAGAAGGTGCGCCTCTGGCTGGGCACGTTCGACACGGCGGAGCAGGCGGCAAAGGCCTACGACAAGGCGGCGTTCGCCCTCAGGGGGAGCAAGGCAAAGACGAATTTCCCGCTGTCATCCGCACACCACGACACAGACGCCGGTAAGAACACGGATCGCTCCGGTGACTCCACCGTGGAGCAGGATCGGTCGTCCTCGTGCTCTGCAAACAGGAAGGATCTCGCCGTTGGAAGCAATCGGAAACGAAGCATTCATCGGCAGCCGGACGATTGCGTGTCGTCCGGCTCCTCATCCGGCATGGAGGATTCCTCCCGACTCTCCCTCATTGATCTCAATCTGCATCCGTGGGAGCAGCCGTCGATTTAGTTTCAAAAGAGATTTTTGTCACTGTAAAATTTTTAATTAAATCATTCTGATCGTTGATGCGTATACGCACGCGCCATACGTACACACATACGAATATTCTCAAGAATGTTGTGAGCCGCCATTGGCCGCGTATGTGTGTAGCGTGTTTTGGCGGCAGTGAATGCTGACAAGATTAATATTAAACCCAGTTTTTAAATATTTAATCTTGGTCGGTGCGTGTTGAAATGTGATTGATGGATTTGCTTTGTCTTACGTAAGCCTACATTTATTGCCGCAAGTATGGTTCTGTGCTGTCATATTATACGTATCATTTTAGTCAATCACAGCCGTCCTTCATATGACCAATCATAGCCATCGATCATATCTCGGCCAATCCAGCCGTTGGATCATACCAAAATATGTATCATTGGCTAATCACAGCCGTTCTTCGTCATGGCCAATCATAACCGTTGGAACATCATTTTGGCCAATCGTAGCCGTCATTCATTCTGGACAATCACAGCCGTTGGATCGAACCAGGTAAACCCTTAAACCCTAAACCCTAAACCTCGTTACCTTTTTACATTGATTTTTTTAAAAATGATTAGCGGATTTTTGCAAGGTGGAAATCAATAACCTGTTCAAGGGTCTCTAGGTAAGTCTCCTCACTGGACTCGGGTAAAACACAGGCTTCAACTTCATCCACTATCTTCTCAATGTCCGATTTCGTGTTTAACGCTTCGCGACACATCATTGATCCGATCTCGTACGCTGTTAAACCTGTACACACACCATTGTTCAGTGTGCGTGCGTAACGTGTCTGTGCGTGTGTAAGTGTGTGTTTGAGAGAGAGAGAGATACAAAGAGTTTATGACTATACACATTGCATACATAAACACGTGCACACAGTATACTACTAACCTGCGGCTGCGGCTTTTTTGAGGAACATGGTGGAGATACGTAGCGTGCGGGCAGCCCCAGACTCGACGTGCCACCCGTGCTCCTCAAGCAACGTCAAGTCTTTCTCGGCATCCAGTGAAGATATGTAGTTTAGGCTCTCTTCCGAGAATGGGACACGGGACTGGCTCCATGAAAGCCACTCATATGTGCAATCCTCAAACTGTATAAGAAGAAAGCATTGTGTGTGTGTGTTATAAGGCAGTCCATATAATTACTAGAACGGACCAAGAAAAAGCACTATACATATATACAAAGTTAACTCGTTAGAAACGTCATTGTTATTTTATACACACATGCACAGAAACAATCGTTTGTGCTTGTCTACTAATGTGCACATACCTTGTGTGGAAGGCAGTACCCATGATCGATGGGGACGAGCTGATAAGAAGAAGAATCCTCTGAAGGGCAAACAAGTATGTTTGAGCCGTTTCTATCCGTGTTCGCCAGTCGAATATCCAAAATCGCTATTTTGTGCACCTGTTTAAGTTCTCCAATATACAATGTATAACAACACACACAATGCCTGCCTTTTAAGCACTCAAAACATTATACACATTCGTATACACATTCATGCATAGAGAGAGCCACATCTCTCTCTGTTAGAAATACATACCTCGTCTGCTGGGAAACGTGCAGGGCCCATGTCTTCACAGTCGCTCATGGAATAAACAAATTTTTGTAGTGAGCCAAGCTTCTCAGGCTCCGTAAAGGCCGTAGGATGCCGGCATCGGACCATCATAGTTGGAGGAACCCCCGCAAAGCCTTCCTCGTTTTTCTCATTTCCTTAGAAACATTAACATATTAGTTTATTACATTACATGTACATACATATAGATACTATGTTAACTATATCGTATGCATCAGACAAAACCGTTTTAGGTCAGCTATATTCATTGTTTACTTTATCGCGACAATCGAGTTATGGTTTATCACTACAATTACCAAATATACTATATTATCTCATGGAGGTTATACTATTGTATATACACAACATACACGCAATATTGTTTATATAACAAAGCGTGTCTCATAGGTGTACACACACACATATGAGTGTGTGTGTGTGTACGTTACTAATAATAGGTGTCTTACAATTATAACACATACCGGCTAGAGACCTTGGACCCGATCTGGGATGATCCAAAATGAAAGCAGCAACTTCACGAAGAGCACCTTGTCCGGCTATAGTCCCTCTTTTAAGACCTTCACCACTTATAGACAAAGGCAAGCCTCTGGGATTGTTCTCAGCCATCGGCTCCTCGTCCATGGGCTTGAAAATAGCAACAGGCTTCCCGTCCGAGCCGTCCATCATGCGGTATGCTCCCCCGGTCCGGATGTTGACAATACAGGGGACAGTCCGAGATGAAGTCCGAGGTTCACCTGGGACAGTATCCGGATTAGTTCGTCTGGCAGTAGCTCTTCCGGTTGGCAGCTCTGAATCCCGGGCCTGTCAATTTTCGAGAATGAGATGGTCTGTGTGTATGTGTGCAACTATGAATCTCTCTCTCTCTCTCTCTCTCTCTCTCTCTCTCTATATATATATATATATATATGTATGTATGTATGTATGTATAGTCTCGGTCCACGTGTCTGTAAGCAACTGGGCTACTTTCTATCTACCTATGCCCCTGCACGTCCATGTAAGCATGTAAATATCCTACCCATCCATGCACTAGTTATATACCCTACACAGCCGCCAACTTAATTCTCTCTGTCTGTCCATCTCAGCTTTTAACTGTTCGACTTCTGCGATTAGCAGATTTAATCTGCACTTTTAATAAGAGACAAACATGATAGCTTGCAGTATATCTCTGTCTATATGTATGCATGTCTCTCTATAAGCGTATGTTATGCATTTTTCTATCTATCGCCCTGTATCTCCATCTACGCGTGCATAAAACCCACCTAACTTATACCTACAATATATCAGTCACTTCATCAGTGTTTTTGGATCGATTATCCTCGATTGAGAGCTCCGTTTCCCCTCTTCCAGCATGTCGTGCACGGAATATTGAGGAAGACTTGCTTGCCACCACATGAACAACTGCGTCATCCTCGAGCACAAGCTCGTCGATCTTTCTCTCATCATCTAATCGTTTCCCTGTTAAAGAAGTATATTACTTAAATCATTAATTCACTAATATTGCAAAGAAATACATACATACATATATACATAGACATATACATACACACAGACACATATGGTATATCTGTGTACTATATGTTTGTTTTACCTTTCATGGTGAGGCTTTGGATTTGGAAATCCTCATGCTGCTGGTCTTGAGAAATGGTAATGCTACGAAGCTTTTTGTTCATCTTCTTGCGGCCGACCTCAAGCATGTATTCCCGCCCACCACCACTCTTTAGTAGCACTTCTGTGATCTCCGAGAGACGCAACACAAGATGAATCACATCCCTGCTTTGGATTCCGTACTCCTTCACTCTAGTATCGTCTCTGGATAACTCCCGACCTGCTCTTCACGTTAAAACACACACACACATATATATAGACACACACACACACAAGTTTTTCCGCACGTCTGCAGTGTGTGTAGTAGTGTGTTTGTCCATGTAATGTATGTGTCTTTACATGTATTTGACAAAAAGGGTCATCATTAAAAGTACACCATAGTTTTCTTCATATAGTATATGTTGATCCAATAATACGCACTTAGTATGCTATGTAAGAATATTAACTAGATTATGACATTTGTAACTGACACCAAAACAAGAAAGAGGCGTTTAATTTTGTGGGTATAAATATGTGTGTGTGTGTGTGTGTGTGTGTAATATATGTGTGTATACATAGATATGTATGCGCACACCTGCATGGATGAGCTTGTGCTGTTTGACATACATGCCTCGCTTAGATTGAATGCGCATTTTTACAGAAGCGATTGTATCTGATGTGAGAATCCGCATGGGAATTAAGGACTTGCCAAGAGCAAGAAAAATCTGTATATAATCCTCATCTGTTGCAAATTAAAAAAAAAGGGGGCTCAAAATTTCTTGATACACACATACACACGCATACCTGCACCATTGCATCTGAGCGGGATTGAGCGGGATTTAGCGGGATCAGCAAGCTCCGGCTGCCGCAATACAATCCCGGAGGTCGCCATTCTTCCTTGCACATGAACCCTAATTCTAGTTGACCAAAAGTTAACTAACTAAACACAGTTAAGAAATATTCTTTAATTTAAGACTTTGATACGATTAATAACGATTAAGATTAAGTAAGTGGGTTACCCTTTCATTTTAAGCTAAAATATTCTTTCTTATTAAATAAATAAATACATTTTAAGCAAGTTAAATATAAATGTTAGTGTGAAATTATTTTCCTACTTTAAAAATGAATATTTAATATTAAATATTAAGCATTAGTGTGAATGTAATACCCTTTATTTACAATCTATTAATTCTTAAAATTTTGGATTGTACAATATTTATGTCATAAAACAATACACAACACATAATATTCATACCCATTTTTATTTTTTTAAATTATTTATATTTTTAAAAACTTACATTAAACATAAGAGTTACTAAAACAACTTGTTAAATTAATAATTAAAGAGAATATACATGTTACACTAAGATATTTAAATATATACACAAATCCTGTATTATAATGTGTATATATAACTCTAATTATATAATATTCTTTACCAACTTAATGAATTTAAATGATTTCACCTTCATATATTCTAAAACTTAAAAATCATATATAACTACGGTCCTTAGTTATTGTAAATTCACAAAAGTAAAATTCATGTTATTTTTAATTTATTGAATTTATCTAGTTATATATTCTTAACCTTATAAATTAATCTAATTTTTATCCTTAACATAATGAATTTACCTTTAACTTAATTGTTATAATTAATGATGATTATATATGACATAATGATTAAGATAGTGCCATATATATTTAAGATTCAAGGTGGTTGTCCAATGAACCATGTGGATTAAGAATTTAGGATAAACACACACGAAATAAATTTATTATATAAAATAGTACATATGCTCATTGTTGGTTGACTTAATTATTTAATAATAATTTTATTAATTGCCCAGTTGTTATTTTTTAATATGGTGTAATTTTAAGCTTAATTATTCATACTTTTAACTTAGTTATTATTCTTAATATGATGATTTTATTCTTAAGTTTGACAATTATTATTTACCTAATAAGTTTATTCCTAAGTTAAACCTTTAACTTAATTATTATTCTTACATAGCCCTTTATTTAATCTTTATTTTAAACCCACGCTAACGGAGAAAATTTAATATAACTATCAAATGAAATTTAGAATCGTATACACAAACAACACACTGAACAAACTTATTATATAAGATTATTAATTAAAAGAAAAATAAATTATAAAAAATATAATTTTAAAGTATACAAATTGTAAATTCATAATTAAATAATAAGATTTCTCATTAATTAGAAAATGATTGTAATAAAGAATTTTTTAAATATTTGCTACTTTTTACTTTTGATTAATAAGTTTATCTAAACACAAATTAAAATTTTACAACATTTAATGTTTTTAATATTTAGAGTTAACCTACAACATTAACATTTTAATTTATTATAATTTGTAATTATTTGTGTTTATAAGCACTTATAAATATTATGTATATGGTACACATTTCTTTATATATATTCGTGAACATGAAAAAGACTCCATGTGTATATTAGAATATGTTAATGGATACGTAAATTTTTTAATGTTTTTACTTAATAATGAATTGTTTTTTTGTTGACTCGTATTTAATATGCATATGGTTAGTGTGAATTTTATATAAAGATTTGTAAAACATTATATATGTGTTGTCTATTATAGATGAGATTGAAAAATTAAATATTATATATTTTCTTAATTTTAAATTGATTCATCATAGTCTTATGATTTTATCTATGTTTAAAAATTAAAAACCTAGACATATACAAAATACACATACAATGATATAATAATTCTTTTTAACAATAGAAAATATTTTATAAAAGTATGTGTGAGTATGGAATGTGTAGAAATATTTTATAAAAGTATGTATGTATATGAAATGATAGAGATATAATTTGTTTTATAATATATAAAGAAAGAGTACAAACATAAAGTGGGAAAAGCTTTAAAATGAAATATTTAACGATATATAAATAATTTATAAACACTTTGATAAAAGTGTTTATAAAAATGTATATAACTGAGTTAAGGGTGGTTAAATAGTTACATAGGAGTTTAAGAATAAGAATGACATGGTCCAATTTAAAAATAAATTTATTAAATTAAGAACTTAAGAATAAATTCACTATAACTACAAAGTTAATAGTTGTTAAATAGTTAAATCCATGTATATGAACTTAATATTAAATTAAAAATAATAATTCAGTTGGGTAAACTAAAATAAAGGTTAAGGGTTCATAAGGGTTAATGATTCATTTAATTTAATTTATTAAATAATTAAAGAGCATGTGTATTAGTATATTCTAAGTTTATACAATGAACAATGAATATAATTTAAAATTTTTATTATGCTAATATTAGCAACATCATTATTTTATTTTTATTAGTATTTTTAATAAAGTCACACACACACATCATATATATGTTACATTATATTATATATATATATAAGGTCAATACTGTAAAGGAAAAGGTGGTAGAGTTGAGGCGCTTTTGCATGTTAATTAATTTTTTAAAAAAAAATATGATTATCATAAGTTATAAGTCTTAAATTATTTATAAATTATTTTATTTATTATATTTTAAAAGAAAAAGAAATGTAAATCATAAATATTGAAAATATAGAATTTCATATTATTTAATACTTTTTATTTTTATAATCAACGAAGTAAAAGCTTTAAAATCAAAGTGTTATTAAGATAATCCTCTTATTTAAATAAAAGAAATAGTTTATATTTATGTTATGCATGTAAGTAGTATATTTTCTATTTATTAAAGAAAGTGGGATAATTTTATTCATTATTGTAATTATGATTATTTTAAGTAATTAAATAACAAAAATTATATCCTATACAAAAGCCTATTATTGACCTTACACATAATAATATTTCACATTTAATTGTTCACTCATTTAATTATATTTTATATATACTTTTCAAATTTTAAATTTAATTTATTTTTATAATATTATTATATTTCAAGTGGAAACTAGATGTGTTACTATAAATACAAAATTAATAGTTTTACTTATATTAATCGTATATTGAGGAATCCAAAAGAGCATAAATGAATATGAACTTAATAAAATGTTAATTGGTGTTTTCATTAAAAAAAAATGGGAAAGGACTTTAAATTTCAATAATGCAATATTGATTTAATTAAATAGTTTAAATTTTTAAATTTTGTAACAATTTAAAGATTATTTAATTTATAACATAAAGTGATTAAAAATGTATGCTGTATAAATAAGTACGTTTGTTATAGTCAAACTTTATTTCTAATACTTATATAATACTCTTACATATTTCTTTTCTAAAAATAAAAATTAATCTTAATGTAAAACTTTATTTATTAACTTACTTGTTTGAAAATAAAATAAACAAATATTACATAAGTGACAAATTTTACTTAAAAGGTTCATTATTAAGTATTAATATATTTATATTTAGCCTACATTTTATTTAAAGAAAGTGTCCATTATTAATTATTAAGATGTTTAATATTTAACCTACTTTCCACATTATTTATAAACTTTATTCTTTAAAATGAAAACATAAAATTATTAGAATTGCCCTTGATAAAATAATATAATTTTAATATTTTAAAATTTGTTTATAAAATATAGTTTTTTTATATGATACTTATAATTTATGATTCTATATTAAAATAATAATAATTATTATTATTATTATATGTAGTGTGTGTGCATGTGTGTTGACGGGGGAGGAGGATATATACATATAAAAATATTGAAATATATGCATATACACATCCATATGAGTTATGCACATGAGCATATATACATATATATAATTTAGAAATAAAACAAGAATAAATATAGGGCTATTAAATTTCTTAAGAAATCATATAAATATGAACAAACTTTTATGCTTTATATTATAAATATAAATTTAAATATTTATATTGTTATATATATTAATGAGTTATATATTAAAGCATGAAAATATTATTTATAAGAATGATATATATAAAAACATACATAGAAATCCATACATTAAAAAAAAGTTCTTTTTTTAAAGATAATTATTAATGATACAGACAGTTTAATGAAAATATTATATTGTTTTTTAATTTCTTAAATAATTTCTTATTGAATAATTTATAACAAGAAAAAATAAGTCAAAAACAAAAGAAAAGGGAAAAAAAATTATTACAAACATAAAATAATATTAATGTTATTGTTGTTGTTAAAAGAGCTAAATTTTTATTTATGTTAAAAAATATTATAAACCAAACCAAATTCACACACACACACACACACACACACATATATAACATTTGTAATGTACGATTGTAAAACCAAAACAAGTAAGTACTGTTTGCAATACCATATACATTAAACTTAAGAATTTTTTAAATAAAACTCATCAATGTATGTTGATTATAATAATAATGCTTACTTAGGTTAAGTTTAAATTAAGTTAATTAAGTAAATTAAATTTTTTTAAAAATTGTGTATATATATATAACATACATTTTTCTAAGGATTGTTTTTATATGATCATAATTAAATTTAAATTTACTTCATCTAAAATATATTTTTAGAAATTCTTGAATTATAATAGAGATGTCCTATTTAATTTTCTTAATTTTACAATATCTCATTCTTAACATAATAATACCACTTCTTATTTAATAAAGAAGTTAATTAAATTATTTATTAAAATACTAATAATCTAGTTAATATTATATAAAAATGTCGTGATAAATTTTGTTATACCACAACGTATAACGATGTAAAGAAGACAATATAACAAGTTACTTTTAAAATATTTAAATTGAATAAATTTAATTAATAATTTTGAATTTATTCATTATACATGTACATATATATAAATTAATTTATTAAAAGAATCACCTTATTAAATGGGAAGAAATAATAATAACTATAATAATTAATATTAATTTTATATAGTCTACATATTTGCACATTTTCATACGATTAACAAAATTAACAATATTCATATGATTAAATACACAGTTAATGTTAATTCTAGATATTTGATATTTTAATCATGTTATATATTGGATTTATATGATTTTAAATCATGCAAGATATAAAGAATATATATATATATCTTAATATATATTCTGTAACGTTAGTACACGTGTGTGTGTGTGTGTGTGTGTGTGTGTGTGTTGATATGTGTTTTATACAAATGAAGTGGATTAAATTAAACTAATATATTTGTAGAGCCTTTGAATGCGACAGGTAAGTGGACTCTAAAAAAATCTTTACGGCTTTATTGATTTAATCATTTCTGAGCTCCATTGGATCATCTCATGATCCAACGGCTGAAATTTCTAACTATTTCAAAAAAAAATAATCATATATGACGTCGGAAAGCATATTCTCCCCGAGGGAGTTCTTCAATGGCGGCTAGGGCGTCAATCTGCAGTTTTCCATCCAGGTACGCCATAAGAAATCTGTATATGGATACGTAGAATAGGGGGGAAATCCAGGGATTCATGTGTATTTGTATATACGAAGAATTGGGGGGAAAATTCATAGAGTAGGGTTTCTTTAGCGATGGATACGCAGAGCAAGGGGAAAACACAGAAGAAGAAGGTAGAAGCGTGCCCGTTCAGGGGAGTACGCAAGAGGCCGTGGGGGAAATACGCAGCGGAGATACGGGATCCATGGAAGAAGCGGAGGATTTGGTTGGGTACGTTCGATACGGCGGAAGAAGCAGCGGAGGCGTATGATAAGGCGAATCGGGATATGCGTGGGATAATGCGGTCACTAATTTCCCTAAGCGTGAGTTTAAACAGGATCGTAAACAGGATGATCACTCACAGCAGTCTGCCGATGAAGATGCTAACCACAACACTAAACAGGTATATATACTAGATATACACAGTCATACATATAGACACACACAGTTATGTCTATATACGCTTACGTGTGTATACACATAGGCATACATATGTGTGTGTGTATCTGCGTGTATTCAGAGGATCAGGTACTAAGCATTAAACAGATTATTTCTACCCAGGAGATTAATCATATATTAAATACATATACTCGTATGTGTCTATGGATGCTTTCTCTCTCTCAACCATAAACTACATACGCAGACAGACACAGACGCCCACACACAATTGATTTATATATCAGGTATACATACATCTATACACGGCATACATACTGCATTTTGCAATGTGTGTGTATACACAGCTATGTGTATATACGCTTACATACACCTTATGTATGTGTGTATATAGGCATACATACACACGCATGCATAATAGATGTTAAACAGGTCATTTCTACGAGGTGTGGGTACATAAGTATACACATAATGTGTTGTGTATATAGTCCTGTGTGTGTGTGTTTGTGTATTCAGAGTATCATGGTACTAAGTAGTAAACAGATTATTTCTATCCAGGAGATTATTCATACATTAAATACAGTATGTGTCTATGGATGCTCTCTCTCTCTCAACCATAAACTACACACACACGCCCCCACACATATGTGTATCCAGCTGTAGACATATATATGTGTATATATACATGTATATTATACAGGTATGTGTCTATGGAACTAACCACAATATTAAACAGGCGGGTTCTACTAAGAAGATTAATCAGAAACAAACAGCAGCTGCTCCTAAAGCTTGAAAAATGACAGGTTTTTCTTATTTTTACCCTCTTTTTTTATATATTTTACTTCTCCTTAATATTTTATGGTGACTGAGCACGAAGTATATATATTTTTCTACTCTCACCGGCAAAGTAAATAACATTTGTATGTAACGCTTATCTGACTTTTGAATATACTAAGTTTTCAAGTGTATGTGTATGTATGTTGCTAGGTACGCATGTGTATACTATGTGTATGTATAAACATATATATATACATCTTCTTTACTAGAGATATAATGTTTATTTCTTCTAAGTGATAGATATATAATTTGTACAAATCAGGTTCATTTATCAATTATATAACTGATTTATTTTGAAGCACTAGAGAATATGCTTGTCAAGAGAGAATATTCTCATTATTCATAACTTTTTATTGTTTTATAAATCAATAAAGAAATATGATGCATGCGTGTACATAGTGTAAGGTAACTACGGTAATAAGTGTATTAATTAGGTATATATAAAAGTTAATTTTATAATTAAGATGATTATAATATTTATAAGATAATCAAATGCGATTGGGACTATACTTTTTATTTATATATAAATCTGTTTACGAATTTCTTTTTATATTTACTTTGTAAAATAAAAGGTATAGTCCCAATCATATTTGGACTATCGTATAAACCTATAATAAATTATCTTAATTATAAAATTAACTTTCGTATATACTTTAATTATATACACTTACTACGTATTTATTATAGTTATCTTAGACTACACTATATAATAATATTGTTAAAAACTGACGTAGCTCTGTGTATTTTAATATATATGTTATATATATATTTAGAAATATGTATGTTTATTATTAAAGGTTGTACAAGGCATATTGACCATCCCTTCCGTGTATACATACTTATATTATCTACATACCGTGTGTGTGTGTGTGTGTGAGAGAGAGAGAGAGAGAGTTGCTTTTATATAATATATATATATATATATATATATATATATATATATATATTATAACTAAATTTTAATTTACTGTTAATATTACATATATTGTGTTTGTGGCTAAAATGGAAGCAAGAAAACTAAAGAAATATTCTATAGTTATGACAACACAGAGTTTAAATGCAATTTTAAATTTAAATGCAGTTTACAAGTTTTAATTGAAACCAAAAACTCAATCTTGTTATTTGAAAAAAAAGTTTATTCATTTAAATTTTAAATATAAATTATTCAAAATCACAAGTAAACGAACTGAAGTTGTTTTGGGGTGTATATTTGAATTAATAAAAGTGAAATCTTTATATATTTATATAATTTATTCATTTTTGGAAATGGTAAAAATCCATGATTTATATATATATTATATATATATATATATATATTAGTATGTATGTATATGTATATGTATATCTATATATATGTATATAGAGATGTATACTTATATAACCATGTTACTGTACGCTGCATAATAAAGTACTAATAACATGTGTGTTGTGTCTATACATATTCATTTGAAGAATTTACAAATATAATATCAATTTAAGAAAAATGCACTAAAAGTAAATGTTAAAAGCAAGTCAATTTGATCTCTTTGTATTTAAGTATATTTTAAAATTTTAAACATTTAAGATATGCATTTTTATCATGTTTAAGAAAGTTATAATAAATTTCAAACAGCACACATTTTACACAGACACACACTGACACATGTACACGTATAGATAAATTACATTTATATTAATTATAGTTAAACATTATTATTATAATTCTTAATCTGCTTATTAAAATTTATTATTGTGATAATATCATTTAACAATGTACACTTTTCGATTTATTAGAATAGAAACTTATTAATATTTTAACAATCAATGCTCATTTAAATAACAGTTATTATTACAAACATTTCAAATGAACATAATCAAAAAAATTTTAAGTTATTCTATAATTATTTCTAAAATTTTATAAATTCACTTTCAATGGTGATTGAAAATAACAATACATCACATAAGAAAACATAGGTAATAATAATGAATATATAATTCTAAAATTGAAAGTTTTATTATTAAAGATTTTCAGCTTTATATTTATATAGATAAAAAATGTTATGTTTGAATTGTCATGATAACTTCAATACTTATACATACATTAGCTGGACGAGACGGAAGAAGCTTATAAAATTTAGCTGATATATTTATAACTTTAAATCATCAAATTAGATAATATACATATATATTACAAAAATAAACTATGCAACTATATACTTTCTTGAATAAATGTAAAATTAAAATAAAAATATACTAGCAAAATATATATTTCTGCCTATAAATAACATTATTATAAAATTAAAAAATATTTGCCTAATAATAAAAGATTGTTATTTATATAAAATGTATACTTTTTAAAATGAAATTTAAAATAAAATCTCCGCATCATTTTATGATGCATATAAATATATTGTATTTCTGAACTGCCACTGGTTAACATTTGAAGTGTGCATAACCTTAAGAATATATATTATATATATATATAAATATATATATTATATATATATATATATATATATAATATATATATATATATTCAATCTTTAATATATAATGTATTGTACTGAATGATTCTTTGCCCTTGATATTCTATTATCATCTATATAAATAACTATGCAATTGTTGAACGCACCCTTAAAACTTACCCTTATAGACTATATGCTTATATATTTTAAATTTAATTTAAAAACAATTTTAATAACATAAAAAAAATGTTTATATAATCCACCACTCAGGAGATAAGGAGCATTCAATCTATACCGTGTGGTGTTACATTAACATGTGTATGTGTGTTACCCTTCCACACACACATCCCATATGTGTACATGTTTATATATGGTGCTAAACGAGTGTTCAAAATAAGTATCTGTAGCATACAAATATAGTGTTTTCGGACTTGCAGAGATGCTGGTAGAGCAGGTGTTATGCAAGCTTCTTGTTGTGCGTGCGTGTTGGTGTGTGTGAGAGAGAGAGAGAGAGTACGAACTTTATGTGGTATAACGAAAAATGTACCTCAGACAAGCACTTTCTTGGAATCCCTCAGTGCATTAGCTCTAATCAAGCTCCCAATGGTGTTAACCGCGAGCTTAATATCATCCAGCGGATTACCAGGTACAACCGTCTTGTAGAGGTAGCTGTTGAACGTCATCTTCTGTACGTACTCGTCCGCACACATCTCCACAAAGGCCTCCCTAGCCGGGTTGGACCTGTAAAACACCTTCTGGAGTATATCGAGTACCTTGTATGTCGGCCAGTACTTGGTGTCCCATTTCTTCAAATAGTTCCTTAGGTCTCTCTCGTCGATCATCCTTGTTCCCTTCTCCGAGCCTTCAACTATGGCTTCAGCACACATCCTTCCTGACTTTGCAGCAAAGTATATTCCCTCCCCCGAGCATTTAGTTACATAACCTGCAAGATGTTACATTAGTCCATGTGCGTGTGTGTGTGAGAGAGAGAGAGTTAAACAGGCACCTGCAGCATCTCCAACAAGTGCAACACGGTCTCGGACTCTCCTGGGACGGGGATGCTCGGGAATGGGATGTGCCTCGACTTTGATAATCTTGCCACCGGCAATCTTCTCCTTTGCACGGTTCCTTGTAGCAACCTGGTACTTCTTTATAGCCGGCTTATCGATCACCGTACCCGTTCCGACTGCCACGTGGTCGCATTTGGGGAATACCCACCCGTAGAAGTCCGGTGACACGTCGTCTCCCACGTACATCTCAGCCAGGTTTCGTAGTATGCCATCTTGTCATCGGGGATCTTAATTCTCTCCTGGAATGCTATAGCATAGGCATACTCACCTGCATCAATCTACAGTCACACGGCGTTAGTATGTGTGTGTGTGTGTGAGAGAGAGAGAGAGAGATCACACGTACAAATTCATATGCGTGGTATCCCGACGTATATATATCTAAACATGATTTTTGAACACATAAGAATAAAAATGAAGTACAATACTATTATTAGATACATACATACGCACGCTCGCGCACAACATGTATTTTAGCACAGTTATCAATGCGTGCGTGTGCTTAATAATGCCTGTATCGGAGTGTTACCAGTTAATCTTCTCTGTACATGTATACAGCACATAGAGTGAGAGAACTATACATAAATCCTCTTAAATACATAGAGTACTATCAATCATTTCTATGTATGTACGTGGATTTACTACATGTATACAGCACATTTCGTACATATGTAAAGATGTATGCACGCGAACGCAACACACACAGTACCTCCTTGGCAACACGGCTGTTGGCACCATCAGCTCCAATGATAGCATCAACCTCCATAGTCTCAGGAGTACCGACTGAACTCCCATCATACCGGCTATAGTGAAGAACATATGGACTGTCCAAGTCGTGGGCATCTCCATACGTAGGAAGAGCCCATTGATGAGATTGGCACCGTAGGATGCAGCCCTTTCGCGCAGATACGCATCCAGTACTTCACGCCTGACCATGCCTATGAACTCATTCTCGGCCAGTGTCTGCCCAATGTCAACTGAGACGTTTGAGGGAGATATCATCTTCATCTTTGTAACCTTCCTGTCTATGATGTCCATTGGAGATTGAACTCACCTACCTGTGGCAGATACGTGTGTAACATTATATATGTTGTGTGTGTGTGTGTGTGTGTGTGTGTGTGTGTGTGTTATGCAAGAAACGCTTCTGTGTATACTTATGTATATGTCTATGATGACACACACACACACACATACATATACATATATGCGCATATATCAACATCACACACACACGCACACACCATGCAGAGTGGAATAGCACCCCCACAAGGCTTGGCATTATCCATCTTCCTCTCGATAAGAAACGTTTCAATGCCATTCTTTGCTAGTGTCTCCGCTGCACATCCACCAGCAGGACCTCCTCCGATCACTGCGACACGGAGCTTCCTGTTGTTTTCCAGTCGCCTGCTGTTGGCTCCGGCACGGACACTCACGAGTCTTAATGATTTCGAGGATTGTGTCGGTTGTTCGTGTACAGTAACAGATTGCTGCCTCCAGAGATCGTTCTGTGGGAGGATTTCAGGGACACTGTACCTGTGTTCATCCGTGAACGTCATGAGATACTAGAGGAGAGAATTCGGGAATTTTAGGAGATTGTAGGAGGAACATGCAAAACTGAGGAGATTTTCAGGGGATTTCAGGTAACATGGAAGATTTTTGGGGCTTATCGGGGGATTTTCGGGATATTGAGGAGCTCATACCTGTCCATTGAAGATTTTGAACAAAATGAATGCAGATTTGGGGATTTTATGGGATTTGAGAGAATTTCAGGGAATTCATACCTGCATTGAATCCAGACTGCATGCATTGATCGATTGCTCCATGCATGTGTACGTTTATTGCCTGCAGTCCAGACGCCATAGCTGCTTCTCCTCCACAGGAGCCTCCGGGTTTATCTCTCACTTAGGGCTAGTAGCCTTGTAGTGTCGTAAACACGTGTCCTGTTCCCAATGGTTGTGTAGATTTTCCTATGCATCTAAAGATCTTTGCACGGGAATTCATATTAATAAGATCAAACTTTACCCAATATCATATTTCGTATTATTAATTAATCATAATTGTTAATTCTTTTTAATTATGTTAATAAAAAGCATTGTTAATCCTGCTTATTTTGAGAATCAGTATCAAGCTTAGGAGTTAATCCGGACTCGATCTTATGTTGCTGCAAGAGCATTCTTCTGTAAGGTATCAAAAATCTCTTCAATCCTGCACAAATATAAATAACAAGGTTAATACATATACATCTCTCTCTCTCTCTCTCTCTTCTCTCTCTCTCTCTCTCTCTCTCTCTCTCTATATATATATATATATACATACACACACACATATAATCATTATTTAATTTCAGTATGCACGCGTATGTGCTCTTATATTGTATACTTTGCTCAAGTGTATTATATTGTTTGATACTGATACCTATCTCTCTCTCTTTCACACACACACACACACACACACACACAAGAGAATGGTGATATGCTTCTCCTAAGCGCTGGGAGGTATATGGTAAACATATACCTACTACACCTACATACACCTCTCTCTCTCTCATACACACACACACACAGAATGGTGATATGCTTCTCCTATTACACTACATATACCTACATACCTCTCTCTCTCTCTCATACACACACACACACACAAGAATGGTGATATGCTTCTCCTATTACACCTACATATACCTACATACCTCCTCTCTCTCTATCATACACACACACACAAGAATGATTATATGCTTCTCTACTACACCTACATACCTCTCTCTCTCTCTCTCTCACACACACACACACACATATACAAGAATGGCGATATGCTTCTCCTACTACGCCTACATACCCCTCTCTCTCACACACAAGAATGGGATATGCTTCTCCTAACCGCTGGGAGAAACATATACCTACTACACCTACATACACCCCTCTCTCTCTCTCTCTCACACACACCACACACGCACACACATTACCAAATGGAAAGAGTTCGATACGTTTCACGTACATAACCACCAGGATTGGCAGGAGAGATCTTCTCTTTGGGCATCCTAACGAGGCACTGCAAAAATGCAATATCCGCCTTGTACAGCTCCAGCTGACTGTACGTGTCGTACCCGACATCGTGTTGGAAGCAGCATAATCCAGCCAGTCAACCGGCGGCTTGTCCCACACAAGGGAACCGCCGCTCCTCCCGCTCGAGTAGTTTCGGCCACAAGTTACCGTACTTTGGGAATATTCCCGACAGTATTTCTCTGGTTCCCTTGTGCCACGGCACCTTTGCGTAGTAAGGTGTGAACGGAGGCATTCTGAAACACCCACCTGGTTCTGGTTCTGTGAAACCAATACATACACATATAACACATACTTACACAGAGCATATACACATACCAGGATATTCTGTTGATCTTTCTGTGAGGATCCAAGATTCTTGATGAGCTGTAGAATGGGAGTGGTGATTATGTCTTTCCACATCCATAGACCATGTCTGTTTAATTCATCATTGGAATCTTTCTCATTATTCTTTTGTTCTTCGTTGTCGGGAGCCAGTTTTGAATTCGAAATTTGAATTGAGGAGGGAAACAATGTTTCAGGCTTGAGTTGCATTCTCCCAGTAAGAGGATTGAGGGCAGGACAGGATAAATGGCCATCACATAGCCACGTGTACTCACCTTTAGCCCTTTAGAAGCTTAATTATATTAAGTTAATATTTTAATTTAAGCATAGTTTTTATAAAATGAAATTAATAGCAAATGAATATGAAATATAAATATAGACCCTTCAAAAAGAATTGAAATTTAAAAAAATTATGTTTAATACAATTTTTGATATATGCAGAAAGCGGACAGAGATTTGAAGTAAATAAATCTCAATTGAACTTAAATTTATAAATTAAATTAATAACCAATTGATGAAATCATTTTTAATAAATATACGCATACACACGAATATTCGTCTATACCTCTATGTATACGTTGATTCTTGATCATATGTGTATGTATAAACACCTAGTCATATACATATGTAGAGAGAGGAAAATTCTCTACATAGATTTCTTTCATGTCATAACAATTAAACATTTTAAATTCTTTTTAAATAATATTAGAATAAGAAAGGGCATATTATGTAAATTAGTTAATACATTTTTAAATTAATATGCTTTTCTGTTTAAATGTATATGTACATGGGTTTTTAATGTATATTAATTAAAAAAATTAAAATAATGTAGACAAGAAACCCTTAAGAATTAAGAATATTAATTTCTCTTTAATTTTTGATACACGTTTTTAACTATTATACAAGTGTCAATCATCGATCTGAAGTGTGAAGATAAAAGATATGCTCCACATTTTAAGGAACACGCCTTGCACCGGAACACGCACACGCTAACTGGCGTGTCGTGTCGGGAGCACTACGTACTCTGAGAATATTCCCAACAATATTCCAGGCTCTCAAGATTAAAAATTATTTAAACGTTCACAAATTTTATATTTGAAATGTTCCTTAAGTACTTGATTAAAAGTCATTTTTATAATTAGGATGTTTAGTTTAGAAATTATTTATTATTATTATTGTACCATTGTTGATTAATATTTAATATTATGATGACCATGTGTTAACTTAAGTTTTAAAACTTAATTCTAGTGTGAAATCAATTTTTTATTTAACACATTTCATAAATTTAGTTTATTTATATCAAAATGCCAAGTAAACATATCAATCAATTATTACTATTAATTTTATTATCTTAACAACTCACAATAGGTTTTTAATTAACAAAATAATGAAAATATCATTGATAAGAACTAATTTAAATAATATCATTGATAAAAACTATTTTATAGATTTTTCCTTAAATTTTATATTAAAAATGAAAATTCATATACGTTATTATATATATATATATATGTGTGTGTGTGTGTGTGTGTGTGTTACCAGCAAGAGCCAACATTCGCCATTTTAGAAATAAGCCTCCAAGATACCCAAGCATAATACCCACAGTTGATACAAACTGAAATAAACAAAAATTTATGTTTATTAAATTATGTATAAATAATTATTAAAAAAAGCTTTTTTTTAACTTTAAATTAATAATTAATTTACTAATTTAAAATTAATTAATTAAATAATAAATGCTTAAGACAAAGTCCCACATAGTGCAAATACCAATAAAATTCTGTAAGACTTAAATTAAATATCTAAAAAAGCATATTCTGTTCTTGATAAGTATATACCTCCCACACGCGCACTAGTAAATAGAGACAGATATGTACCCTGTTATAGTATAACAGTAATCCATATTATAATGTACATATGTATCTCCACCTGTATAAGTAGCTAAAAATGAAATACATATACAGTATACTATTTAAAAAACATGATTTTGTTTTTATTCTATATTATTATTGATAATAAGTGTTTTTTTTTAATAATCATTGTACTTTTAAAAATGTAAAATTATATCGCTGTAATTGCCTTTTGCAACATTTTATAAAAGACAGATTAGAATTCAAGGACAGGTTAAAAATGCCAAGTACAAACAAACAACCGATAACTAATAAGTATCTTGTATTAAAAAAAATCTTAACTTAAGTGAGAATTGTAAGTACAATCAATTAGTATATCGTAAATACTAAATAGTAAAATTTTAAAAATCTATTTAACTTCTTAGGTTCACTTTCCAATAGTGAGTGGTTAATTGCCTCAACCAATCATATTTTAATAAATTATTTATTTTATTAATAATTTATTTTTTCATTTGTTGAATTATTTAAAATTTAACATTTACATGGTGCCTATGTGGCACCTAAATGGCACCTATATACTTTTTTGATGGTAGCTAAACAATCAAGCAATTTTGCTTGGTTACACAGTTACCATGCATAAAATAGTGACACGTGTATAATTTAAATATATAAGTTATTATTAAATTTTTTTTTTATTTCCTTGCACAAGCCCATGGAAACTTATTCGGTGTTATAAGACAGTAAGGCATTACGGCCCATGGCAACTATCAATAGATCTTTTTATCACTTATTATTAATTAATTTGATGTGCAAGTGATCTCTTTTTTATTTTAATTAACTTTTTTTTTCCTAATTTTAAATTTATTAAAATAAAGATGCAGTAAGCTTCTCAATGTTAAAAAAGGATTAATAAAGGTAAATAAGAATTTTAATGAAATACTCATGCATTTTTACTTTTGTTTATATTATAGAATACATAAATATATATATATAACATATATTATAGTTATACATGTATGTATTTATGTAACTCATATATATATATTTTGCATTATGAAGAGGAAAGCCTCAATATTAAAATTATAAAAATATTTATATGCATGAGTGTTTATAGTTATGCATGTAATATTTCTGTCTTTGCATATGTGCATGTAAGCTTCTCTTTCTACGTGTGTGTAATCTCTCTTCTCCATGCATAATACTTGCCCCATATGCATAAGTGCATATAATTAATCTCTTTCTCTCTCTATACATGTATATATGCATATATAAAACATATGTATATATATGTGTGTGTATTGATATGTTTTATGTATTTAGATGCATTTTGTTTAACATGTACACACAAGTCTTGAAAATAAGAATGCCTAAAAAAAATATATAACTTTATAATATAAATAAAAATGTATAATTTTAACTAAAAAATTATAATTTATGTTTATAAGTTACTTATTTAATATACACAAGAATCACTGTACCATTTGATACAATTAATATATATATATATATAATACAATATACATTGACTTATATATTGGGTTACTCATTAATAATTTATATTTTTATCTTTTTCATATAATTTATTCTCGAGTCTTTATATCGACACACACATATTAAGGTTAATGAATTTTTTTTATTAATTAAGGTTTTTAGGCTTAAATAAAAATTATTCACTGGTAATTTAATTTTTAATTCAATTAACCACTTCACTGGAAAACCACAGTGGTAATTATTATTAACGATGTGGTAAACATTAAGTTTATAATAATATACTTACATTAGTTTGTAATGAGTGATAAGAGAAAGAATATGCTGATTTTAAACATGTATTATGCTACATTTTAAAAATGTATTGTTATCTTATTGTATACAAATGAGTATAAAATTTACTAAATTATTATTGTTAAGCGAGATTAAGCGCGTAATTAGGTTAAGAGCAATACTTTGTGCAGAGTGTGTTCTTGGCGATGGCGGAAGGCGGCGGGAACAAGCTAATGACGGCTATTCAATACTCTAAATACGGCGGAGGAGCTGCATCTCTCAAGGTCAATCTCTCTCTCTCTCGTATCATCCTTTTTCATAATTTCTTTGAAAATGTATACTATGTGTTCATTCATATATATATGTATGTGTGTGTGTGTTGTGTGTGTGTTTCTGTCACAATTGGATCATGACCGCCTGAACCCAGTATCTTAACATGTATGAATTTGGGTATGTAGTATGTATGTGTGTGTGTGTGTGTGTGTGTGTTTTACTTCTTAAGTATATATACATGTCTGTACACTCAAACACACATATACGTACATGCGTACTTATATATTTTGTGTGTATACTGCGACTGAATGTAATGGAGGAGATCAAATTTTATTTAATGCTTGAACACACGCTGTATTTAATATGTTTGTCTCTGTGTCACTAGTTTCTTTTTAATTTTCGATGACGCACACACACACGGCTCATTTCTGACCATGTATTAAACAATTATTATACTTAAACAGCTTATTTCGATGACACGCAAACACACACACACACACACGGCTCACACAGGATACTCTCTGACCATGTGTTAAACAATTATTATACTTAAACAGCAGTAGTTTGACATGCATGTCTGTACAATACAACTCACTCGCATATGTGTATTGTACGTGTATACTTAACTGTTTTGTGTATGCTGTAATATATATATATAACAGAACACAGTTTAATGGAGGGGCTTTCCGTTAAAGACCTCTTAATGCATGGACATTCATGTCAACATAAATTGCTTAAACCAGTAATTTAATGTTATCTTATTAATGCATACTCTCTCTCTCTCCCACTCTCTCACACACACGTATATATAATTGCTGTGTATTTCAGCGCGTGGATATACCAATCCCCACAGCGAAGAAGAATGAAATCCTGGTTTAAGGTTGAAGCAACTGCGATCAACCCTCTTGACTGGAAAGTTCAATCGGGAATGCTTAAGTTCCTTAATATTCCCACTAAATTCCCTTACACTCCCGGTAAGTATTCAAGTATTTATTTTAAATTGCTATATATGTATATATTGTATTGTTTGATATATTTTATTATATATAGTAGTACATTAACTATTTGAAATGAAGTGTTAGTAATAAATACAAATACACATTTGCAAATATATAAATTTTATAACCTTAAAATTGTTAGCTGCCTTGATACCAGGTGTGTGTGTGTGTACCCTTGCGTACATGCGTGTATATATATGCACACACACACCCACACACACACACACACACACACACACACATATTTTATGGCTTATATAGAGAGTATAAACACATTGTTTTCGTATATGTAAGATACGTCATATTTATATGTACGGGTTATCATTCTAACGCCTCTCTCTCTCTCTCTCTCTCACACACACACACACACACACACACACACACACACTCATAGCACCGGATGAATATATATATCTTTACTTAATTGTATATTGAAACTTCTAAAATACATATATAACACAATATGGTGGGTATAAATCAATATATATGCATAGTTAGAAGGAACCATTTCTATTCATAATGTATATCATACTTATACATTATACGATGTACAGATTTTCTATAAGCTGCTTTTACACACGACGGTATGTATATTCTGTGTATATAACTGTAAATTCATAAAATGTAATGAGTATGAATCTTCACTGATATCTTGTTTATATATAGCGTTATATGCATCGTAAAAGCTCTATAACACATATATGTATATTGTGTGTGTGTATGCGTGCATGTGTAATTGTGGATATTTACAGTATGGTGGGGGATTTGCAAAGTAATGCAGTTGCATCTCCAAAATTAACTGCAAAGAGACCAAGTGAGGTATCCGCGGTAAGATGCTGCTGCGCTGCCTATTGCGGGGCTTAGTGCATTACAGAGCATTCGCGACTCTGCTGGTGCAAAGCTCGATGGCTCTTACAAAGGGAACATTCTAGTCACGGGTGCATCCGGGGGGGTTTGGAACATACGCTGTCCAGGTGTGTGTGCGTGAGTTTTACATATGTATGTATGTAGTAGAGGTGCCTCTCTCTCTCTCTCTCTCACACACACACACACACACACATTTTACAGATTGCGAAGCTTACCGGGGCTCATGTAACTGCAACCTGTGGAGAAAGAAACGTTAAACTGGTGGAGAGCTTGGGAGCTGATGAAATTTTAGACTACAAAACACCTGAAGGAAAGTCCATGAAGAGTCCCTCTGGTAAACCTACGATGCTGTTATTCATTGTGCGAAGAGCATGCCGTTTTCTGCTTTCCAGCCCGTCCTCGCTCCTAAGGGCAAGGTATGTGTATACGCATGTGGTGTGCGTGTGTGTGTGTTCTTGTTATGGTTGTTTTATATATATTTAAGCTCCGTAAGTATTAGCTACACGCACACGCTTGTGTCTCTAATGTTTTGCTTGGTGCATGTATGTATGTATGTATGTATACATCATTGTGGTAACTTACACGCACACGCAACACACACAGTATGTGTATTTAACTTAGTGGTTATTTTTTAATGCAGGTTATTGATTTAACCCCCAGTTTTGGAGTGATAATGACAAGTTCTTGACGCTGTCAAAGCAGAAGATAGTCCCTTTTCTCGTCTCCGCAAATGCAAACGATCTCGGCGTGCTGCTCGATCTCGTTAAGGATGGTAAATTGAAGACGGTGATTGATTCGCAGTTCCCGTTTTGATAAGGTCGAAGAAGCGTGGGGCGAAGAGTGTAGATGGGCATGCTACTGGTAAGATAGTTGTTACTATGGATGATTAAGGCAGTTAAGGGCCTTAAGGGTACATTTGTTTAAGGGTCGCTAAGGTTGTATCTATACATTATGCATTCATATCTTTATATAATAATAATAATAATAATGAAAGATTACCTTCAGAATATATAACATCTTTAAAATTATAAAAAATAAATATGATTATTGTTGTAAAAAGATAATAATAATAATAAAATAAAATATATATATATATATATATCAAAGGTGCGACTAAACGCACATGGTGAAACTATATAGAAATAGAAATATATATAGCATTTTTCTAGCTAGATAAATAGAAATATATCGTCTATATATATAATCGTATATAAAACTAGTTAAATAAATATATATAATACTATTTAAATACACACACGCGCACAAACACATTGATATACAAAAGCAAGACATGTATTCATAAAAATATGTGGTTATAGTTATTATTTTATAAAATTTACTTATTTATTTATATTCATATTCCTGAAGTGATATGCTAATAAATTAAATATAATTATCTTTTGTATTCATATTAACAAATAGTAATAATAACGAAAGAGGTACTTTGTCCCCAAATCTGTTTGAACTTTATGTATTTTGATTTTAAAACTATAATAAATAGTTAAAATATATATTTAACCTTTAACCAAAAGAACAAAGTTTATTAAGTGAGCATTAGTAAATTATTATAAACTTTATAAATAAATGAAATAGCTTTAATAAATTATATTTTGGATTTAAATACTATGAATTAGTTAATGAAATTTATGTTTAACTTTTAATTTTGAAGTGCATGAAATTTAATTGAAGTTCATTTAATTTAAGAACTTCCAAGGGATATTTGTTCAAATATATATAAATATACATACATATATATATATATACATATGCATATGTGTATCTGTAGGTATACATATGTAATATAAAGTATATACATATACCATTATAAACGTTGTTTATACGGTGTGTGTGTGTGTGTGTGTGTGTGTAAAGTAGAAGTGTATATTTTAGAATAACAAAGTTTACTAGACAACAGAAGTAGCGGTGTAAGATTGAAGGGTAACACACGCACGCATTGGTAATGTTGATGCATACGTGTGTGTTCACGCGCATGCGTATGTAAGTATGTATCTAATATTAGTATTGTACATCATTTTGTATTCTCATGTCGTTCAAAAATCTATGTATACGTCGTGTCTAAAAAAGATAATAGAAATTAAATGTAAGATTTGTATATACACTCTAAACAGGAAAATATATGTGTGTGTATACAGAGAGTACCATTTGAATATTCTTCCTCATTGATAAGAATATTCTAATCAGGATAAACTTGAAGATTTTTTATTTCTTTAATAGTGCTATATTATAACTTTTATAATAAGAAGCTTTAAATTTGTATACACAAATGTTATACTTTACATATATCTCGACATGTTTAAATTTATTATATTATATATTATGAATTATATATATTATAATGTACTATTTATTATTTACATTATTTCTAGATTTTGATTAATTTTAAATTTTACACTCATTTGTCTAAAATTATAGATTTTACATAATTTTAAATTAGATAAATTAAGTCATAATTTTTACATAATAATTTTGAATTATAATTTAAAAGAAATCTGTAAAAATGACATGTATAAATCATGTATATGAATACTCTTTAATAATACAATAGCCCCTTTTAAAATTTGTGACATATTATATGCTTCAAATATTGTAAAGATGTATATACAGATTTTATGTATATACGTCCAATGCATGTATATGTATTATTACAGCTCTAACCATGAATATGCTAGAATATGCCAAGGTTATTTTTAAATAAAAAATAAACAAAAAATTTCCTTGGAAAAATAATATTCTTAAAAAACTGGCTCCTTTTTTAAACTTAAATAAATTAATAAGGATAGATTCATGATATATTAATAAATTAACCACAGATATATACATCATATACGTATATGCATAAATGATATAAGCATCATTATTTCATAATACAAAAAGTACATTATATATAGATTATACATATGACAAGTTAAAATGCTAATTTTATAAGCTAATTATAAATATTAAAAGATTTGTGAAGAATACATATATATGTATACATTACTAAATTTATATTTGTAAACATGTATAAAGAAATTTAAGTTTTTTGCTTGAAAAACCTAGTAAATATATCTAAGTATATATATATATATATACATAAGCAATGTGAAACATAGACCATTATAATTCCTGTAAATGATTTATATTATTTTAAAAATTCAATTTAAATAATCTACACTTTTAACATCTCAAATGTATATGTCTATGGTCATGTGTATATATATTTATATGTATCTATACAAAGTACACTTTATACATCTGATTAAGAGTGTTTAAGGGCAGTTAAGGGCTCAAAACAGCTTTTGTACATCCATATGTTATTATAACATTTAAATAACATACATTTAGACAAGTGAGTACGCACTCGCACACACACACACACGCACACACGCATGTACATATACATATATCTATTGTAATAAGGGCTGTTAAGACCTGGTTGCATAATACACATATGTAAATGTGTTTTGTGGATGTATGGGTCCATTTTCCACTGATGTGTATTTGTGTGTATACATGCATATCTCTATCTATTTTACAACATTCTTTAAATATTGATTCTTATTCTAAACCATAATGGAAGTTAATCATATTACAATATTATATAATTTACTTTACCATTCACACGTAAGAACGTATTCCTAGCATATGCCAACTTTAAAGAGATATAATTAAAGTGAATTATAAAACCATTAATTTCTTTTTATTAAACTTTTATCTGTATATTGTTATTTTGATATTAATATTTCTTTGTATATATTTATTAATATTTCTTTGTTATCTTAAAAAACTCTAGAGGTTCTCCCCCGACTCAGTTTCTTATAATCTGCATTTATTTAGTTTTCTAATTTATTAATATTTGTCATGTATGAATTTTCTACTTTCTGCATATTATTGTTTTTATGTTATATTTATATAATTCCATGTTGGACTCATATGTTGTTATTCTCTCTCTATGTGTGTGTGTAATTAGCTATATGCGTCTTATTTACATGTAACTAAATAGATAATTAACATATGCATATAGTTTTTACATACTGATATTGTATTATTGAGTAATCGAGAGAGTAAGGTTGAAACGGTTTTTAATGTAATGTTTAGTATGTTTGCTACATATATATATATTACATGTGTATATATAATATACGCACACAGACACACACATGTAAATGGTGTCTAAATAATTTCAATTATTATTGTATAATACTTAAATAAACTATTAAATAATTTAGGTTATTACTTATAACGTGTTTAATTAAATTTTGACTATCATGTTTAAATTAATCAGATAAATCAGTTAAACTAATCATTTATTATGCTGGCGACAATGCGCCACCTGTCATTAAATTATAAATTATTTTAACTAATTTAATTAGTTTCAAACTTGTTTTCTAAATAGCTAGTTTAACTTCATAAATCTTTTAATTAAAAATTATCAGATCATCTCTTATTACATGTTCTTTTGCATGTACTTTTAAAGTGTCACATATCGTTTTGACTTTACATTAAATTTAAGTTTAAATTATATTTAAATTAATAAAGAATTTAAAAACTTCAATATGACGGCTGAATAACCCTATTAAACAGTTACAGTTAGTATTTAATAAATTACTTAAATAAATTAGTTTATAAACTGTCGCAACAGTGCATTGTTGACAATAATATTCCTATGTGACATAAAATTAGGACTTCTACCACACTGTGTGCGACACTGTTTTTCAGGCATTTGACCGATGTGAACGTGTACGATGTCAGTGAATGTACTAAATTCATAGTTTGACATTTCGATGGTGTTTTTCACAAAAATAACTGACAAGCGTAACAAAATAAAATGTTTGATTGTCACTTATAATATGTTACAACTATAAATATGGCGTTAGTTTGCAGAATATGCCCCCTTTGATTTTAATATTAATTAGGAAGGATTTAGGATATTGAGTGTTATAATATGGAGAAAATTTAACGAGATAAATTAAAAAAAAAACTAAATCCTTATTGAAAATTAGAAAAGTAAAACGTAAGGCTTTAGGGTTAATGCATTTTTGAATTAACATATTATTTTATTTTAATGCATTTATGAATGGGGTTTTAGTGTATGTTATATGCAAGAAACCCCGGAGAATTAAGGTAAATGTAAATTTTCCTTTTATTTTTTACATGTCCCGAGGGGCCGTGTTCTACAAATGTCTCGAATAGGACTGGGTAAACAAAGTTAAAATCCATGCTTAATCATGTACTTAAAAATGAACATCATATATGTGCTGTCCTAAATCTAGCATAGTTTATCGATCAATAATATTTATATAATCAACTAACAGATCAAATCAGTGGTTGGGAATATAAACAAATAATAATATAAACTAAAAAATTTAGAAATCTATAGCGTTTACTATAAAGATGCCGAATTAATTTTTTAAACTTTTTTTAAAAACAGGTCACTTTCTTGTTAGTTTAAAAAAAAGTAAAAAAATAATAATAATAATAATAAATAAAGAGAGCGATATCTCAGCTGTCCATTACTGAAAATATTATTTAAGCAGATGATAAGGCCAGGTGTCCTTTTAACAAGATCCAACGGCTGAATGCCCCAGCTCTAGAGTATATAAAATGCAGGATTGCAAGGTTCTGGGCACTTGTTCTTGCTCGTATTTTCTTGTTCATTCTTATACACTCTCTAAGATATCATTCATTCCAACAGGGTGACATGGCTTCCAGGTAAGCAACCAATGCATGCAAGCAAGCAATATCTCTAAGCTTTCTCATGCTTGTACAGCGGATGTGGTGGTAATGCAGAGGCAGCGGTGGCTGCAGTCCCGTGGGGGTATTCCCCGTATGCTGGCAAGTTTTAAAGGCCAGATGTTAGTGCTTCATATGGCACCCATATGGAATAAAAAAAACGTTTATGTGGTATATTGTATAAATATAAATACACATTCATATTATATACACTGATTAAACATTTACAAAGGTATCCAGATGATGTTATATAATACTTTTTTGTATGCATTACATTAACACATTCGATCTTTGTTATTAAATTGGCATCTGGAATATGTCATGCTTGCGTGTAAGAAATGAGCTACTTAATAATTAAAATATATTAATTATAATTAGTAATACACCGTTGGAATGGAACTAATAAGCAATTAGGATAATAATTTTATTAATATAGTGTATCTTTTATTTTTAAATCATAGTTTACATATGTCTGTTATTACATAAAGTATATCCATATAAAGTATATCTATATTACGCACATGGGCTGCTGGAATATTCTCATTTTTGGGTACATGGCTAAGCATGAAATTTTTAACAATCAAACGTTTTATTTTGTGAAAAACACCATCGTGGAGTTATTAATATCATATGCAGTTTAGAATATATGTACTTAACTTTCATATATACAATGTAATTAAATCTCGTGGCTATATTATATACTTTTGGAGTGTATTCTATATTATATACATAAATTATAGTAATGTCAGTATAGATATATATGCCCTTAATTATAATAATAAAGTTTTAACATTCATGGAGCAAATGTGTGTTAACTTATTAAATTGTGCATTAATAATTTAAACTCTAATGTTTAATTTGATTAGGAAACCTGACATTTCACTTATAAAACTCAATAACGTATTAAAATATAAAAATGTATAGTTTAATAAATGAAACACAAAAATACAGAGGCAATTATAATACATACACATGCATATATATACATATACATACACACACACATATATGTGCATATAATGTGTGTATATAGTCGTAATATAGATCCTGTAAACAAAAAATACATCTCTCTCTTCACACACACACACACATGCCTAGATTAAGGTACAGGAAAAGACGCTTACATTTATATATGTTTCCTATCTAGTACACGAATACACATCAATGAATTATTAAAAGTTAATGAGTAAGAATTTAACTGATGGCATATATATAGCATGTTTTCATATAATTTGTATAGTTTGATAATGTATTATAACAAAGTTAATTAACGTGCCTAAAGTCTGTTTTTTTTTAAATACCAATGTAGCATTATATTAAATATAATCATGAATATTTTTATTTTAATCCTGGAAAATTAATTATATTCATATAATAAATATACTTTTAATTTACATACCAATTTTGTTATTATTAGAATTCTATGATTTACTAGATACCGTTCTAATTTAAAACTTAGCACTGGAGTGCTATACGAATATGTCTAATACCAACATTATTTTTTATTAAGGGAGATAATTAATTTATATATTTATAATAATTATTAACATAATAATTAAACTAATAGTCTCTTTACAAAATAGATATGTAAACACCCACACACACAGTCTGCGTGTGTGTGTGTACGCATACATGTATATTTGTTCGAGATTGAGGGACTTAAAAGACGCAGGGAGGATTGTTTCTATGAGGTCATTCTCAAATGTATTACACACACACACACACACATATATATAATATCATATAATATAATATAAACTCAAAAAACACACAATACATATAGGAGGTTTTGATGAGATTGAGTACAAATACACACATTATATATATGTGTGTGTGTGTGTGTGCAATTAATTTCATGTGCAAAACTATTGGGAAACTTAGCTTCATTGAATAGTTTAAAAAAATTTAAAATGATTAGTAAAATCGGTTTGAGTACTTCTTGACATATTAAGGATTTTCATTATTATTTATGAGATTAAATTTTAAACGTATATTGGTTCATTCAGCCTCTTGAGGTGTTATCTTAAGTATGTTTTTTGTCTTATAATTATGGTATATTTTCTCTCTCTATATATATAGCACACACACCTCATATAACTGTACATACATCGTATATGTATGTATGTATATATATTTCACACGAATAATTGAAGTAGTCTTTCATAGTAAGGAGCATAAATAATTTATATATAAATTTCAATTCGTAATTAGTTGAGAAATGTGACTTCTTTTACATTAAATATAAAAGTTTTTGATCTATTATGCTATAGTATGTATATATATGCTATTGTATAGTTGGAATGATAATTTTAAAAAGTTGCATTCTTTTGAAAAATATCAAAATTAATTAAAGTAATAAAGAATTTTCTTATTATCTTATTTATGAAATATACCTTAATATTTCTAAATATACTTTGTAAGATACTGTATATTAGATAACGTACGTATATACGCATGTGTATATACGCACATGCGTAGTGACACATGGGTGGTGATCTGGCCCCCATGTGTCAGCGCCACGTGTCGCATGTGTGCCACGTGGCAGGAGGCTCCTGTATATAAGCAGGGTTTTTGTAAACTAAGATATCAGATTTTCATTTAATATATCTGCTCTTTCATTGGTGGAGAAGTTGGGTATTCCTTTCTTCCGCATTTTCTTTTTCTTGTTTCCATGACAATGAACATGGAGACGGCTTTTAGCATTATTGCTACTGCTATTGATGCACAAACTAAGTTGTTGGAGCGCTTTGTTGAGGGTCCGTCCTCCTCTTCCCCGTCTGAGCCTCATGCCGGGGGATCTGCTTCTAGTACTCCTTCATCTTCTTCACAGGCCACAAATCCGAGGGTTCGACCCCGATCTTTTTGTGGTGATCCGGGAGATGATGTATACCACTGGTTTGATCATTTCCAAGTCATTGTTCGTTACCATGGTTGGGATGAGGCCCGTGCTCTCAGAGAATTCCCTACATGTTTGGAAGGCCCTGCGCTCAAGTGGTATAATGGATTGGCTGCGGAGATTCAAGCCAATAGTAATCGGTTAACGGAATGCCTCAAACGTACGTTTGGCAAAGTTGAGGATTCAGATGATGCTTTCCAACAACTGCATGCGATACGACAACATCCTGGTGAGTCTGTTATGCGGTTCAGTATTAGGTTCGGGGATTTAGTTCGGCGTGCATATCCTAACATGCCTGAGCCTATTAAGCTCGGTATGTTATGGCCAACTATGCGACCCGAACTTGTTCGATTCGTTCGGGCTCTTCGTCCTACCACATTGGAGGAAGCTTTTGCACTAGCTCAACGTTTTGAGTTGGTGCCTGGTGAGGGCCGTGTTCCCCTTGGGTTACCTGCTCCTCTTGTTCAGCGTGCTGATCCAATGGAGGTTGATGCTGCTGCATATGTGCCCGCACGACAAGCCTTTCGTGGTCGACCTCGGGGCCCACCCCGTGGACCACCTCCACGAAATCGTCCTGCACCTGCTCCAGTTCCTGCCCGTGGTGGTCAAAATCCACGGATTCGTGACAGGAGGAATCGGAACAATGCAGGTCACCCAATCAAGTTCATTGTTGGGCCTGTTGGGCACCTGGACATACTTGGCGGGCATGCGATGTGTATCCTGATTGGCGTCCACCACATCCAGGCTGGCGACCATATGTTCCGGATGGTGTACCTGTGGCGGCCATTATGTCTGATGATGAGCTTCCAGATGATGAAGCTCTCTTGCGGTGGATCTGTTGCGGAAAACCAGTAATCGTACGGGCGACGGAGGGATCCCGTGCGATGGAAACTCCACCTCCATGTTTTTTCGCTATGCATATCAAGGGTTGCAAGTTCCACCAAATCATCCAGTTTTCACATTTTCTGCACGAGTGAATGATGTTTCAGTCACAGTGCTTGTGGATACAGGATCTAGTATGTCTTCCATAACTACTTCTCTGGCGCATCGGTGCTCATTACCCTTAGACGAGCAGATAAGGTCTTGCACATTTTATATGGTAATGGGCAGTCTCGTGCAGTATCACAGTACACCACTTCGACTACACTGGTTATGGGTGCCAACTGTAAGTTTCCCTCTGGGTCTCTTAGGGTTGTCCCTTCCCAGGTCTTTGACATCATTCTGGGATGTGATTGGTTAAAGCAGTCGAAAGGTACATGTGATTTTTCACTCTCTCCTCCTGTATTACGCTTGGAGTCTGTGTCTTTGCAGTCTGTTCCTTTACGTCCAGAGAAGTTTGTTGCTGTTTGTATCACGCATACAGCTCCTTTGATTCCGGTCTTGGGGTGGTGTTCATCTCAACAGGTTCAAATGCCGGATCCGTCACCTGAGTGTCGAGCACACTGCATCGAACAACTTAAGAAACAGTATGCAAGTTTGTTCAAATTTGATCTGTCCCAAGGTGCACGTGTGAAGACTCGACACTGTATACCCACCGGCAATGCAAAGCCTTTCAAAGTCCCGGTTCGACGCAGGTCACCAAAGGAGTTATCAGCCATGCGAACAGCTGTTACTGATATGATTGGTAAACGAGTGTGTCGTCCGTCACGGAGTCCATGGGCATGTGAACCTCATTTGGTTCCCAAGCCTGATGGATCTCTCCGATTTTGTGTGGATTACCGACCTCTTAACGATGTTACCATCAAAGATGTCTATCCACTTCCGAACTCTGCCGATCTATTAGATCGTTTGGGTCAGAGTCGATGGTTTACTAAGTTGGATTTGGCATCAGGATATTGGCAGGTTCCTATGGCTGAGGAGGATATTCCAAAAACGGCCTTCCGGACACCATTTGGTCTTTACGAGTTTTTGGTCATGCCTTTTGGATTGACTTCAGCTCCTGCCACCTTTCAACGCATGATGGATGAGCTTCTTTCCGATATGCCTGATATCACTGCCGATTTTATCGACGATGTGCTCATTCATGGGTCTGGTTCTTGGGAGGATCACATTCGTGATGTACGGCGCGTTCTTGATCGATTTCGAGAAGTTGGCCTGAAGTTGAAACTTGAAAAGTGTGTGTTTGGTTCGACCGACACCACTTACTTGGGTTACCGTATATCTCGAGAGGGTTTACAGGTGGATCCAATGAAGTTGCGAGCTGTTCGAGAGTTCCTCGTCCCGTACAGTACAGGAAGTCCAGCGTTTCTTGGGCACGGTGCAGTACTTGGGTCGATTCATCGATCATCTCACTGATCGAACTGCCCCTCTTCGGGAGTTAGTTCGTCCACAGGTATCTTTCAGGTGGACTCGCAGGTGTCAGCAGGCATTTGACCAGTTAAAAGAGTTCCTGACAACTCCACCATTGCTTCAATACCCAGATTTTACTCGTCCGTTCATTTTACGAGTAGATGCCTCAGATGTTGGTATTGGTGGTGTATTGATGCAAACTGATGCTGTGGATTCTTCAATTCGACACCCGGTGGCTTACATTAGTCGAGTACTCACGCCGGCTGAGCGGAATTATTCCACTACTGAAAAAGAATGCCTTGCTGCTGTTTGGGGTTTTGAACGACTTCATGCCTACTTACATGGGAGTGAAACACTTTTGGAGTGTGATCATGCTGCTGTCACTTCCTTATTAAAACGGAAGAATTTAGTGGGTCGCGTAGCCAGATGGGCATTACGTCTCCAGGTATATAACTTTAAGGTGGTGCACAGGCCTGGGCGAACAATGGTGGATGCGGATGCACTTTCTCGAGCACCCCTCTCCGATTCCACTTTGCCTGCTCATGCAGTAGCTGCAGCATTCGGTTTGATACAAGCCCCTCAGGTATTCGATGCCGACTTACCATCCTTGGAACAGTGGCAGGATGCTCAAAAACATGAACCATGGACGAGGCAATTACGCGATGCGTTTGCAATCCGTCTTCCGAACCTCGGTTTCGACAATATCATGCTCAGTTTCGACTTCAGGATGGTTTATTGTATTTTATTGGGACAAATCCAGAGGACAGATGGCGTTTGGCTGTACCCTCTACATATGTTCCACACCTTCTTCGAGCATATCATGATTCACCTATTGTTGGAGGTCATCTTGGTCACCAACGAGTGTTGGAGAAGCTGCGCCGATCATTTTATTGGCCAGCATGCGTGGTGATGTGATCAGGTATATTCAAAGTTGTCCCACTTGTCAAACTCGGAATTCCTCTACGACTCGGGCCATGGGGTGTTGGAATCCATCAATGTCTCTCGCCCTTTTGAGTTAATTGCAGTGGATTTAATGGGACCTTTTCCACGTTCTTCTCAAGGTAACCAGTACATCATTGTTGTATCCGATTATTTAACTCGATGGGTGAGGTTGGTGCTCTTCCGGATGCAACTGCCATGTCAACAGCTTTGTTTCTGTTCGATAATGTGGTTTTGCAGCATTCTTGTCCAGAGCGGATGTTATCAGACAATGGCCCCGCTTTCATTGCAGAGGTATTCCGAGTGTTGTGTGAGAGGTTAGGGGTAAAACATTCATTTGCCTCTCCGTATCATCCACAAACTGATGGTTTGGTGGAGCGATTGAATCGGACCTTCAAGGGTATGATCTCGAAGTATGTGAACTTCAATCACACGGACTGGGATTGGTATTTGCGATGTTTGAGATTTGCTTATGTAACAGGCATTCAGAGTTCGATTGGTATCTCTCCATTCAAGGCATTGTATGGATATGATCCTAAGTTGCCTAGTGAATTGGGGTTATCATCGAATCTGCCACGTGCCGAGGATGCAAAGATGTGGGCTCGACATTTGGATGCTGTTTTGCCTCTTCTGCGTGCAGAGTCTGCTGAACATCTTGGTCGAGCTCAAATGCGGCAGCAATCTTCTTACAATGCACGACATCAAATTCCACCAGATTTTGCTGACGGTGACTTAGTCCTGGTACGTTTTCCCAAGCTGACTGCACCTGGGCTTGCAACTGGTTTATTACACAAGTGGCTTGGTCCCTACCGAGTACTCCGAAAGGTTGGTCCTCAGGTATATCAAGTAAGTTGGTGGGATCTCATGAGGTTGAGATAGTTCACGTGGTTCGAATGAAACGGTTTGTCGTTCGAGACTCGTTGAGTACATTTGGTCATACCTTAGATGGCCCAGCTCACACGGATCCAGGACCATCAGATCCATCACCATCTACACAGCCGCAGAGGGGAGGATAGTGTAAGATACTGTATATTAGTAACGTACCGTATATACGCATGTGTATATACGCACATGCGTAGTGACACATGGGTGGTGATCTGGCCCCCATGTGTCAGCGCCACGTGTCGCATGTGTGCCACGTGGCAGGAGACTCCTGTATATAAGCAGGGTTTTTTAAACTAAGATATCAGATTTTCATTTAATATATCTGCTCTTTCAACTTCATACTGCAATAAAATATACTATATACTAGAAACATTATAAATATGATAGTCTTATCACTTTTATAATTAATATATATATATAGCTTCATATCATACATATACATAATAAAGACTCAATTTTGTATGTATAAGTGAGTGTATATGTTACGTGTGTGTACATATACATTTGTGTAGATATGTATAGATTCATTCCTTTTATAAGATTGGAAGGTAGCATACACACACATATATATGCATATCCAGGAACGATCCCTACAATGAGAGGTATGTTCTGTCTCTCCCTCTCTTTCTCCCTCCATCCCTCTCTCTCTTCCCCTCTCCCACTCTCTCTCTCTCACACACGCACACACACATTATCATGAACAACTGATTATGTAATAATTATCAACAACATTAATCTATGTGCACACAAACATCATACAATAATGCATAATATATGTTTTCCCTAATTTAACCATGATTTTGAGATAGCTACATTTTTAATACCCGTATATTTGCATTACGCATCTACGTAGTGTGCATGTGGTATTAATTTTAAACTTCCACGTTTACATCAGAATATAAACATACACGGTTTACATCAAAATAATTTGATCTGAAGTTTCTAATTGATTAATCAATTAGTTATTATTAAATATTTTGATAATGCGTATAAGAATGTTCTACAAGAAGATTTTACTAAGGAATTAGGTTATTCTTAAGCTCAACAAATAGTTAATTATTTTTCTTTCACATTGTATCATTTTTGCATATGAAAATCCTTGCACCCGGGATGAAACATTGTTATAAAAGGTTGTAAGTTCAAACCTTCTTAAGGCCATGCACCATCCTTTGTGTTCAGGATGGAGCATGGCGGGAAAAAAGTAACAAGTTTGCATCATTTTCAGTGTGGATGATGGAACATAACTCACATGGCGGGAAAAAGTAACAAGTTTGCATCATTTTCAGTGTGGATGATGGGACATAACTCACAGCCTTCTAAAGTCATGCACTATGTTTGAAAATAAAGATGAGTAAAATTTGTAAAATTATGAGATTATGCACCATCTTGTAATAACCTTCCTTAAAAAGGAATCAAACTTATAACCTTTTTAATATATATACTGTTCTTATCCCAAAGTATGGTGCACAATCCCAAAAGGCTATAGTTCAATTTATTTTCATCGTATAATATTAATCTTGTCTTAAAAAGAAATAGACTCACAACATTTTAATATGGCTTTAGAAAATTACAAGTTTAATTCATTTTTAAAATGTAATATTAACCTTGTTTTTAAATTTAAATTGGTAATTTTTACCGATTATGCATTATCTTCATGATCTCAAAAGATTGCAGATTAAATTTCTTGTCAATGTATATTACTTTCACCTTTAGTAAGGTTGAAAATCATAGGCTCTTGAGACAATGCATGGTTCTCAAATAAGTGTGAGTTCAAATCTTTTTAATTAATATAAGCATGGCCTCAAATGACTTCAAGTTCAAATCCTTTTAATGTATTATATTAATTATGTAATGTTTGAATTCGCAACTTTCTAAGGCCATGCATTATCTTTAACACCAAACTTTATAACTTTTTAAGGCAATAAGTTTGCATCATTCTTAGTGTGGACGATGGGATAGAACTCACAGCCTTCTAGAGCCATGCACCATGTTTGGAAATAAAGATGAAGTAAAATTTATAAAATTATAACATCTTATAATAACCTTCCCTTAAAAAAGAATTAAACTTGCAACTTTTTTGGAGGCATATATTATCCTCATCCTAAAGTATGGTGCACGTTTAATTTATTTTCATCATACAATATTAATTTTATTTTAAAAAGAAGTCAAACTCACAACATTTTAATATGGCTTTAAAAAGTTACAAGTTCAATTCCTTTTTAAAATGCAATATTAACCTTGTCCTAAATTTAAACTGGTAATCTTTACTATCATGCATCATCTTTATGGTGCATGGCCCCAAAAGCTTGTAAAATAGATTTTTTCAATGTATATTATCACCTTAATAAGGTTAGAAATCGTAGGTTCTTGGGACAGTGCATGGTTCCCAAATGACTGCGAGTTCAAATCTTTTTAATTAATATAAGCATGGCCTCAAATGACTGTAAGTTCAAATTCTTTTAATGTATTATATTAATATAAAGTTTGAATTCACAACTTTCTAAAGCCATACATTATCTTTAACACCAAACTTTGCAACCTTTTAAGGCTATGCAGCATCCTTATATCGAACTTGCAACCTTCTACATGGCCTTATTCTATATAGGGCCATAAATTGTCATCAACATTAAGGACTGCAAATTTGTTAAGAATATAAAAAGTTACAAATTTGATTTCTTATCAAGATACATTATTAACCTCACGCTAACAAAGTTAAACTCTGTACCTTGATAAAGAATCAAACTTATAACTTTTCAAAACTATAATCCAAGGACAGTGCATGGCTTTAGAAAGTTGCAAATTTAATATTGTTTTCAAAGTATATGGTGTGAGTTCAATTCATCATTTTTAACACCAAAAAAGGTGCATGGCCTCAAAAAATTGTGAATTGAATGGTGTATAGTCCCAACCAAGTTTAGACAATTTACTTAACTAATTGATTAACTTACAAGATGACACAAACACACACACATATATATATATATGTGTGTACTTTTATACAGCTTCCAAACTTTCAAAAGCTTTTATATATGTTCAAGTGTATACATATGTGCAACATAACTTTAGTTGAATTAATTCTTTATTGGTTAAAGGATTTTTAAAAAATTAAATGTAAAACATCTTTGAATAAATATGTTCCTTCTTTTTACATAAAAGAAACTCTATAATGATAATGAAGAATGCATATTACATTGTTAAATTATTATTTATCATTGTTATATAAATTTAGGTCTTTATTTATCTTTACCAATCCTTGGTGTCGAGGACATATGTGGAATATGTATAGTATTATAATATATATTATGTAGCCGGCATTGAAGATTGACATTTTCTTTGTATTTCAAAAAAACTATATAGAAGTGTATGAATGTTTGTACGAACATGTGCTAAATAGCTCTCTCCTTATGTTGAGTTGTTGGTAATTGTCGCCACTCAAGTTATAAAACATTTCAAAAAATTAAATGTCTACATTACATAATGTAGGTTTTAGATTTGTAGGACTGTAATTGAGCCTGCTCATATGTGATGGCCTAAATATTTAGATTTAGGGTTTAGGGTTTAGTAGGAACTTTTTAAAAATACCTAAGTGATTGGACCGGAATGCAGTTTTTTAAAATTGTATTCGTTGCAAGCCTCACGTATTATGTACTTCTACGTTACTTCTTCACATTTCTCTCATTTCATGCATGTTCTAGCTTGGATCATGGGTTACGAACTTAGAAATTTAACAGGGACTTATTATTTGTAGGAAGTTAAGGCCAACATGCCGACATGTCATTTTCTACGATGGGTCAATATAATTGGTCCAAAGAGAACAAGGCTCTTGGCTTTCTGCTTGAAATATTATTACCAAACTTAGAATGGTTAATAATATACCTTTGGCATCAGTTGGTTTCGAGTGGGGTTATATTTAATATCTTTTTTAATATTTAAATCAACAATTCAGACTTCTAGAGTTATTCTCGGTAAGTTAAAGTTATTAATATGTTTATACAAAGAACTTCTCCAATTATCCATTTCTGTTGTCGACTTAGTTTTTGGTTCTAAATTTATTACCAATACAAGAGGTTTTAATTTCACTTTTATAAGCCACAGGATGCACACTTCAAGTTAGATAAGAATTTTTTATTAAATAAGAATAACAATATATCAATCTTTTCGTTATTAAATAAAAATATTATGTATTCTTATGGAAAAATAAAAAAATATATGTAATAAAATCTATGGATAGCTTTATTAGGAATATGTGTTGCATAACGATTATGAATACTAGTGAATAAGGGTAGGATGACCATCTCATAGACAAAACTAATGAAATGGTTGCAATGGAGATGAATACTACACAATTCCCATATTTTTTTGTTTGTTTCTATGTTATATTGTTGATTAATAATATAAATTATTTTATTTACATTATTAATTCATTTTTCTTTTTCTGATAATGTAAAATGCAAAGATGTTTAGTTTGCTTAAAAGTCTACTTCCCATGTTTTCATAAATTTATTGAGAATATACATTTTATTTTTCTATTATAGCTCTTAAGCCTAGGAAATTACTTAACCCCACTGGGTAGTTAGATAAAGTCAAATGTGTTAATTAGAGTTATTTCAATTTTTAATTAAAATTTACAAACTTAATATTTAACGTCCTCCGCCCTAACCAATAAGTTTCATAAAGCAAACTGACAAAACATTCAAGAAACATTGCAGTAATGTAAATCATACATTATATTATACATAATAACACCATGGATATTAGATTATATAGTACCATGTGGGGCTGTAATGTAAATCATACATTATATGAAGGTTCTTCCATTGGAATGTTGAGCAGGCTAGTCGTTGCGTTGCCAGTTGTATACAGTGACCACCTTCCCTGGCTTGATTCTGCTTCAGCCCCTTCATCCTGAACAGACCTTACCGGCTATGAACTTCCATCCTCTAAACCCTGCAGCCTCTGGAATATCTCTCAGCCACTTGTCCCGCTGTCCCGAGTAATACAGTATGAGCACCTGGAGTAGTCGCGATAATTGGTACTTTGTATGGCCACAGGTGCGATGTGAGGGAATTGGCAGTACCTGGAGAACTGGCCATAGGCATGGATCGTTTCGAGTGTACTCCATGCGGCCAGATGTGTTTGAAAAGCACAAAGGCAAGCACATCGATCAGGTTGATAATGAATGGATGGTCAACAACGTCCAAGCAGTTGATGCCTTGACAATGAGGGAGAAAATGAAGCGGCAACAACCAGCAATCAGAAATGTTCATGTCCATGATCTTCTTTCTGACTTAAAGTCCTGTACCAGGAAAAAGGACCTGCACAAGGGGAAACGAGTCCATGCAAAGGCAGTGGAAACTGGGAACGAGTCGAACATGTATGTTGCAGCAACACTCATCAACATGTACGCCAAGTGCGGCAGCATGGTAGACGTTAGAAGCGTATTTGACAGTATGCAGGAGCCGGACGTGGTGTCCTGGAATGCTATGATCCTGGGATATGCGGAGGATGGGCAGGGTCTTGTTGCCCTTGACTGCTTCTCCAGAATGAAAGAGGAGTGCATATGTGCGCCCACTTGCGTGACTTATCTTGTGCTCAAGGCTTGCACGTCACTAGCAGCAGATGGAGATGAAACTGGAAAGAAAAGGTATCTGGAACGAGGTAGAGAAATACATTTGGAGATTGGTTGCCATATGATGCGGTCCGTGCAGAACACGCTCATAGACATGTATGCCAAGTGTGGCAGCATGGTAGACGCTAGGAGCATGTTTGACAGCATCCAGGAGCCGGACGTGGTGTCCTGGACTGCTGTGATCCTGGGATATGCGGACAATGCACAAGGTCTTGCTGCCCTGGACTTGTTTTCGAGGATGAAGGAGAACAGAAGATGTGCGCCTGATTCCGTGACATATGTTGCTGCCCTCAAGGCCTGCACGTCACTGGCAGCAGATGGAGATGAAAGTGAAAAGAAAAGGTGTTTGGAACGAGGTAGAGAGATACATTTGGAGATTGGTTGCCATATGAATCAGTTTGTGCAGAACACGCTCATAGACATGTATGCCAAGTGTGGCAGCATGGCAGACGCTAAGAGTGTGTTTGACAGTATCCAAGAGCCGGATGTGGTGTCCTGGAATGCTGTGATCCTGGGCTATGCAGATGATGGTCAGAGTCTTGTTGCCCTAGACTGCTTCTCCAGAATGAAAGAGGAGTGCAGATGTATGCCCGATCGTGTGACATATGTTGCTGTTCTCAAGGCATGTGGTTTGAATGGGGCCTTGGTGGTCGGACGAAGGTTCCATTCAGAGATAAGAAAATTTGATGCTCATATAGTAACATCTTTGGTTGACTTTTATGGGAAATGTGGAAGCATAGAAGAGGCTCATGAGGTATTTGATTTACACTCACGAACAAGGGATGTATCAACGTGGAATGCACTCTTAGCAGGTTATGGTAGGTTTGGGAATACTAACTATGTCTTTAGTCTTTTTGAAGCAATGCAAGATCAAAATTTCCGACCAAATGCTATCACATTTTGTGCATGTTTGAATGTTGTAGTCATGCAGGTCTTGTAGAAAAGGCATGGGAGTATCTTGAGGTAATGCCTACACAATATGGAGTCATCCCTACTGTAATGCATTACACATGCATAATTGACCTTCTGGACGCATAAACAAGTTAGATGAGGCTATTGATTTGTTACAGAAAATGCCTTGTGATCCTGATCTAGTGACTTGGACAACATTATTGGGTGCTTGTCGCAAATGGGAGAATGTTGAGATAGGGAAGATGGCTTTTAAGTCTTTAATATATTTGAATCAAAAGAGTGCATCTGCTTATATACTCATGGCTGAGATATATGGTAGTAAAGGTATGTGGAAGGAACAAAAGAGAGTGTTAGAAATAAGGATGAAGTTTGGTGCTTGGAAATTGCATGGGCAAGCTTATGTTATGGATGGGTCAGGGAAGATGGTTAGATTTATGGATGGCGAAGAGGATCCTGTATATATTAAAGACAAATTGAAGCAGTTTCTCAAAGGCATGCAAGAACATGGATATGTTGTTAATTCATATAATATGAGTCATTCCATAATAGATGATGAAAAGGAAAAGACATTATGTGGACACAGTGAAAGGCGTGCTGTTGTTTATGGCATTTTAAATACACCTTCTGTAAACGTTATTAGAGTTGTTAAAAATATAAGGATGTGTAGCGATTGTCATTCGTCGATTAAGATAATTTCTAAGTTTTGTAAGAAAGTTATAATGGTAAGAGATGACAGTCGATTTCATGTTATAAAAAATGGCAATTGTTCATGTGGAGATTATTGGTAATCAAATTTGTAAATTGTAAGATTTAAAAAAGAATTAATAAACTTGTGCATCACTGTTCCATTATTAATACATAAATCTTATTTGTATTACTTTTTAATATTGGCTGCTGACATATTTAAAAAGAGAAACATTTTATAATTGAAAGTATGTGATTCTTATTTGGCATGAATGACCTTGTGACATGTTGAACCGTAAAATCCTACCCTCTGCACATAGGTAAGATTACCTTCGATAAACCCGTATTAAGGGTCTACCGAAATAAGATAGAGAAGAAATCAGACATCAGAAGGTCGGAAAAAAGATAAGGATAGCAAGGTGTATAGCAGGCAACAATACTATGGATCATATCATAGTACTGAAAATAAGATTAGTATACCACATAACATAAAATACGAGTAAGAGATATACATATTAAGAGAGAAAGGAAACTTATATTATGTCTGCGCACGGCACATGGTACAAAATAATAGTATATTCGGGATACCCTTCTAATCCTAATCTGATAATATTTATACTCGTACTCTAGGTTTCGTACTAGCAGTTATCGTAACTGCCTCTCAACCTTATCCATTCAATTACCTTATCCAAACATGCCGTACTCCGCTGGTAGACTCGTATTACGGTATTACGGTATTACGTTAGTAACTCGTACTCCAATATATCCCTTCCACTCTTGGTTTTTCCACAATATATATTGTTTTTGGTATTTTCTCATTATATTGCCCATGAAATAACAAGAAATTCTATCAATGTCTAACTATGATCCTAACATGACAAGAAAAACATAAATGCATGAACACTACCTTTCTCTTGCAGTATCAATTGAGGCAATACTCAACTTGAAGAAGAATTTATATCTTATTAAAAAAATATAATCATGTATAAGCTATACAAACCATACCACATGCACATAAGTGTCAACGTAGAGAAATTAGGTCAACTAAGATCATTAAATTTAAATTAAATCAAATGGTCAACATAGACAAAAGTAAAAGAGTTTCTTGCATTCATAGTTTATTAATTGTCAGACACTGCCTTAAACATATGCATATATATGCGCAACATGTAAATACACAATTATTTCTAGTTTGATTTTGAATTCAATGGTTTCTTCTTCATCTTCAATTAGGATATTATGCTATTAATGGTCTTCAACACAATCAATGTCTCTCTGAAAATTTGATTGTTGACATGCAATCTACACAATAGGTAGCCCAATGAAGAACCAAGCCAAATATACAAGAAACAAATTGGTTTACAAAGACAAGAGGTTTAAGTCCTAAATTGTCATTGAACCAGAATGCTTAACCTAAAATGTTCACCCTTATATAATATAAGAGAAGCCAAATCTAGACTTGATTAACTTTAATAACCCTTATCCATATTCGTATCTTTATCTTGGACTTGGCTAACTTTAGTGACATTTATTCATATCTATATCCTTATTATGGACTTGACTAACTTTAATAATCCTTATTCATATCTATATTTGTATTTTGGACTTGACTAACTTTAATAATCCTTATCCATATCCATATCCATGTGACATAGTTAGATTGTCACATCACTCTCCTCCTTCGAGAGCTAGGCTTGTTTAGATACATGTAATGAAACTCGTTGATGGCATTATAAGTGTGTTGCAAATTCGTTATGGGTTCCTAAGAATGTTCATTTAGAGGTTAGCCAACCCAATCGATGAAGTAATAGAGTTGGTGACAAAGAAATATGGAGTTCAATTTTTTGTTGACTTTGTATTCCAAATTATTATTAATTGTAATTAGAGTTGGAGGTGGTGAAGTTTGATTAGGGAACATGTTCAAATGGTACAATTCAAAAAGAGAAACATGGAATACTGGATGGATGTGCATTGAGGAAGAAAGCTCCAACTGGCAAGTCACATCTTTGATACAAGATGTCATTGGAAACGGATTGAGGCATTAATAGTCAAACTTCTCACAAGGCCGCATAGTCTTAATGTTGGATCGAAGAAGCCAGACCTACTCATAAACTTAATAAACTAGATTGTCCTTACAATGCCGATCAACAAATGTCTTATAATGTTCTTATGCCTCCAAAAGATGTATGAGAGTAGCTTGGACAAGCAGGAGATGGTCAAGTCGATCTTCAACAGATGGATTTACTAAACTCCCAGGTGTATGAAAACTTCATCGTGGATGTTAGCTTATCAAGGCATAGAAGGGTGACATACTAATTGATTCATGCTTGGAGTTGTTGTAGGAGAACTCAACTAAGGATAATAGCGGTAATCAATCATCCTATTGGTAATTGATGAAGCACCATAAATGTTGTTCGAAGGTTTGGATAGTGCGTTCCGACTAACCATTAAATTATTGATGGTAATGCAAAGATAACGACCTCTTGGTCTTGAGTAATTCAAGAAGTTGTTAGAACTTGGCAATAAACTGCATACCACAATCATTAACAATGTTGTCGGGGAGTCTATGTAGTTGAAAAACGTCCTTCATAACCAAGTCAATTGTCTTTTGTTGGAAATAGTTTTTGTACATGACATGAAGTGAGCCATCTTAGTAAAATGGTCCATGATGACAAAAATGACATTAAATTCTTGAGTTGGCAGCAAATCAGTCACAAAGTCTATTGAAATGCAAGACCAAGGCGTTATTGGAGTTAGAAGTGGCTGGAGGAAACCATATGGGAGATGACATGGAACTTTAAAGCGAACACAGATGTTACATGTACGAATGAACTTTTCTATTGATTGACATAGTCGGGGCCATCAATAATTATAGCTAATTAGTTCCACTATTTTTGTAACATCAAAGTGACTAATAAGCAGAGTGTCATGATGAGACTACATCACTTGAAGTCGAGCACCACCTTGTGGAACAAAAACCAAGTCGTTATAGAGAAGCAAACTGTTGGCGAATCGGAATAGATTGTAGTCATGTCATGAGATGGATGAAGTGTTACATGTAAGGTGACTCAAAATATCCTAGGCTAGCATATCAGAGATGAATTTAGAGTGGATAGTAGGCATTCAGAACCAAGTACCACTTGCTTATGTTGGTCAAACTTGACATTACCAGCATACGGTGCCAAATACACTCATCGTGAAAGTGCGTTGGATTGAACTTGTTAAGTGCTAGGTCAATACTTGATGTCAAAGTCGAACCAAGAGAGGATTTGATGGGTCCAACAAGTTTGATGTTGATTCATAACTTAAGTCTGAGAAAATAAACTACGTTCTAGTGATTAGTGAAGATGATTACCTTGTGCAGGGAGCCTTCAAGAAACCTTCACCACTCTTGGAAGCAATTCACAATAACTAAAAGTTCTTTTTCATAAATCTCATAATTGATCATTTTAGCTATAAACTTGCGTGACTAGAATGCTATGGGGTGTAGGTCATTGTCAGAGCCATACTAATAAAGAATATCACACATGTAAAGTTAGACCCATTTGTCTCCGTCACAAAGGGTTTGGCCAGGTCAAGGTGAAGCAAGATTGAAACCGAGGTAAAAGTAAACTTAAGCTTGATAAATGTGTTTTCAACCTCCAAAGACTACTTGAACGGAACCTCCTTCTTGGTAAGCTAATTCAACGGAAGCATAATTTTGAAAAAGTTCTTAATGAAGCGCCAATAGAAATTGACAAAGCTGAGGAAACACTGTATGTCTCGAGCTAATTTCAGTATTTCCCACTCAAGAATTATGTGACACCACATATCTCAAAACTTGACATGTTCCTAATGAAATTGACACTCTTCCAACTTGGCATAGAGACCATGTTATCGAAGTCTTTTCAGAACCTAAAGGACATTGATAATGTCCTCCCTTTGTTTTGAAAAAATAAAGATATCATCTAACAAACTAGTCAAGAAAGTTGCAAAAAATGTCATTAGCTAGGGCATTGTTAACCCTAAAGAACATCACTGTGTACTCAAAATGCTTATAGCATGTATGGAAAGCAATCTTTTATTCATCACCAAGGCAAATATGGAGCAGATTATAGGCACCTCGAAGGTCTATCTTCATAAAGTAACGGGCCCCATGAAGACGCTCAAGAATCTTGGAGATAATAGGTAGAGGATATCAGTTAAAATGGTAATCTTGTTCAACTTGTGATAGTCAACCATGAATTAAAGAGAATCATCTTTTTTCTTGATAAAGAAGATAGAGGCACTAGCTAGGAGACTTGAAATGATGAATGAAATTGGTAGTCAAGTTGTTGTTGATGTATTTCCACAAAGCTTCAAGCTCGAGTGGAGAAACACCATAGATCGGACCAAACGAAGGTGTCTTACTTTCAATAGTATCAGCCGGATAGTCATATGGATGATGTTTAGGAAGACGATTGGCTTGGATCTTATTGAATATATTCATAAACTTGTGGTATGCAGAGGGAGGAATTAGGAGCAGATGTCAAAGATGGGGTCACCATCATGGCAAAAACTGTGTCAAGTTGAGTATGGCCATCACGAATAAATTTTGCCAAAGAAATAATCAAGATACGAATCAAGAATGTCATCGGAGTCGAAGTTGAAGTCGGAGTTGATGTCGACAGAGACGTAAGACGTCGTTGGGCTGGAGTCGTGGTGAAAGCAAGAGATGGAGAAGAAGTTGGAATCAGTGTTGGAGTTAATGTCAGAGCTAAAGATGGAGATGCAAAAGTGCTGCTAGGAACCTAAAGTGCCAAAATGCACTGAGGAGTCAGAGTTGCATAGGTACTGCCAGGAGTTGGAATTGTCAAGATATGGCTAAGATTTGAAGATGGAACAAAAGCCAAAGCAGAAATAACTAAGGTGTGAGTTGTCCAATCAATATGCAGATTGAGGGTCTTAAACCAAAGAAGACTAAAAATAATAGGAGTGTCGGAAATTGAAGTGACATTAAAGGAGACCAAGCACAAGATATTATCAAGGGTGACTGTAAGGGACATTGTTTTTTCAATAATATTGTCGGACATCATTGGTCTTCCATTAGTAACTGTCAACTCAATTGCATCGGAACACGGACGAAGCTTTAAATTATGTTGCTAAACAAAGAGGTGGTCAATTAAGTTGTCAATTGCACCATTGTCAAATAGAGCTGCTCCATTAACTTGAATACCACCACATGTTGAGATAGCAATCGAACTAAAAAATGACTTGTTAGTATTTGTTGCTGAGATCACATGTAGAATTGCCATCAAAAAGAAATATTTAAAGCAAACTTGTAGTATCCAATCAAAATACTCCTATTGGGAATGGACCTCCTCATTTCTCGACTTGGCCGAGGGACCATCCACCATCTTAACTTGAATTCGTTGTCGATTTGGGCACCTAGCAATTCCTTACCACAATATAAACACAAGTTTACTTAAAGACGTTGTTGTTGCTCGACTTGTGTCAGTGACCCTCATGGTCGAAGAACATCTGGTTCGACATTATATAATAAAGTGATCAGTGGCTCTTGCACTATTGGAGTTGAAGCACGAAATACTTATTAAGAATGTTTCTCTTTACGTTGCTTAAAAAGTCAATTGGCATAACAAATTACCTAGCAATAGCTTTGTTTAGAGAATCTGGGTCATCAAGAGTGAGCAAGAGATTTTTGACATCATCACGAAGATCTTCTTTGAACTAATCATGGAGGGTAGCATCGTCCCAATTGATATCGCATAAGAGTAATCAAAAAGTTAGAAACATATTTGGAAGCTACATGGGAACCTTGTCATAGTCGTCGAAGCTTGATTACCACTATGCACTCAAGGTCAAGATCGCCAAAGGTAGTTTCAAAGGCTTGGAAAAATGTATTTTATGAGTTCAAGAGTGGTCAAGTAAAGGTGCAAACCACTTCAAAGTTGCATCAATGAGGAGTGTGCCTACAAAACCCACTTGTGTTGTAGTTGTAGGGTATCAGTGCATGTGTAACTAGAAGACCAACTGATGAAATCCCAAATTTATGACCTTGAACCATCAAACTTGATTGGTAAGATGACTTTTGGTTTTGGAACCGGTGATGAAGACGATTGTCACTATAGATCCTGTCGTAGTCGTTGATTCTTAAGTTGTAGTTATTAAAATTGTTGCGCAAGGAGCTCTGCATCAATAGAATATATGCTGAGGACCTTGAAAATTTGGAATTAAGGAATGGAGAAGAATTTTGATTCAAATTGTTAAGAACCAAGTCAAAAAGACAAGAAACAAGCTGGATTATAAAGATCGAAATAAGACAAAAAATTGATCACATAAATTGGCGTTGAATTGGAATACTTAACCATGATCACATCCACCCTTATATATTATAAGGGAAGTCAAATATGAACTTGGCTAACTTATTTATATCTGTATCCTTATTTTAGACTTGGCTAACTTTAATGGCCCTTATCCATATTCGTATCTTTATTCTAGACTTAATTAACTTTAGTGATTCTTATTCATATCCATATCTGTATCTTGCACTTGGCTAATTTTAATAAACCTTATCTATATCCATATCGTAGTCAGCTCATTACAAATTGTACAATTAGTACATGTTGCAAGGCCTTTAGTGTAATCTTTGGCAAGCTAGTTATCTATTATTGATGAGTACTCAAAGGAAAGGAAACTCAAAATCTCCATAATGAATTTTGAACATATGAAGTGAAAGGTAACGTCCATAAATCCTTTATGAAGCTTGTTGGAAACTGCTTTCATTCTCCAACTTCAAGATTCAAAAGCAAGAGCGCTACACTCCAAAAGAGTCCAGCCAAAACAATAATTAAGAAAACTCAAAAATCTTCTTCAAGTTTGACAAATTTTAACGAATTTTAAATGTTAAATTCCATGATCGGCATAAGTTAAACTTGCCATTTATGAACTTAATAATAATTTTTCTTAATCAAATTTTATCCACTAAATTAAAATAATTTAAATCTCATGACAAACTATACTGCATATTTGTGTTATGTTATTTCAAATTCAATTTCTATTTTTTAATTCTACAATTTATTTAACATTACAAATTCAATTCATATATTATCAAGCAAATAAAAAGTGTAAATTAAAACACATTTTAGATTTAAAGTAGCAAAATTTTGGGTATGTTACAATTCTATCTCATAGTTCCAAAACATGTTGTGAACCACAGCATGTTGCCATGGACCAGAGCTGTGTTAACACAGACCATGTGCATTGACTCGATCAATGCTTTAAAACACAGTTTGAAACACGGTCAAACACCATGTTACCATCATAGTCACGAACACGAACACGGAACACAAACACGAGCCTCAAATTTCAGGAACCTGACCACGGAACACGATCACAACTCACAATGGCTCATGAATATTCTAGTGAATATTCTAAGAATATGCTATTTTTAAATTATATTAGTCTAGGAATATGTTATTTTTTATTATATTATTCTTAGTATTTTTATTTGCACATAAACTACTTCACACCTATAAACTACTCAAATATCCAACATCTCATTGTCATCTTCAACCTCACGATCTTCGACGTCATTTCCATCTTCCTCTTCCTCAAGCTCGTCTTTAAGATGAGGAACGTCTTCGGGACTTTGTAGCTTACAAACTTGTCATAATCACGATCATTTTTGCAGGTTAACAACATGGTGTTACAAGCCACGAAAACCAGATCCGCTGTCATGTCCACTTACCTCATCCCACCATCATGAACAAGGATGCTTTCGTAGTATGTTGGATTGATGCACTATGCTTGTTGTGCCTTGGATTGCTGCTGCCATGCCTTAGATTGCTGTTGCCATGCCTTGGATTTCTGTTGCCATGCCTTGGATTGCTGCGTGCGCCCTGGATTGCTGTGTGACGCCGTGTGCCCTAGAAAGAATATTCCGTAAGAATATTCTAAACAATGTTTTATGTTACGAACACAGGCCGTGATCCCGGTTGTGGTCGCCGGGATCACGGCTCGTGTTCATAACATGAAACATTATTCACGAACATGGTCGTGGGAACACGATCCATGGCCATGTTCGTGAAACACGGTGAACACAGCCGAGATCCCTGCCGTGTTCGTAACTATGGTTACCATGGATTGGTTTAATTGTCTTCTATCAAGAAAATAACTTTTCATAACGAAATGTTTGTATTTTTAAAAAATGCATAATTTTCAACAAATACATGGAAAAATTTGGATTTTCTCAAATCAGCGTAGAATTAAAAAACATTCAAAAATTGATCAAAAGAATTCCCTAAATCTAGATCATACCGACATGGACAAGCCACGTTCTTCCTCCGTCGTACAAAAGAACACGAAATCTTCTACTTAAAGAGCCTTATTTGACGCAACCATTGGATCTAGGGGCAATTGGACGATTGAGATGGTCTCATTGTTTGGAGCCGTTAGATTTAAACTAGTATTCTTTTGATTGTTATATGGAAGTTAATTTGCTTTGAGTAAGGTTTGTGGGCAACGCCTTGTTCTGGATATGTGTTTCGAGAAATTTAAAGTGGAGGTAGGGTATGTTTTGGAAATTGGAGCTATGCTATATTTATCTTTTATTATTTAAATTTGCAACTCTTCTTTCAAACTATTCAAATATAAACTATAATTTTATTGATATTTAAGTTCTACTTAATTAACACATTTTTTTAAATATTTCTAATTACATATGATATAATTGTAAATTATGTTGTAATGTGAGTCATTATACATTGTAATGTGGGCATTATTATGATATAATTTAAAGTACATTATAATGTAGGTAAAGCTATTGTAATTTTACATAATATCAACTAATAATGTTTATATTATTTATATTTATTGTTAACACATTATTATTTTGTTAATAAAGTTTGTGATTATACGACGGGTAAATTGGTGGAGGATATGCAATGATGAATTGTGTATAAAGTGGATATCAAAGGCATGGTATTGTAGCTTCAAGTGAGCACAATTCTTTCTTGGGGAGGAGAGGGGCTGCAACCTGTGGTTG